>CM021103.1:149070431-149096382 GCA_007115665.2 Sequoiadendron giganteum | reverse complement strand
CTCTCTCTCCCTCTCACCATCTCACCCTCTCCCTCTCTCAATCTACCACTCTCGCACTCCCCACCATTAACCCTTAGGTCTATGTGGGCACAAATCGGATATCCAATTTGTGAAACTCCGATGTGTAGAGCTTAAATCTTACCATTGCAAAACATTTTAAAATGTTTTCTATATAAGATATCCGATTGTATCGGATATCGGATTTGTGTGCCATAGAAAAACCCTATGTGGGCCATTTTTGTGCATTCCAACGGACCCTACATTCTATTTGCAGCATAGTGCAGGCGACAAATGCACGATTTCAGACATGAAGAGACAAAGATCAACTTTTTGGATACTCAAATTTGTCATAAGTAATGATTTTTTAGCATCTTTTATGAGGTATAATGGGGAGCAACAGATGTTGGAAGCAAAAATGTAATAGAAAGCTTACAAAAGAACAAATTGAAGAATATAGACAAAGAGATAGAGAAGGTCATAGGAAGAAAAGACAAGGTATGCTAAATATTGGTGAACCTGAGCCCTATGGTCTTTCAAGTGAAGAGGAAATTGAATATGTTCTAGGTGAAAATGCAGAACATGATATTGAAATTGGGAATGAAAATGTTCAAATTGATATTGAAAATGTTCAAGGTGAAAATGTTGGAATTGAAGATGTTGAACATGACATTAAAATTGGGAATGAAAATGTTCAAGGTGAAAATGTTGGAATTGAAGATGTTGAACATGATATTCAAATTGATGGGAATGAAATTATTCAAATTGAAACTGAAAAATGTTCAAGGTGAAAATGTTGGAAATGAAGATGTTGAACATAATATTGAAGCAAGTGTAAATTATGTTTCACCAGATTACATGAGAAATGAAGAACCTTGTGTGGAAGAAAGGCATATTCCAAATTCAAGACCTTAAAGAAACCCTAAATGGTTAGTTGAAATTGATGATAACATTATAAACAATTTTGAAGGCAAGAGGTCAACACGAACTATTTGGTTGTGGGCTAGAAGACTTTTCAACCAATATTTTAGCGATAAGACATTGGCTGAGCAATGCCAAATTTTTGTACAATTGCTAAAGATGCAAAAGATAAGACCTTTGCTAGCCAAATTGAAGATTCATGTGAACAAGAAGACCGAAAAAAATTCTATTATTGTCAAAAATATTTTTAATGCTCTCAAGTCTATTGGAAAAAATAACAAGGAAAAAGATAAGAGAGCTGCTTGGAGAGTCATTACAACCACTCTAGTAAGCCATCAATTGAAAAAGGCTCGCTTTTATGAAACAAAATTGTTTTGATTTTGACATAAATCATAAAAATTTTTAATAGAGCACTTGCAAGAAGAGAAAGAATAGATGATCCTCTTCAAAATGATACATGGAATTTTTCTAGGAGGCTTCCATGTGTTGATAAGAAGCTAATTGATAATGTAAAGCAAGTAATTCAACAATTTTGGCATGATAACTCTAGAGTATCACCCAATGCAAAGGATGTTCTAAAGTTAAGAATTGGCAATTGAGAACGTACACCGCATCCTAAACATTTCTTGGAATCAAGCCAAACAATTTTGTTCAACAAATTTATTGAAACACATCCAAATATGGAAATCTCGCAAAGGAATTTTGAAGGTTTGAAGCCATTTTATTGTGTGCCTCTTAAGATTCGTAATACTTGTTGTTGCGAATACCATGTGGAGTTTTCAATGTACCATGAACTATTATGCTATATCTGTTGTACTTTGCATACTAATGAAATGTTGCAGGAGTGTGGTGCAATGCTTCTTCCGAAATCATCAAGGGACTTGCTAGATCTATTTTTATGTTCTAGAGATGATGGTTCCTTTTTCTATAGAAATGATTGTTTAAATGCTAAGTGCTCACAATGTGGTGGCTTGTCAAATTTTGTTCAATGTTTTCATGAGGGTTCCAAACATGAATTTGGAAAGAATCTTGTTGAGAAAAAGAGATATGAGATAGTCAAATATACTTTGCAGAGTGGAGGTGAAGGTTCTAGATGTGAGTTGGTTACAAAAGAATGCAGTGTTGTTGATTTTATTTCGGATTTTAAGGACAATATTTTCTACAAGTATGCAAGGCATAGTCATAGGTATCATTAGTTGGATCAGCAATTCAGGATATGTAAGGACTCTTTTCCGATTGGCACTATTATATCAGTGGTTGATTTTTCAGAAAACTACACATTGAAACCACAAAATGAGGTACAATCTTAGTATTACAATTCCATTCAGATTGCTATTTTTGTCCACATAACGTTTAGACATGCACCTGATAGTACAAAGGAGGATCAGAAGATAATCAGAGAGTATCATTTTTATATGAGTGATGATAGATCTCACTCGTTCGAGTATGTCCAACATTGTTTCGAGATTTTTTTTTAGTTCTTGCAGGAGCATGATATAACACTGGGCTGACATCTAATTTGGTCAGATAACTGCATAGGTGAATTCAAGAATGCTTGTATGTTTTATTGGTTGAGTAGAATGCATGTACAGAGGGGTGTACCTAATATTTGGAGTTTTTTTGAAGCTGGGCATGGGAAAGGGGAGCATGATGGAGCAGGTGCATGTGTAAAGAAATCTCTAGTTAAGGAGAAATTAAAGATTTCAAGAGAAAAATTCAGTGATGCACATTCTATTGTTGATTGGTGTAGTTCAACATTGTCACAAGGAGGGACACTTGATTCAATAGTGCGTAGATTATTTTGGTTGGTTGAGGAGGGTATAGTGGGAGGCAGATTGGATTGTCATACAATCAAAGATTCTTCAAAGATGTATTCATTTCAAAGCTCAGATGCAAGCACATGGACCATTTGGACACGACAGTTGCCTTGTTTTTGTCAAAGTTGTATTAAGTGCGAGTGGGATCAATGTGAGTCAAGTGAGTGGGTGGATACATGGGTTCCATGGTATCTAACTCCTTTATCTCAAACTATATCCATGACAAATGACACAATGGAAATTTCACTTAATTACGATTGGATTTCAAATCTACTACAACCAGGACATGTTTTTGCAGTTGTTGCACCACAGGGGAATGAAGAGAGATCAGAATATTGGTTTGGTCGATGTGTGCAAGTCAAGCACAAGCTAACACAATCGATGGAAGATGATGATGGGTTCATGTATCCTACAGGTTCAGTTGTGTTTGCAAGAACTTGGTTGTGAACATACATGATTAGAAAGAATGGCATACTTGCATTTGAACACTACGAGAAACACAAAACCATTCTCATGTATTCACACCTTGTTATAGCAGCAAATGTTAAGTTGTTGAAGCATCATGCCAAACCAAAGATAAATGAACTATGGACACTTAGTAATGCTGATTATGAAGCAATATTGGATACTCTTAAGCAAAGAGATGACCCTTCAGGCACACTTGAATAGCATATTCAAGAATGGAAGATACAATGCTTAAGCATATTTTTTGTTGTGACAATATAGATTTATCATTTGATAAATTTTGTGATATTCCTGGCACGATTGATCATGGACCTGCTACAATAATAGCCAGCTCTGATCCTTTCAAAGAGGTATGTGATAGATTACAATAATATAGATTGGTTATTCAAAGCATCTTTTATAGTTTGCATTACCATCTCATCATCAATTAGGTCATTTAGAATAATATAGATTGGTTATTCTAAGCATCTTTTATAGTTTGCATTAACCATTCATCATCAGTTAGGTTGTTTAGATTAGTATAGATTTGTTAATCTAAGCATCTTTTTTGTTGTGACAATATAGATTTATCATTTGATAACTTTTGCGATATTCTTGGCATGATTGATCATGGACCTGTTGCAACAATAGGCATATCTGATCCTTTCAGAGAGGTATGCGACAGATTACAATAATATAGATTGGTTATTCTAAGCATCTTTTCTATTGTATGTAGTTTAACTGCTACCTTGATGGTTTGTACAGGTGCTTGTCACTACAGAACGTCAACATACTACTCTTGTGGGGGACTATGCCCTGAATGCCTCCAATAGGCAAATTTTGTAAAATTTGAATTTTGAAATGTGAAACAATGTAACAAGGTCATAACTATGTATAGGAATAATCTATATCCAATGATGTTTTCTGAAATACGGGTCAAATGTCTAGCATTGTATAAAGGGTATGTTTAAAATGTAAAGATATTTTTGTACTTAATCGAGATACAACCAGAGGTTTTATTTTTGGTTCTTTCCTATCAATATGCTCATTTGAACCACGTTTTGTAATATCTCCTATTTATATATAATAAATTACAATGGCTTGCCACTTTTTCTATAAAAAAAATTGTAAAAAGTTCATGTGAATTTCATTTCCCATGTAATTGATTCTTTGATCTAGCAAATTGGAAACAAGGTATTTGGATGTGCATGATGTTCAATTTGATTGGGTAAGAGTTTTCTAATGCAAGAGCTAGGTGGCTTTAAACAACACAATTACAATTAAAGATGATTTAAACTCCAATTTGATCGTCAAAACCAAACTTGGGTGCAACTTCACTCGCCAAACCTTGCCACACCCTATAAACTCATCAAACACATCTATTAGGACTTTCATAAGCCTGATCCAACCTTAAATATTTATGCCCCCACATTTCATTGACATTAGCATGTTGTAACCACCATTTTTCACCTAATTTCACTCATTTTTGCCATGCATGGCAACTCACCAACTCAAATATAGACCTTTCTAGCTCTTTAAACCCACATATTCACCTTATATAGTCCTAATAACATCTACCATGGCCATACCATCGAGCTACAAATCGTACAATAGATGGTATGGCCTTTTAGCGCTTTGGACTCTTAAGGGAAATCGCCTGTCCAATGTAGCTCAGAGCGATTTGGCATATTTGGGTGAAAAAAAGGACCATCCCTAGGGTAAACGTACCCATTTGGTCGTACGAGTTGGAGAATGAAAGTTGCACCACTTTGCAACTTTACACTGCTTGCATTTGGCAACTTTTCCCTCAACTGAAAACTCATCACCACGTAAAAATGCCTTTGAGATAGAAAAAACTGAGAGAGGTTATTGTAGATGGTCCCAACATGATCCCATATCCTCAGATGGAGAGTCTGTAAACATCGCGGTTTCCAAGAAATATCCCTTCGAAGATTGCTATCTTTTAGCACTTTGGACTCTTAAGGAAATCATCGATCCAATGTAGCTCAGAGTGATTTGGCGTATTTGGGTGCAAAATAGGACCATACCTAGCGTAAACGTACCCATACAGATGTGTTGGAACAGTCCATTTGGTTGTACGAGTTGGAGAATGAAAGTTGCACCACTTTGTAACTTTACACTGCTTGCATCTGGCAACTTTTCCCTCAACTGGAAACTCATTACCACGGGAAAACACCTTTGAGATAACAAAAAATGAGAGATTTTATTGTAGATGGTTCCAACACGATCCCATATCCTCAGACGGAGAGTTTGTAAGCATCACGATTTTTGAGTAACAGTCTGTCAAAGATTTCTGCCTTTTAGCACTTTGGAATCTTAAGGGAAATTGTTGGTCCAATGTAGCTCAGAGGGATTCGGCGTATTTGGGTGCAAAAGAGGACCATATCTAGCATAAACGTACCCATCTAGATGTGTTGGAACAATCTGTTTGGTTGTACGAGTTGGAGAATGAAAGTTGCACCACTTTGCAACTTTACATTGCTTACATCTGGCAACTTTTCCCTCAACTATAAACTCATCACCACAGGAAAACGCCTTTGAGATAGCAAAAACCGAGAGAGGTTATTGTAGATGGTCCCAACATGATTCCATAGCCTTAGATGAAGATTCTGTAAGAATCACGGTTTTAGAGTAATCATCTGTCAAAGATTGTTGCCTTTTTGCACTTTGGACTCTTAAGGGAAATCGCCGGTCCAATGTAGCTCGTAGTGATTCGGCGAATTTGGGTGGAAAAGAGGACCATACCTAGCATAAACATACCCATTCGAATGTTTTGGAACAGTCCATTTGGTCGTACGAGTTGGAGAATAAAATTTGCACCACTTTGCAACTTTACACTACTTGCATCTGGCAACTTTTCCCTCAACTGAAAACTCATCACCACAGGAAAATGCCTTCGAGATAGCAAATACCAAGAGAGGTTATTGTAGATGGTCCCAAAAAAATCCCATAGCCTTAGATAGAGAGTCTGTAAGCATCACGGTTTTGGAGTAACTGTTCATCAAAGATTGCTAACCTTTTAGCACTTTGGACTCTTTAGGGAAATTGCTGGTCCAATGTAGCTCAGAGTGATTCGGCGTATTTGGGTGCAAAAGAGGACCATACCTAGCATAAACGTACCCATCCGGATGTATTGGAACAGTCTGTTTGGACGTACGAGTTAAAGAATGAAAGTTGTACCACTTTGCAACTTTACACTGCTTGCATCTGACAACTTTTCCCTCAATTGAAAACTCATCACCACTGGAAAACGCCTCCAAGATAGAAAAAAATGAGAGAGGTTATTGTAGATGGTCCCAACACGATACCATATCCTTAGACAGAGAGTCTATAAGCATCATGGTTTTTGAGTAAAGGTCCGTCAAAGATTGTAGTCCTTCTACACTTTGGACTCTTAAGGGATTTCACTGATTGAACATAGCCCAGACTGCTTCGGTCTGTTTGGGTGTGAAAGGGAACCATAACAACTTAAATGTACCCATACAGACATGATGGAAGAGTCGGTTTGGTCATACGAGTTGTAGAACAAGATTTATTGATGCCCTTACAAGTAGTTTTCAGCCTTCAATCGAACTCCAATGTTGTTTTTTGTGCGAAAAAAACCCATGAGACCATAGCTTGTTGCAAAAAACTAGTCAAACACCTTTATTTCAACCCTACCACAACTTCTAGACTCCCATCTTGCACTTCCCTTTAAAATTTTAATAATTTTCCTTCAAAAAGCTACATGGTAATTTTGACAATTTTGAAGCAAGAATGCATTTTTGGCATATTGGACCCCTAGACTCAAAAATTCAACTTAATACACCTTAAATGGTCTTCATTGACCTTATTTAGCATAATTATATCACACCTAACCTTTCAACCACTCAACCTTCAAATGTGTAATCTTGCAAATAGTAGATTAAGTGGGAAACTAGAGAGGAAGAGTTGATGGTGAGTGGCCTAGTGAAGGCTAGAGAAGCAGAGTTTGAGGAATATGGTGTTAGGATAGGGGATTGTCCTTGGTTGTCATATTTTTTTGTGTGGAAGATGTATGATACTATGGGGAAGGTTCTAACCATAAAGATCTTGAGAAAGATTGTGAAGAGAAGAGTTGAAGGGCAGAGATACATGTCTAGTTGGCAAAAGCTTCTAGAAGAGCATGAAATAGAGATACTAATGTATGGATGTTTAGCTTTGTGTACTAAATTTTTGTGTGTAGGTTTCAAATCTTGGGAAACACCATTTGCAAGTGTCAATGAAGACAAATAGCATCAAGAAGATCCATTTGAGAAGGATCAAGCATGGCAAGACCAAGACAATGCAAAGCATGAAGGGTACAAAATTCCTCGGATGAAGATTTCCATGCAAGTGACTTGGAGTGGGTTTGAAGGGATTGTGAAGAAGATAGGAGTATACCTATGGAGTGATTTATGAGGCATAAATCTTTTGTACCTGGGGAGTATGGTGCAGTGGCACGTAAAACATGTAAGATTTCATGAATTGACAAGGCCATTTATCCTTTTGTATAGGCTGTACCTCAGAGGAATGGGCATGAATTAGATAGGGGTAGGTGTAGGAACACGTTTTTAGGGGTGATAAATGGATTAGAGTGGTCTGAGAGGCCTGCCTTGTTAAGAAACACATATTTTTGTGCCTTTCGAGTAAGGCTAGAGAGTGAGTTTTTGAGAAGTTGAATGAAAATAGGTTGGAACTTGTTGTAAACTATTGGAACAAGTGTATTTAATGGTGTTTAAGAGGTTTGAGTGATTAAGAGTAACCCAAGAAGAGTAAAAGTGTGAAACCCTAGTTGGAAGGGGCAAAAACAAGGGAAAATTGATGATTTTACAAAGAAAGTGTAAGCCAAATTATGGGGCAGCATGTAACTTAGAGCGAAACTCTTTAATTCCAAACAATCTATAGTTCCTTTAATAAATTCATTTTCATTCCATAAAATATCGCAACTCCATTCATTTAAATTTTTTAATCCAAAAGATTCCAAACATATCGACTTAAAGTCTACAATAAGATTCATAATACTTCCAATTGATTTCATAAACGTGTCATCTTACACAACATTTAATAATACAAAAGCATTGTAAAAGAAATTTACAATTCAAGACTTAGGCATTCTGTTGCCTTAAGCTCTACAATAATTATACAATAATGAAATATAATTGGTATATGAAGAAATCTTCATTTGATCTTCAATCCAATTGCTTATCTTCAAACATGAAGATGAGAACAAGGTTCAGGTGCTTTTTCTGCCTAACCTCGAAGCTTACGCTTCCCCAGAATTCCTTAATCATTCAAAGAATACCCAACCTTGCACGAATCGCTTAGGAAAAAAAAGTCGACAAGCAAGATGGAATCTGATGCGTGCCTAGTATAACTAGTAAATCCACAAGCATTTTCATTTTTCTTATTCATTTAAGAAACAAGCAAGTTTGATACTAGGATATGGTAGGGAGTTATTTACATTCCATCTATTTCAATGGTCCTTAAGTTACTTGGCCAAGTAAAATTTCATGCACGACAAATAATAGTAGTTTTGGAAAAGCAAAATTATGCTCTCTAAAAACCCATATTCGACACCTGTCCCGGAAGGTAACTTTCCAAACACATGACATGCACATTCAATTATCAAGCATACATGGTTCCATTCAAAAATTAAGATTAACTTTCCCAACACATGTCATGCACGTTCAATTATCAAGCATACATGGTTTTAATGCAGTAATCTCACAAAATTACATCGTAAATAACATTATGTTCATATTCGAAATGAATAAAAGAAGGTGTATCACACGTATGTAACTAAGTATATATAAAACAATAATAAATTAGCACACATTCTTTTGGTTTATTTACTCATAAAATTCATCTACACTTCGAAATAATCCTTTTCTAATTCGTTTCATTTCAAAGTAATTATATTTTTATTTTACTTTCTTTCTTTTCTGTTTTTCATATTTCCCTTACAATAATATCTTTTCACAAACATAACACCTCAAATTTACTTCTATTTGCAGAAATTTAATATCATTTCTAGAGAATTATCAAATTTCACTTTTTTCTTTTCAAGCATATTTAAATACATAGAATTATTTTTATCCTATCATTCTGGAAAATATTCTATAATTTTAATCTGTGATATTTTAATGACTTTATGATCTTTTCTTGCAAGTTCCAATTCTCTTTCTGTACAATTTAACGCATTTAGTTTTCTTTTGGAGGTTTTCTGAATCTAAAACATTTTGTTTTCAGTGAGAATCTTTTTAATACACTAAAACAAAATTCTCTAAATAAAGAAATCTACTGTCTCTTAATTGTTTTATGTTCAAGTTCGTTCTTTATCTACATAAAAATACAGTTTGGTGTATAAAATTTCTTCTAAATTTGATAAAAACAACAATATGTTTTCATTTCATAAAATAAAAGAATAATAGAAAATTAGTTAAACTTGGATATTAATTTACTGTGAATTTGAGAAATAACCAGTTTACCATCAAATCTACCTGTCAATCTCTTGTAGTTGTGTTTTTTCTTAAATCTGGAAATGAATCTTTGTTCTTCTATTCTTCCTGTGAGTATATTTCCTGTAGCTGCTCTTTGACTGTCTTTCTCTTTCCCTCTGCAGCTGCCTTCTCTTCCTGCACACTTCACACAAGTTCCCTCTCCTTCCTTCCTTCTGCCTTCCTCTGGTATGTCCTCCTTACCTCTATTCTCCTTACTTCCCACGCATATGAGGGAGAGTTTCTTTTTGTTGTGTATTACCTCCTCCCTATTGGCCGCGCCCTGTGCTCTCTTCACCTCCTTCCTGTTGGCCACTCCCTATCCTCTCCTCACATGCATATGTTGGAGATAGATATATTTTGTCTCCCCTTTGGCCATGCCTTCCCTCTGTCTTCTCCCTGCTGGCCGTGCCTTGCCTCCTCTCTTCCTTTGGCTGCCTCTCCTCTACACTACTTCCACTTGCACATGAGTTCAAATAGAATTCAAACCAACAAATTTGTTTTCCTATGCTTAACTTTTTCTCCTCTGTGTCAAAAATGGATTTTTCCTTCTCCTCAGTGTAAAAACGGATTTCTCTTCCTCTCCCAATTCATACATATGATGGATCCAAAATCTTGATCCTCAATTCTCTCCCTTGACTCCCTCTTTAATGTTGTTTTTTAATTCTCTCCTTTATTCTCTGCTTGCATGTTGATATTTTAAGAAAGTTCAATTCCTCTTCTTTCTCCATTATTTACTGCCTATTCAATTCTCTCTTAAGCATGACTAATAGTTAACAAATTTACTGCAGGGACGTGTAAAGATGATAGAGTTGGAGTTTTCAATTTCAATTCAACCAAACAATATAATTCAATTTTATTGCATGCCTATAATTTATATTTCATAAAGATTTCTTATTTTCTTTATTTAATATTTATTCTAATTTAAACATATATATTTCTACCTTCATTTAAATATGTTTTTCCACGTAACAACATAATATACTCAAATTGAGGAATTCTTCGTAAATAATCAATCTTTCCATTTCAAAACAAACATATTCATTTTCACATAAATTTGAGCAATCAGATAAACTTATTAAAAATTTCCAAATAATAATCATCACGAAAACACATTAATAATAACTAAGTGGTGTGTGAGATTCCATCACCCTTATTAGTTCATCTAATGGCTAAAATGACTCTACCTGATCAATGTTCTCGCCTTCATTCTCATTCACCTATTCCTGTTTTCACTTGCACTCAATTTCTCATCAATAATGACAATCCCCGAATTTCATAATAATAAATTTCAAATCATTTCATTTGCATTTAAATTTCATTTTCAATTTCAATTTTTATAATCATCTATCATAAACATGCAAATCTCATGATTAATAATTGCAATTAAATGATTGATAAAATCATTATGTGACAAAACATAATAAAATGATGTTTTAAGTTTAAGCAAACAAAATTAAGAGGGAATGAAGTGGTTTTAGGATTGAGTGAGGTTGGAACATACAAGTTCCAATAAGCCCTACCAACAAGCCAGTGAATTGTTTGATAAAAATATTTGGTAGACATGTATGAAAAATGTGGTATCATAGACAAGGCAGTGGACTATTTGAAAAAAAGATTCAAAGAAATGTGGTCTCATAGAATTCCATGACAAGCAAATGCAATTGACAACTGCTCATAGTTTGTAGTTATGCAATGTGAAGTAATTGCATAACTGCTTAGGTTGACTTTGTAAAAACTATATTGTAATCGAATTTTTTTCATCTATGAACATCTAGTTGTTAGTTATGCAATGTGAAGTAATGATTTGAGTTTGAAAGATGTGTAATGCAATGTAATCAGCGATATAAATATAAGCTACATAATATAACCATTGTTTTTTATGCTATTGTACATTGATATTTAACCATTGTTCAAGATAAAATTTTCAAAGAGTTTAATCATGCACATATACAAAAATGGCATCGACGCCAACTCAAACAAAGTTTTATAAAATGTGGCATATGCCATCTCAATATCTATTCAAAATTTACATGCCAAAATGTCTATCTCATCCTAAACTACTGGTAGATCATCAAAATGGAGCCTCTTTGAAGCACTCGTTGGCTCTGAAGGTAGCTGCACAAGAAAAATTCAAACCACAATTGAGATTAGTTATACTATATAATTTAAAATTAAATAATTAACATCAAAATCAATATACATTGAATTTTAATTGAACTCTAAAATTGAAATCTTGATTACCTGAAATATACGTCTGTTCAAAGGGTCAGGAGTCCTAGAATATACCAAACCAACTTTTGAAATGGCAATCTATATATGTGAACAAAAACATAAAATTGATCCAAGTTAGCATACGATTATTGGTAATAGGAACATAGTTACCAAACACAAAATAAAATAAACACATACCTCTTTAGGTTGATCTTTTTCTTTATCTCCTTTAGGTGTTTCGACATCTCCTCCTTGAGGTGTTTCAACACCTACTCCATGAGGTGTTCCAATACCTACTCCTTCAGGCGCTATGTCCCTTGTCAACAACAATGTATAGCTCATAATCGTTTGTACATAAAAATGACAAGTACATATGAAACTACCAATCTATGTCGATGTATGTATAATCAATATAAGATCTTAAAAATCTTAATTCAATCCAATTTCAATTCAATTACCTTCCCCTTATCTAAATTTGCGCCTCCATGGTCTGGACGAGGTTGCACCTCACTTGCACTAGGTGTTTCCTACAAGAGGAAAATAAGATAAACATATAATTTATTATATAATTTCATTAATAACAATTCAAATGACAAGCAAGTATATAATAAAAAATGTAAATGAGTGAGTGCGAAAATATATAGTGTGTGTGTGTCGAGGCCAAATGAAATGGCCCTAAGGGTGCTATCAGTCACCCATGTGAGCTCCTCCTCAGACATCAACTGTTAAATAGACCATGTAAATAAATATTAGTACTTGATACTATCTCTTATTAATATTCATTTAAAAAAAAATGCAAGTTATGAATTTACAACTTAAATCTTACCTGTGTCACTATTCCAACATCCCCCTCTCTAGTAGGAGAGGACTATGTAGGGTGCACTCCACTCCCCTACGACTGATCTATAATGTCCACATCATGGAGGTCATAATCAAAAGTTTCCAAGGGATGCTCAACGAGTTGTACAAGAGGACCCAAGCATATCTGGCGGCACATAGTGCAAGTATGTGGCACACAAATATGTGGACCTGAGGAGGATGATACAAAAGCACTCGAGCCTTCACCAACATCACCAGAATGTGGTTGAGCTACTGTACAAGCATGCGAAACCAAATGACCACTCAAAGAGTGAATAGCTTGAATAGTCTGTGTGGATGCATCCTAGATAATCTTTGGATGATATACTGGAGGTGGTGGAGGAAGGGGAGGAAGGGGAGAATTTGGGCACGAGACTACTCTAACTACCCCTGGTCTATCCTAGGGCATACCTCCATCGATGCCCTGGAAGGGTTTAATGTCAAAGTAATTGACATGATGCCCTAACACAAACTTAGCATATAATTTTTTAATAAAGTAAAATGGTATATCAAAATTGTTTGGTGGTTTATCAAAAACTATACACCAATGATCCCAAAAGTTATCTACAATTTCCCTATTCATGCACCATTTTATAGAAAGTTTTGTTTTATTAAAACTCATTGGCAAACCGGTGCGGGGGTTAATGAATTAAGAGGCTATTTGGGCTTTGGTTATTTGGAGATCTTTCACATCATCGTAAGACAATCCACATGCATAATATTCCCTCATGTCTTCTCGCCATGAATGAAAGGCATTATGTTGGGTGGAGAGGGTTTCTATATTTTTAATTATTTCCTTCAATGTGTTTGTCATATCTCTCAATCGAGGGATTGCCTTATAAAATTCACAAATGCCCCTCAATTGCCCCAATTTTTCACCAATTAAGTCTTCAATTCGTGGCTGCAGAGGTGGTGGAGCGTTTGGCATTTGTGCATTTTCATTCTCAGCCATAATACTTAATTAAAGTTAAAAACTAATTAATCTAATTGAAATTACTTAATATAATTGAAATTATTGTAAAAAAGCCCTAGTTTTTAATAAAAATCCAAAAAAAACCCTACTTTTTCACAAAAATCCATAACAAACTCTAGTTTTTGATAAACATACATCAACAACACTAGTTTTTAATCAAAATCCATTTAAAAACATTAATTTTTAATAAAAATTCATTGGAAACTCTAGTTTTTAATAAAAATCAATAAAAAAACCCTACTTTTGAAAATAAATTCGTAAAAACTACTTAAAATTATAAGAATCTAATTGAAAAATTGATTAAAACATAAAAAAAACCAAAAAATTACCTTTCAAATCGGATTTCTCGTGAAAACGAATATTGGATTTCTTCTTCTCCTTGTGCGCCTGCGTCCAAATTGTGTAAAATGACTTTTAACAGTCGGGTTTTTTATTTATATAGGGTTTTCAATTCGGATCTAAGATCGGATATCCAATTTGCAAAAGTAGGTTTGGGCATTGCTTTGGAGCAATTTACTAACACCCAAACCTAAAAAAAGTCAACTCGGCATTTCCGCATTTTTGAGTCGATCCAAAACGTAATTTTTTTGCCATTGCCACTTTTTGGCCCATCATGATCCTGCACATACCCCAATGCAATGATCTAGAATACAATGTGTAAATACAATTTTCAGATTCTAAACAAGGTAATTTTCTTATTACACTATGCAAAAACCTAAAAATTAAGTCTTGTAAATGCAATTTTGCGATCACATGTAATGCACTAACTTTACCAAATTAAGCTAGATATGATCAAACTGATGAAACAAAAATTCTAGAAATAGTAGCAAAAATCATAAAGCAACAAACATAAATACAAACCTGAATATTTTAATGCCCAAAAATTTAGAATGTGACCTGATCAAGGACATTCGACCTAGGGCGAATGGGTCCTAGATGAGGTATTTGAAACAAATTTTTATATATTTTTAAGTGTTTTCCAGTGGTTTTCATATTTTGGTTAGTTAATAGAAATTTTAAATTTTATTTTTTTATGAAATGTAAGAGCAAAATATGAAAAATGATAACCTAGAACACCTAATTTGATATGCAATTTTGTTTCAATTTTTAAATACAAGTTAATATGATGTAAATGATATGAAAGAGGACTAATTTGTTTTGTATTTTTCAAATTTAAAGAATGCAAGATATGTAATCCTAAAACCTTAGATGCAATGCAAAGTTGAATGCAAACTAGACACCTTAAATGAGACCTAATTCAATGCAAAGAGATGCAAATGAATGCAAGATCTAAATCTAGGATAAAAGAGGACTACAAAATTTGATAATACAAATGCTCAAAAGGTCGGGTTCACCATAATGAAATAAAGAAATATTATGTTGTTGACCAAAATGAAACAAAATGATGCACCTATTTTTCCTATTTCATTCAAAATATGTGTTACAAAGTGCCAATGACAAATATTAATCAAATCTAACCCAAGCAATATTCAAAATGAAGATATGGAAAGGGTCAAATACTTTGTACCTATCACCAAAGATTATTTTTCAAACCTCACCAAGGACTCATTCGCCCTATGGTGAATGGGTCTTGGCTAGGGCTCCTGAAAATTAGTTTCTAGGTTCTATTCTTCTATGTCTACACTCCCAGATTCCAATTTTTCATTGTCAGAAAGATGAAAATAAAGCCTATAGCTTAGTTTCCATGATTTGACAAATTTTCTTACAACTTTGACAACTTTCTTCAATTTTTCTCTTCAATTGATCTTCAACCTAAAATGTGCAATCACACATCAAAGAGAGAGAAATGTTATTTTTTTAGGGAATAGGGGTTTGCCTTGGTCAAACCTTGTTTTGGTAATTAAACCTTATGATGAGATAATGAAACGTGAATGGATGAAACATTGAAACATGAACAATGGTACATTATTTGAAACCTTGGATAAATCTACAAACTAGCATGAAGTGGACTCAATGAATGTAGATCTTGATCATAAAACTTGATGTGAAACAATGCCTTTGATATGCTTGATAGATCTTGAACACTACATCAACACATTATCTCAAACAACATGCATGATGCAATACATCTTTGACATGCCAATGGAATATTGATTGTTACAACTTTCTTCTATAAATATGCCCTTGAATGCTTTAGAAATGCTCTTGAATTCTCTTGATCTCACTTTCTAATAAATTTTTTAGAATGCTTGAAGACTTGAAATTTCCAGGTGAAACTAAGTGAAATAGCCTTGTATTTATACATATCTTAACATTAATTCCTAAAATTCAAATATCACAAGCCAACATTGAATTATAGATTTGAAATCATTAAAATACCACCAAAAACATATTTAAAAGAGGGGTCCTAGGTCTAAGTGAGGACCCATTCGCCATAGGGTGAATGGGACCTAGGCCACTTAACTAGGACAAACATTAAACAAGGTGGAATATCATGTAAAAATAGGGTCATAGGACTAAGTGAGGAACCATTCGTCCTATGGCCAATGGGTCCTAAGTCACTTACCTAGGACACACATCTTCCAAAGTTAAGTGTTGTGAAATGGAATTTATAAATGTTGGGTTTTGTCCCTTGGAATTTGAATTTAATTAGGCTTGGATTTGAATTAAAGGGGCCAATTAAGGAAAATTCACCTTAATTAATTAATAAAGCCCTAGATTAGTGTGAAAGTGTAAAGCTACACTTTACAACACCCTAAACAAGGCACAATTAAGTCCATTTCATTAAAAATGGCTCTAAACTTAATGTGAATATGAAAAACATATTACAACACTAAATTAAGGCAACATTAGGCTCATTTTATTATTAATTATTCCCAAATTGAGTATAAAAAATGGATACTTTTTTTGATACTACAATTAGTACTTTGAGCTAATGGTAGATGCCAAGACCAGGTTACATTGAGTAACTAGGGAGTTCAAAGTGAGATGAAACTAAACCAACCTAGTCAAGTTATGACTAGAAAGTCAATTGGTGTTGAGTAAAAGTCTTCTTTATGTTTAACCATTGGTCGAACAACAAGTTCTAGTCATCAAAATATTCTATCAAGACCATGTGGATATCTTCATGATGGTACAGTTTCATGAATATTGCTAAGAAGCCTAAGAATAGGTGAGAAGGTAAAACCTTTTGATTCGGGTTAGGGCTTGAATTAGAGGCATTAAACTAGACCCTAGATGTTACAGATGCACAACAAGGGGATTCAATGACCAAGGTATTTTACCAAACCAATCGTATGAAAAACTTAGTGACTAAGAATTTATATCTATGTGAATTTATTGAAATATGGGACAAAGTTGGTCTACAATTGTTTTATCCTTAGTAAACAAGATTTTGATAAAATGCATGAAAGATTAATTTAACCTAAAATAATTTATAGTCTTAATTGAGATCTAACCATTACTATGGATACTTTGTCTATGTAATATTCATATTATATTATGACTAGGAAGGTCAAGAAGACATCACTATGTGTCAAGAATTGCTTAAAGTTTATATCTCAAGAGTAGTCACTATGAAGGGTTAGGGTTAAGACTCAAGCAAGTGGTTGTAGCCAAGACCCAAGTAGTTACATGAAAGTAACTCAGGTGTTTGAGTCAGAAATAAACAACAACCTAGATGAATTATTTACTTAGCGAATCTTCACTTTTTGAGGAAGGACTCTATAGCAACGCTAAAACACTTAACATATAAGACTATAATAAGAAAAAGGGATATTTAGCTTAAGGTTAATATTTATTTATCATGTATGATTGAACATTTTTTCAATACTTTCAATTTGTGATGAAGTGAAACCATTCGATGACAACAAGTCATTAGTAATAACTGTGTGTGCATAGAGTGGGAGATCAGATGCTCTCATGGTTAATACTAAAGACCTAGATAGGTGGTAGTTTCCAAGTCCTAATAATTTACGTGGATGTAACATGGGTATTTATGGTCAAAAAATATCCTATTCTAGTTGTTTATCGAGTTAGTAAATAAGGACTTGAAACAAGTGGCAGTCACCAAGGCCCAAGCCATTATGTGAATGTAACATGGATGTTCTAAGTCAGGAAAACATAACTAATCTAAATGAATTATGACTTTAATGAATTTATCTCTTTTTAAATTAAAATTGGTATGATAAGGTAACTATTGGTCAAAAAATAGAAGATTAGATAAGGTTCTCCATGTTGAGTAGGGTGGGTGGACAAATGACTTCACTCCAAGAAGATTGTATGTATTACAAATACTTTGGTGAAAGTGAGTGCAGTAGTCTCTGCCTGCACTTGTTGATTCACTATGACCCATATTTCTTAACTAAATCATACATGTCTTACATAGTCAGAAGGTACCCATAGTTGTATGATGGTATTAGTTAAGTAGGGCACAACACTAGAGCTCATATGGAAAAACTAAGAGGTTTCTTAACCACACCCTTCATTGAAGGACAAGACCACTTCCAATTAGGAAGGTCTGTAGAGGACCACTGGTCCATGATAGGATGTAAAGCACCTAGGTGATTCTCTCCCTCTTGTAGATGACATGTTGAGCCTTGGAAGACAAAATGTATCCAGATATGGTTTCTATTACCTTGTACCTTTATGTTATTGATATATCTTATTTAATTGAAATTAGTCATGTTGAAATGCAAAAAGGAAAAAGATTAATTATTCTTTTCATTTTGAAAAGCATGATAAGATGATATGAAATGTATATGTGTATTCAGTTACACAATTATAGTTATCATTATTTTAGGAAAGTTTTGTTATCCTATTTCTCTAATGATCATAAATTATTATTGCATGGTAAATAAAACCAAGTAAATTCTCTAAAAAAATTCTAACCCTTACATTAAGAAAGAGTCTTTCTCAAAAGTTAAAATCCTTAACAATATTAGCTACATGGGAGGTGCTTGGTAGGCTATGTTGGTTCCCAAATCTGAAATCAACTTGAACCCTAAAGGGGTTCTAGGCTTAATGGTTAGATTCAAGGAGAGATTTGGCCAACAAATGAGAGAATGATATAAAATATTTCTCCCTTGCATTTCAGGCTTTGTGAAACCCAGGAGGGTGATCTCGATAGTGTACTTATAGATACTTGTGTGCCAAAGAATCTAGAACATTGTAAACATATAATTATCCTTTAAATGTTAAATAGACACAATACCCTAAAGATTTATTAATCTTCATGGTAATGTCTAATTTATACATGAGAAATACAATACATTAAAGCTTAAAAAAAAATTACACTGAGATATAAAAGTAAAGTTGATTTGAATTTGTAGACGCCACAAAGATCTCAAGATAATAGAACATTAAAAGACTAGTGCCATATCCTAGGGTGGAGTCACTTAAATCATGTAATTTAAAACTCATCACAACATTTACCCTATCATAACTATGCCTACTAGATGATGTCTTACATTACTGATACCAGAAACTCAACCAGTCATACTTTTTAATCCTAGCACATAGTTGCATAAACCTTTATTTATGTTAATAAAATTTAACTCATTCTTTGAATAAGAATAATAACATCAAACAAACATTCAGGGAAAGACAAGAAGCTGAATACTAGCAACCTTTGATTATGTATGTTCAAAATATATACAATGTGGACATTAGAGAAAACTAGCTCAAAATATTTTATCATTTACATACCAAATATGACAATGTCATGATTAAATTCTCTATTATAGGTTTCAAAATACTCTAGAACCTAAAACAAGCCCCTATTCATTTTAGACCTATTACAAAATTTATCTCCTGATGATATCAAACTATGTCACCTCCCTCAAAATGAAACAAAAAACACATTTTAAAGACGAGGAAAATTTCAAAATAAAATTCCACCCTACATCTGACACCATTCAGATCCTTTTATCAATAACAAATCCCGCTCAAAGAAAAGCCCATTCTGCACTTTATTTTCCCACCTCTTGCTTTTTTATCCTCACTCTACAACATAAAATAATTTTTAAAGTGAAGTCCTTCACTATCAGGTTGTAGAAAGCTCCTTTTACCCATTCATTTTACATTACCTGCATCCTCATTGTCAAAATCCATCAAATAATGTCAAGGGTGCCTTCCATAGGTCCTACCATCTCCTTACATTGATCATTGCTCGGTCATCATCGCACATCACTAATGTGACGAGAAAAGAGAAACCGATAATAGTGATGGGTGATGCCATCACTCCATCACTATTATTCTAAGAAGAAAAGCTTACAAACAATGATGGGTGATATTGAATATGACATTGTATTCTTTTTGTGGAATAAGATAATGGGAACAATGAGCCATATCAAATGATCTTGTTGGATATCGAATCCTCTCTAGATGAATGAGAAAACTATTGTTTCCTTTTGAATCCATGATGTGACCTACAATTCAAATTAAACAAAGATGAGGAAATTCCACCATTGGCAAATGAGGCAATGCTTTCTTCTAGAGCCAATGGCACATGGTGCTAGATACATTGTCATGCCATAATGTGCTCCCAAAGATCCTAGAGAAAACTTCACATTTATCTAATGCACATATCTCTATCTAAGGGATGAATTTTTCAATGGAATTGAGGATCTTGTGTCTGCATTCTCCTTTCAAATTATCAGACATTTCTAGCGCTATTTTCTTCCCTAATATTTCCATTGAAATGGGCATCAACGGAAGCATGAGCTTGATGAATGCAAAAGTTGTGACCTTGAAAAACATTGATGAGTTCATGCAAACTAAAGAAGCGACATTATGACCTAATATATGGCCTCCTAATAGTGCCATATGAATTGCAAGGCCCCCAACATAGTGTACAATCATATGGACCTTGATATCAAGCTCGTGTATCTCTGCAATCCTTGTCATAGTTGTTGGGATATCAAAGCTAGAAATGTCTTCAATTATGAATTTGTTGGAGAAATGTAGAGGGTGTAAATAATTTTGTAATAACCATACTTCATATCCTTCATCAACTAGAGTTCAGATGAGATCCATGGGCTCAGTAGGTAGACAAAAACTCTCTATTGAATTCCCATTTAACAATAGGACATGCTAATTTTTTGTTGGAAAATCATATCCATTGCTCTTTGAAATACATTTCCATTATTTACAGTTGTCATTATCTCATGTGATACATGGCATGGATAGTTATGTTGCTTAATAGTATCATAAAAATTTGAAAAAAAATCTCATGGTCTCTGTAGAATGTATGTTCTGATAAGGCTTTCCACCATTAAAGATACAAACTTGCCTTTGCAATTTCCTCTCAAGGTGATCAAAATTTGTAATAGCCCAATTGTGGATACTTTAAGATCACCCTCCAACTCAATTGGGTTTGCATTAAAATAGGCTTCCCTATAATTTTGGTGGTTCCAAGTAATCTGATGAAGCTAGAAATTAGAGTCACACATTCACATAACCCAATAGAAACATTCACACAAGTGCAACACTCCAACCATATGGTATAGGAGATCGAAAATTTTCCCATGACAACCCAGAAAGGTTGTCACACACTAAATCAATTGTCCCTAATTAGGGACAATGGCTAGGGTTAGGGTATAACTTGGGCCTAGATGTTACTCCTCAACCACCATTGGGATTAGAGGCATGCTCAGACCTTATAATTTAGGTGGAGATGTAGCCTAGTACCTATTCACTCAAGCATACAAGTTAGAGCACATATTATTAATATTCAAAGCACTAGGAAAGGATCTCTAGCAATCGTATCTCATTCCTGTATGTCCCCCATACGTCCAATGGTATGATGTCGCCCTTTTCACCTATCCTAACAACATACTACTACATCACCTAACTATCGAAATAAATCTCTTCATAATGATAATAACATAACAATATGCATCATACCCAAAAAAGTACTAATAGAAGCTCATGTTCCATCTGCAACCACAACACTTGAACACAATTCAATACCTCTTCATGATAATAAATATAGTCATAATCAAAATCATAATATCATATGATCATGATAATAATATGCAAGAATCATGTGAAAATCCTTAACATAACCAAAGAACTTCCATAACACAAATATGCCCATACCTTGCATCCTAGTAACCAACATGTATGAACACACACATAGTCCATAAGTTCATAATGTATAGCATCAATTGTCTAACATAATTAACACACACCTTGAATATTCTTTTTATTTTACCTTCATCTTCAAGTTCCTTAGCCAGACTACCTGCACATCCAAAGTGAGAATGGAGGGGCACTACATATTTTTTCATTGTTTGGTCTTGTGGCTCGTGGTTTTGTGTTTTTTCATAATTCTAATATGGTATTAGAGTGTGGATTCAATGAACCCCTTCTCGATGATGTTTTTCTCTTCAATAAGGGTTACAAGCTTCAGATATGAATCTCCTTTTCCTTTTTTTGCAAATTTTGGAGGTGGAAATTTTTTTGGTGCATTTTGGCACAAAACAAAGACTTTCGTTGGATTCAGAGCTGTCGAAAAATTTAGATTTTCCTTTTTTTTTGGCTTGATTTGGGCTCCTAAGGTCAGATCTGGAAAGGTTTAAAGCAATTGCCTTTTTTCTAGATTTGGGGGGTGTCAACGTTTTTGGTGCATTTTTGCTTGAAAAGGATCTTGTTGTTAGATTCAAGAGGTCGATTCTATGAATTTTGACTATAAATTTTCCCTATTTTGACATTGGGAGCTTCTGAGGCAATTTTTTTGTATAAGGGTTTGTACGACCCTTGTACGACATTGTGCACAACTTTTGAGAAAACAAATTAAAAAAAAAAGAAAGTTCTTTTAATTTTTTGTGGGTTTTATTTAAAAGAAATATGAAAAAATTTAAAAAACAATTTGCAAGTTTAAAAGTTCTGGTAGGTTGAAATTTCTAGGAAGGTAGATATTTTATTATTTTAGGCAAACCCATACCCTTTATGATGCAGGCCCCCACTTTTTTTGCTAGCTGATTTGAATTGTCGATTGGCAACAGTCCCATTATCGTTGACCTTCTATTCACCAACTAGTGGCAAGTGCACTAGTGGTGCTAGAATCTTTAAGATTCTTGACACATATTCCTTCAGCTATATTTTTGTCTATCCAACTTCTCATTTTTTTTTCGACGAGTTAATCTTTTTTCTAGCTATGGAATATTCTAGCAAGTTGATTTTCCAGGGACTAGCCATTTTTTTCTCAATACAAAGAATATTCCTTGGAATATTATATTGACATCATACTTACGTCAACATGAGGTCAGTAATACAAACTCCCAAATGGCCCCTTCAAGACCCTTTTGTGCCCTAAAGGGGTTTTTTCTTTTCTTTTGGCCATAACTTGGGGCGTAGGATGTTGGATTTTTGCAAATGAGATATCACTGGAAAGCCGGTTCCACCAAATTTTTCAGTGATGTGGGTATCATCACCTATTTTTGTTGTCGATGCATTCTACAACGTATTAAAGTTATAAGTGGTTATTTTAGTCTCGAGCTCGTAATTTTTTACCAGTTTATCCATTTTTCATAATTCCAACGGTATTGGAACCATCTTTCTGAGCTATTCACATCCATCCATTTAGTTTTTCTATATTTCTTATTAGGTATAATTTTATTCATGTTTTGGTATTTTTTCACTCTGGTGAATTACTTGGATGTGTTAGCTCCTAGAAAATTTTCGTTTGCATGGGATGAATCGTTTTTGGATGTTCTATATGTATTTATAGTATTCTATTCTATTTGGGAATTGTAGACATATTTTTTAGGCACATTCTCTTTTGTAGACACACTAAGAAAAAGTGCCATTCCAGTGTATACTTTTTAGGGATTTTGCAAATCCTGTTGTACCTTTTGTAATTGCACTATCATATAAAGTGTCATGGGGGTGTTAATGTTTTCCTTTGATTTTCCATCACACCTTTGTCAAGTGAGTGTTCCTTCCACGACAACAGTGAATCCTATTGATTCTTGCCTCATGTGTGTGTGCCTTAGTTTGCACAACCTTTTTATTTGTAGGTTGTTTCTCCTACATGCACTTCTTGGTTTCACACAGTTTCAATCTACTTGTATTGGTTCTCCCTTTTCATCATTATGGTGGATTTTTATTGTTGGTGCTAATGCTTCCTTGGTTTTGTGTTGGAGTAATCTATGTATCTAGTTCTTGTTCCTATGTACTTTTAGATGCAACGTACATCAGTGGTTGGTTACATGAATTTAAATGAGTTGGAGAATTTACCATATGTATACTCTTGCATTCCTATTTTCTGTTGGTTTCCTTTCATTTTCATTTGATCAAAGACTGCTGGGTACCTATATTTTCAACTTGCATCTTACATGTTGAGTAGTTTCATTTTGGTCACTCATACAGATTCATGTGTCATTTGTATCTTCGAGTTCCACATGTTTTCCTTTGTTTTCCATCTGACTCGAGTAGTGTCATTGGGGACACTCATGCAGATTATTATCTCTCTTGTGATCAATGTTCTTCATACTATTGGTACCTATATAAACTGACTTGCATCTTGCATGTTGAGTAGTGTCATTAGGATCACTAATGCAGATTCATGTACCACCTGTATCTTTGAATTCTAGATGTTTGCCTTTGGTTTCCATCTGATTAGAGTAGTGTTGTTGGGGGCACTTATGCAGATTACCATCTCCTTGATCTTGACATTTGTATCTTTTATTTCTAGATGTTTTCCTTTGTTTGTCATCTAACTCGAGTAGTTTCATTGGGACACTCACGTAGACTCTTGTTATCTTGATCCTAATCATCATTTTTTTTAGAGGAGGTTATTCATTTTAGTACCATATCAATCATCATTCGACAATAGTCAACAACTTCTTCGTGCTTTAGTGTTGTTCTATATGTTCCTCTTTTTTAGGACGTTTGTTTCGTTGGAGGCTTCTCAATCCTTCACACCTTGATTTGGAGGCTTTTCAATCCTTCATTCATCTTTATTTTTTTTGGAGAGGAGTTTTCTCCCACTATGGTTTTCTCCTTTTCTCTAGTTGTGAGAGATATTTTTGTTTGCACATGGGTACCTAACTAGGTCTTGTTTGTCAAGACCCATCATGCATTCTTTTTAGGGTTTTTAGCTACTCCCTAAGTTCATCTTAAGAGGGGGTGTTAGAGTAATCATGCATTAGCTAATAATTAATTACTCTTTAGTTGATTATTAGTCAAATTTATTCTCATGCACTTAAGCTAAACTTAGGATTTTTTTTATGCTTTTAGGATTTTTCTCCTATATAGCACTCAACCCTCATTTTAATTATCTCTTGAGCTTTCATATATTTTTGATAGTCTCTTGCTTTTGTAGCATTTTCTTGTTGAGGAATAGCAAAATTTTGTTTGTAGATCTCTTGCATGGAAGGTGTCTTTGTTTGTTTTTTGATCTTGTGGCACATGGTATTGTTGTTTTCACAATTCTAACAAATAGTTTTAGTGTGAGCAAGGGAAAAACCTTGTCTAGCATACCTTCTTGTGCAATACCCTACACAATGCACCCACTAGGTTTATAGCCACTAGTTGGGGTGTCAATGGTAAATATAGTAGCAACATATATTTAACAATTTTTAAAATGGTTAATGGTTCCATAACTATTTACTCATTTCAACCATACCACTTCTCTCAATTTTTCTACATATCAAAGAACAAAACTATCATGTCAACATTTGGTATAACTTCAGAGTAACACAACCTTGTTATATAATATATAATTTTAATATATCAAGTTTGTATAATTATTTTAAAATATATTATCTATTGACTAGATTATAATTTACTTTTATTTAAATTTTACTTCCTTGCAAATATATTAATTATTGTTATTTAAACTTTACATGCCCTCTAGTACCACGAGGGTGGGGGAGACTAGAACTCATGACCAACCTCTTGCAACAGGAAATGTTTAGCCAACCGAGCTAGGGCCGCTACCCCATATACTATATTGACTATTATTAATAATTATTAAATAGTATTAATTAATAATTAATATTATTCTATATGAAATATTATCATAAACATTAAATATTAATTTAATAATTATTAAATATTAATGAAATGGTCTTATAATTTATTATTTTTATATTATATAATATATAATATATTATTTTATTTATATATTATATTAGATTTTTTGTGTTTTTTGTGACTCAAGGGTATCCCGCGATCCAGCCCAGCGACCAAACCGCCTTGTCTTGGTTTTAATTTTTACCAAGTTGGGGCTCATGAAGGGG
>CM021103.1:148768167-149070331 GCA_007115665.2 Sequoiadendron giganteum | reverse complement strand
ATCTGTCAAAGATTGTTGCCTTTTTGCACTTTGGACTCTTAAGGGAAATCGCCGGTCCAATGTAGCTCGTAGTGATTCGGCGAATTTGGGTGGAAAAGAGGACCATACCTAGCATAAACATACCCATTCGAATGTTTTGGAACAGTCCATTTGGTCGTACGAGTTGGAGAATAAAATTTGCACCACTTTGCAACTTTAATCGCTTACATCCGCAACTTTCCCTCAACCTAAAACTCACTACCAAGGAAACGCCTCTCAAGATAAAGCAGTCACCAAGAGAGGTTATCAGATGGCTCCAAAAATCCTATAGCCTCTACAAAGAGTCTGCAAGCAAGGACAGCTTTGGAGCAATACTTGTCAAACATTGCTACCTCAGCACTTTGGACTCTAAGGGAAACAGTTTGTTCAACAGGCCTGAGTGATCTTGGCATATCAGGGGTGCAAAGAGGACCATACTCTGTGCATAAACTAATCTAACTGGATGCATTGGAACAGCTCTTTGGTCGTGACGAATGAGAAATGAAAAGTTGTAGCACCTTTGGTAAACTCTTTACATCATTTGCATCTGACAACTTTTCCCCAACTCCAAACCTACCACTACTTCGGGATAACGCACCAGATAGCAAAAAAATGAGAGCTTCTATTGTAGATGGTCCCAGACATGACCACTGACACACCTGACCACTGACAGGATTGATTGACACCGACCCAGGATTTGGCACCATGATTAACCACACCATTGATCATCTATATTTATATGAATGCATTTTGCATATCAACCCTCAGACTCAAAAATTCAACTTGAAATACACCTAAATGGTCTTCATTGACCTTATTTAGCATAATTATATCACACCTAACCTTTCAACCACTCAACCTTCAAATGTGTAATCTTGCAAATAGTAGATTAAGTGGGAAACTAGAGAGGAAGAGTTGATGGTGAGTGGCCTAGTGAAGGCTAGAGAAGCAGAGTTTGAGGAATATGGTGTTAGGATAGGGGATTGTCCTTGGTTGTCATATTTTTTTGTGTGGAAGATGTATGATACTATGGGGAAGGTTCTAACCATAAAGATCTTGAGAAAGATTGTGAAGAGAAGAGTTGAAGGGCAGAGATACATGTCTAGTTGGCAAAAGCTTCTAGAAGAGCATGAAATAGAGATACTAATGTATGGATGTTTAGCTTTGTGTACTAAATTTTTGTGTGTAGGTTTCAAATCTTGGGAAACACCATTTGCAAGTGTCAATGAAGACAAATAGCATCAAGAAGATCCATTTGAGAAGGATCAAGCATGGCAAGACCAAGACAATGCAAAGCATGAAGGGTACAAAATTCCTCGGATGAAGATTTCCATGCAAGTGACTTGGAGTGGGTTTGAAGGGATTGTGAAGAAGATAGGAGTATACCTATGGAGTGATTTATGAGGCATAAATCTTTTGTACCTGGGGAGTATGGTGCAGTGGCACGTAAAACATGTAAGATTTCATGAATTGACAAGGCCATTTATCCTTTTGTATAGGCTGTACCTCAGAGGAATGGGCATGAATTAGATAGGGGTAGGTGTAGGAACACGTTTTTAGGGGTGATAAATGGATTAGAGTGGTCTGAGAGGCCTGCCTTGTTAAGAAACACATATTTTTGTGCCTTTCGAGTAAGGCTAGAGAGTGAGTTTTTGAGAAGTTGAATGAAAATAGGTTGGAACTTGTTGTAAACTATTGGAACAAGTGTATTTAATGGTGTTTAAGAGGTTTGAGTGATTAAGAGTAACCCAAGAAGAGTAAAAGTGTGAAACCCTAGTTGGAAGGGGCAAAAACAAGGGAAAATTGATGATTTTACAAAGAAAGTGTAAGCCAAATTATGGGGCAGCATGTAACTTAGAGCGAAACTCTTTAATTCCAAACAATCTATAGTTCCTTTAATAAATTCATTTTCATTCCATAAAATATCGCAACTCCATTCATTTAAATTTTTTAATCCAAAAGATTCCAAACATATCGACTTAAAGTCTACAATAAGATTCATAATACTTCCAATTGATTTCATAAACGTGTCATCTTACACAACATTTAATAATACAAAAGCATTGTAAAAGAAATTTACAATTCAAGACTTAGGCATTCTGTTGCCTTAAGCTCTACAATAATTATACAATAATGAAATATAATTGGTATATGAAGAAATCTTCATTTGATCTTCAATCCAATTGCTTATCTTCAAACATGAAGATGAGAACAAGGTTCAGGTGCTTTTTCTGCCTAACCTCGAAGCTTACGCTTCCCCAGAATTCCTTAATCATTCAAAGAATACCCAACCTTGCACGAATCGCTTAGGAAAAAAAAGTCGACAAGCAAGATGGAATCTGATGCGTGCCTAGTATAACTAGTAAATCCACAAGCATTTTCATTTTTCTTATTCATTTAAGAAACAAGCAAGTTTGATACTAGGATATGGTAGGGAGTTATTTACATTCCATCTATTTCAATGGTCCTTAAGTTACTTGGCCAAGTAAAATTTCATGCACGACAAATAATAGTAGTTTTGGAAAAGCAAAATTATGCTCTCTAAAAACCCATATTCGACACCTGTCCCGGAAGGTAACTTTCCAAACACATGACATGCACATTCAATTATCAAGCATACATGGTTCCATTCAAAAATTAAGATTAACTTTCCCAACACATGTCATGCACGTTCAATTATCAAGCATACATGGTTTTAATGCAGTAATCTCACAAAATTACATCGTAAATAACATTATGTTCATATTCGAAATGAATAAAAGAAGGTGTATCACACGTATGTAACTAAGTATATATAAAACAATAATAAATTAGCACACATTCTTTTGGTTTATTTACTCATAAAATTCATCTACACTTCGAAATAATCCTTTTCTAATTCGTTTCATTTCAAAGTAATTATATTTTTATTTTACTTTCTTTCTTTTCTGTTTTTCATATTTCCCTTACAATAATATCTTTTCACAAACATAACACCTCAAATTTACTTCTATTTGCAGAAATTTAATATCATTTCTAGAGAATTATCAAATTTCACTTTTTTCTTTTCAAGCATATTTAAATACATAGAATTATTTTTATCCTATCATTCTGGAAAATATTCTATAATTTTAATCTGTGATATTTTAATGACTTTATGATCTTTTCTTGCAAGTTCCAATTCTCTTTCTGTACAATTTAACGCATTTAGTTTTCTTTTGGAGGTTTTCTGAATCTAAAACATTTTGTTTTCAGTGAGAATCTTTTTAATACACTAAAACAAAATTCTCTAAATAAAGAAATCTACTGTCTCTTAATTGTTTTATGTTCAAGTTCGTTCTTTATCTACATAAAAATACAGTTTGGTGTATAAAATTTCTTCTAAATTTGATAAAAACAACAATATGTTTTCATTTCATAAAATAAAAGAATAATAGAAAATTAGTTAAACTTGGATATTAATTTACTGTGAATTTGAGAAATAACCAGTTTACCATCAAATCTACCTGTCAATCTCTTGTAGTTGTGTTTTTTCTTAAATCTGGAAATGAATCTTTGTTCTTCTATTCTTCCTGTGAGTATATTTCCTGTAGCTGCTCTTTGACTGTCTTTCTCTTTCCCTCTGCAGCTGCCTTCTCTTCCTGCACACTTCACACAAGTTCCCTCTCCTTCCTTCCTTCTGCCTTCCTCTGGTATGTCCTCCTTACCTCTATTCTCCTTACTTCCCACGCATATGAGGGAGAGTTTCTTTTTGTTGTGTATTACCTCCTCCCTATTGGCCGCGCCCTGTGCTCTCTTCACCTCCTTCCTGTTGGCCACTCCCTATCCTCTCCTCACATGCATATGTTGGAGATAGATATATTTTGTCTCCCCTTTGGCCATGCCTTCCCTCTGTCTTCTCCCTGCTGGCCGTGCCTTGCCTCCTCTCTTCCTTTGGCTGCCTCTCCTCTACACTACTTCCACTTGCACATGAGTTCAAATAGAATTCAAACCAACAAATTTGTTTTCCTATGCTTAACTTTTTCTCCTCTGTGTCAAAAATGGATTTTTCCTTCTCCTCAGTGTAAAAACGGATTTCTCTTCCTCTCCCAATTCATACATATGATGGATCCAAAATCTTGATCCTCAATTCTCTCCCTTGACTCCCTCTTTAATGTTGTTTTTTAATTCTCTCCTTTATTCTCTGCTTGCATGTTGATATTTTAAGAAAGTTCAATTCCTCTTCTTTCTCCATTATTTACTGCCTATTCAATTCTCTCTTAAGCATGACTAATAGTTAACAAATTTACTGCAGGGACGTGTAAAGATGATAGAGTTGGAGTTTTCAATTTCAATTCAACCAAACAATATAATTCAATTTTATTGCATGCCTATAATTTATATTTCATAAAGATTTCTTATTTTCTTTATTTAATATTTATTCTAATTTAAACATATATATTTCTACCTTCATTTAAATATGTTTTTCCACGTAACAACATAATATACTCAAATTGAGGAATTCTTCGTAAATAATCAATCTTTCCATTTCAAAACAAACATATTCATTTTCACATAAATTTGAGCAATCAGATAAACTTATTAAAAATTTCCAAATAATAATCATCACGAAAACACATTAATAATAACTAAGTGGTGTGTGAGATTCCATCACCCTTATTAGTTCATCTAATGGCTAAAATGACTCTACCTGATCAATGTTCTCGCCTTCATTCTCATTCACCTATTCCTGTTTTCACTTGCACTCAATTTCTCATCAATAATGACAATCCCCGAATTTCATAATAATAAATTTCAAATCATTTCATTTGCATTTAAATTTCATTTTCAATTTCAATTTTTATAATCATCTATCATAAACATGCAAATCTCATGATTAATAATTGCAATTAAATGATTGATAAAATCATTATGTGACAAAACATAATAAAATGATGTTTTAAGTTTAAGCAAACAAAATTAAGAGGGAATGAAGTGGTTTTAGGATTGAGTGAGGTTGGAACATACAAGTTCCAATAAGCCCTACCAACAAGCCAGTGAATTGTTTGATAAAAATATTTGGTAGACATGTATGAAAAATGTGGTATCATAGACAAGGCAGTGGACTATTTGAAAAAAAGATTCAAAGAAATGTGGTCTCATAGAATTCCATGACAAGCAAATGCAATTGACAACTGCTCATAGTTTGTAGTTATGCAATGTGAAGTAATTGCATAACTGCTTAGGTTGACTTTGTAAAAACTATATTGTAATCGAATTTTTTTCATCTATGAACATCTAGTTGTTAGTTATGCAATGTGAAGTAATGATTTGAGTTTGAAAGATGTGTAATGCAATGTAATCAGCGATATAAATATAAGCTACATAATATAACCATTGTTTTTTATGCTATTGTACATTGATATTTAACCATTGTTCAAGATAAAATTTTCAAAGAGTTTAATCATGCACATATACAAAAATGGCATCGACGCCAACTCAAACAAAGTTTTATAAAATGTGGCATATGCCATCTCAATATCTATTCAAAATTTACATGCCAAAATGTCTATCTCATCCTAAACTACTGGTAGATCATCAAAATGGAGCCTCTTTGAAGCACTCGTTGGCTCTGAAGGTAGCTGCACAAGAAAAATTCAAACCACAATTGAGATTAGTTATACTATATAATTTAAAATTAAATAATTAACATCAAAATCAATATACATTGAATTTTAATTGAACTCTAAAATTGAAATCTTGATTACCTGAAATATACGTCTGTTCAAAGGGTCAGGAGTCCTAGAATATACCAAACCAACTTTTGAAATGGCAATCTATATATGTGAACAAAAACATAAAATTGATCCAAGTTAGCATACGATTATTGGTAATAGGAACATAGTTACCAAACACAAAATAAAATAAACACATACCTCTTTAGGTTGATCTTTTTCTTTATCTCCTTTAGGTGTTTCGACATCTCCTCCTTGAGGTGTTTCAACACCTACTCCATGAGGTGTTCCAATACCTACTCCTTCAGGCGCTATGTCCCTTGTCAACAACAATGTATAGCTCATAATCGTTTGTACATAAAAATGACAAGTACATATGAAACTACCAATCTATGTCGATGTATGTATAATCAATATAAGATCTTAAAAATCTTAATTCAATCCAATTTCAATTCAATTACCTTCCCCTTATCTAAATTTGCGCCTCCATGGTCTGGACGAGGTTGCACCTCACTTGCACTAGGTGTTTCCTACAAGAGGAAAATAAGATAAACATATAATTTATTATATAATTTCATTAATAACAATTCAAATGACAAGCAAGTATATAATAAAAAATGTAAATGAGTGAGTGCGAAAATATATAGTGTGTGTGTGTCGAGGCCAAATGAAATGGCCCTAAGGGTGCTATCAGTCACCCATGTGAGCTCCTCCTCAGACATCAACTGTTAAATAGACCATGTAAATAAATATTAGTACTTGATACTATCTCTTATTAATATTCATTTAAAAAAAAATGCAAGTTATGAATTTACAACTTAAATCTTACCTGTGTCACTATTCCAACATCCCCCTCTCTAGTAGGAGAGGACTATGTAGGGTGCACTCCACTCCCCTACGACTGATCTATAATGTCCACATCATGGAGGTCATAATCAAAAGTTTCCAAGGGATGCTCAACGAGTTGTACAAGAGGACCCAAGCATATCTGGCGGCACATAGTGCAAGTATGTGGCACACAAATATGTGGACCTGAGGAGGATGATACAAAAGCACTCGAGCCTTCACCAACATCACCAGAATGTGGTTGAGCTACTGTACAAGCATGCGAAACCAAATGACCACTCAAAGAGTGAATAGCTTGAATAGTCTGTGTGGATGCATCCTAGATAATCTTTGGATGATATACTGGAGGTGGTGGAGGAAGGGGAGGAAGGGGAGAATTTGGGCACGAGACTACTCTAACTACCCCTGGTCTATCCTAGGGCATACCTCCATCGATGCCCTGGAAGGGTTTAATGTCAAAGTAATTGACATGATGCCCTAACACAAACTTAGCATATAATTTTTTAATAAAGTAAAATGGTATATCAAAATTGTTTGGTGGTTTATCAAAAACTATACACCAATGATCCCAAAAGTTATCTACAATTTCCCTATTCATGCACCATTTTATAGAAAGTTTTGTTTTATTAAAACTCATTGGCAAACCGGTGCGGGGGTTAATGAATTAAGAGGCTATTTGGGCTTTGGTTATTTGGAGATCTTTCACATCATCGTAAGACAATCCACATGCATAATATTCCCTCATGTCTTCTCGCCATGAATGAAAGGCATTATGTTGGGTGGAGAGGGTTTCTATATTTTTAATTATTTCCTTCAATGTGTTTGTCATATCTCTCAATCGAGGGATTGCCTTATAAAATTCACAAATGCCCCTCAATTGCCCCAATTTTTCACCAATTAAGTCTTCAATTCGTGGCTGCAGAGGTGGTGGAGCGTTTGGCATTTGTGCATTTTCATTCTCAGCCATAATACTTAATTAAAGTTAAAAACTAATTAATCTAATTGAAATTACTTAATATAATTGAAATTATTGTAAAAAAGCCCTAGTTTTTAATAAAAATCCAAAAAAAACCCTACTTTTTCACAAAAATCCATAACAAACTCTAGTTTTTGATAAACATACATCAACAACACTAGTTTTTAATCAAAATCCATTTAAAAACATTAATTTTTAATAAAAATTCATTGGAAACTCTAGTTTTTAATAAAAATCAATAAAAAAACCCTACTTTTGAAAATAAATTCGTAAAAACTACTTAAAATTATAAGAATCTAATTGAAAAATTGATTAAAACATAAAAAAAACCAAAAAATTACCTTTCAAATCGGATTTCTCGTGAAAACGAATATTGGATTTCTTCTTCTCCTTGTGCGCCTGCGTCCAAATTGTGTAAAATGACTTTTAACAGTCGGGTTTTTTATTTATATAGGGTTTTCAATTCGGATCTAAGATCGGATATCCAATTTGCAAAAGTAGGTTTGGGCATTGCTTTGGAGCAATTTACTAACACCCAAACCTAAAAAAAGTCAACTCGGCATTTCCGCATTTTTGAGTCGATCCAAAACGTAATTTTTTTGCCATTGCCACTTTTTGGCCCATCATGATCCTGCACATACCCCAATGCAATGATCTAGAATACAATGTGTAAATACAATTTTCAGATTCTAAACAAGGTAATTTTCTTATTACACTATGCAAAAACCTAAAAATTAAGTCTTGTAAATGCAATTTTGCGATCACATGTAATGCACTAACTTTACCAAATTAAGCTAGATATGATCAAACTGATGAAACAAAAATTCTAGAAATAGTAGCAAAAATCATAAAGCAACAAACATAAATACAAACCTGAATATTTTAATGCCCAAAAATTTAGAATGTGACCTGATCAAGGACATTCGACCTAGGGCGAATGGGTCCTAGATGAGGTATTTGAAACAAATTTTTATATATTTTTAAGTGTTTTCCAGTGGTTTTCATATTTTGGTTAGTTAATAGAAATTTTAAATTTTATTTTTTTATGAAATGTAAGAGCAAAATATGAAAAATGATAACCTAGAACACCTAATTTGATATGCAATTTTGTTTCAATTTTTAAATACAAGTTAATATGATGTAAATGATATGAAAGAGGACTAATTTGTTTTGTATTTTTCAAATTTAAAGAATGCAAGATATGTAATCCTAAAACCTTAGATGCAATGCAAAGTTGAATGCAAACTAGACACCTTAAATGAGACCTAATTCAATGCAAAGAGATGCAAATGAATGCAAGATCTAAATCTAGGATAAAAGAGGACTACAAAATTTGATAATACAAATGCTCAAAAGGTCGGGTTCACCATAATGAAATAAAGAAATATTATGTTGTTGACCAAAATGAAACAAAATGATGCACCTATTTTTCCTATTTCATTCAAAATATGTGTTACAAAGTGCCAATGACAAATATTAATCAAATCTAACCCAAGCAATATTCAAAATGAAGATATGGAAAGGGTCAAATACTTTGTACCTATCACCAAAGATTATTTTTCAAACCTCACCAAGGACTCATTCGCCCTATGGTGAATGGGTCTTGGCTAGGGCTCCTGAAAATTAGTTTCTAGGTTCTATTCTTCTATGTCTACACTCCCAGATTCCAATTTTTCATTGTCAGAAAGATGAAAATAAAGCCTATAGCTTAGTTTCCATGATTTGACAAATTTTCTTACAACTTTGACAACTTTCTTCAATTTTTCTCTTCAATTGATCTTCAACCTAAAATGTGCAATCACACATCAAAGAGAGAGAAATGTTATTTTTTTAGGGAATAGGGGTTTGCCTTGGTCAAACCTTGTTTTGGTAATTAAACCTTATGATGAGATAATGAAACGTGAATGGATGAAACATTGAAACATGAACAATGGTACATTATTTGAAACCTTGGATAAATCTACAAACTAGCATGAAGTGGACTCAATGAATGTAGATCTTGATCATAAAACTTGATGTGAAACAATGCCTTTGATATGCTTGATAGATCTTGAACACTACATCAACACATTATCTCAAACAACATGCATGATGCAATACATCTTTGACATGCCAATGGAATATTGATTGTTACAACTTTCTTCTATAAATATGCCCTTGAATGCTTTAGAAATGCTCTTGAATTCTCTTGATCTCACTTTCTAATAAATTTTTTAGAATGCTTGAAGACTTGAAATTTCCAGGTGAAACTAAGTGAAATAGCCTTGTATTTATACATATCTTAACATTAATTCCTAAAATTCAAATATCACAAGCCAACATTGAATTATAGATTTGAAATCATTAAAATACCACCAAAAACATATTTAAAAGAGGGGTCCTAGGTCTAAGTGAGGACCCATTCGCCATAGGGTGAATGGGACCTAGGCCACTTAACTAGGACAAACATTAAACAAGGTGGAATATCATGTAAAAATAGGGTCATAGGACTAAGTGAGGAACCATTCGTCCTATGGCCAATGGGTCCTAAGTCACTTACCTAGGACACACATCTTCCAAAGTTAAGTGTTGTGAAATGGAATTTATAAATGTTGGGTTTTGTCCCTTGGAATTTGAATTTAATTAGGCTTGGATTTGAATTAAAGGGGCCAATTAAGGAAAATTCACCTTAATTAATTAATAAAGCCCTAGATTAGTGTGAAAGTGTAAAGCTACACTTTACAACACCCTAAACAAGGCACAATTAAGTCCATTTCATTAAAAATGGCTCTAAACTTAATGTGAATATGAAAAACATATTACAACACTAAATTAAGGCAACATTAGGCTCATTTTATTATTAATTATTCCCAAATTGAGTATAAAAAATGGATACTTTTTTTGATACTACAATTAGTACTTTGAGCTAATGGTAGATGCCAAGACCAGGTTACATTGAGTAACTAGGGAGTTCAAAGTGAGATGAAACTAAACCAACCTAGTCAAGTTATGACTAGAAAGTCAATTGGTGTTGAGTAAAAGTCTTCTTTATGTTTAACCATTGGTCGAACAACAAGTTCTAGTCATCAAAATATTCTATCAAGACCATGTGGATATCTTCATGATGGTACAGTTTCATGAATATTGCTAAGAAGCCTAAGAATAGGTGAGAAGGTAAAACCTTTTGATTCGGGTTAGGGCTTGAATTAGAGGCATTAAACTAGACCCTAGATGTTACAGATGCACAACAAGGGGATTCAATGACCAAGGTATTTTACCAAACCAATCGTATGAAAAACTTAGTGACTAAGAATTTATATCTATGTGAATTTATTGAAATATGGGACAAAGTTGGTCTACAATTGTTTTATCCTTAGTAAACAAGATTTTGATAAAATGCATGAAAGATTAATTTAACCTAAAATAATTTATAGTCTTAATTGAGATCTAACCATTACTATGGATACTTTGTCTATGTAATATTCATATTATATTATGACTAGGAAGGTCAAGAAGACATCACTATGTGTCAAGAATTGCTTAAAGTTTATATCTCAAGAGTAGTCACTATGAAGGGTTAGGGTTAAGACTCAAGCAAGTGGTTGTAGCCAAGACCCAAGTAGTTACATGAAAGTAACTCAGGTGTTTGAGTCAGAAATAAACAACAACCTAGATGAATTATTTACTTAGCGAATCTTCACTTTTTGAGGAAGGACTCTATAGCAACGCTAAAACACTTAACATATAAGACTATAATAAGAAAAAGGGATATTTAGCTTAAGGTTAATATTTATTTATCATGTATGATTGAACATTTTTTCAATACTTTCAATTTGTGATGAAGTGAAACCATTCGATGACAACAAGTCATTAGTAATAACTGTGTGTGCATAGAGTGGGAGATCAGATGCTCTCATGGTTAATACTAAAGACCTAGATAGGTGGTAGTTTCCAAGTCCTAATAATTTACGTGGATGTAACATGGGTATTTATGGTCAAAAAATATCCTATTCTAGTTGTTTATCGAGTTAGTAAATAAGGACTTGAAACAAGTGGCAGTCACCAAGGCCCAAGCCATTATGTGAATGTAACATGGATGTTCTAAGTCAGGAAAACATAACTAATCTAAATGAATTATGACTTTAATGAATTTATCTCTTTTTAAATTAAAATTGGTATGATAAGGTAACTATTGGTCAAAAAATAGAAGATTAGATAAGGTTCTCCATGTTGAGTAGGGTGGGTGGACAAATGACTTCACTCCAAGAAGATTGTATGTATTACAAATACTTTGGTGAAAGTGAGTGCAGTAGTCTCTGCCTGCACTTGTTGATTCACTATGACCCATATTTCTTAACTAAATCATACATGTCTTACATAGTCAGAAGGTACCCATAGTTGTATGATGGTATTAGTTAAGTAGGGCACAACACTAGAGCTCATATGGAAAAACTAAGAGGTTTCTTAACCACACCCTTCATTGAAGGACAAGACCACTTCCAATTAGGAAGGTCTGTAGAGGACCACTGGTCCATGATAGGATGTAAAGCACCTAGGTGATTCTCTCCCTCTTGTAGATGACATGTTGAGCCTTGGAAGACAAAATGTATCCAGATATGGTTTCTATTACCTTGTACCTTTATGTTATTGATATATCTTATTTAATTGAAATTAGTCATGTTGAAATGCAAAAAGGAAAAAGATTAATTATTCTTTTCATTTTGAAAAGCATGATAAGATGATATGAAATGTATATGTGTATTCAGTTACACAATTATAGTTATCATTATTTTAGGAAAGTTTTGTTATCCTATTTCTCTAATGATCATAAATTATTATTGCATGGTAAATAAAACCAAGTAAATTCTCTAAAAAAATTCTAACCCTTACATTAAGAAAGAGTCTTTCTCAAAAGTTAAAATCCTTAACAATATTAGCTACATGGGAGGTGCTTGGTAGGCTATGTTGGTTCCCAAATCTGAAATCAACTTGAACCCTAAAGGGGTTCTAGGCTTAATGGTTAGATTCAAGGAGAGATTTGGCCAACAAATGAGAGAATGATATAAAATATTTCTCCCTTGCATTTCAGGCTTTGTGAAACCCAGGAGGGTGATCTCGATAGTGTACTTATAGATACTTGTGTGCCAAAGAATCTAGAACATTGTAAACATATAATTATCCTTTAAATGTTAAATAGACACAATACCCTAAAGATTTGGCTGACCTTGTAATGCCCCGCCAAGTGACCTTAAAGGAAGTTACAATTAATGTCATAAGCGAACCAATTTTTTTTTTATAAAGTGCATTTAACATACACATTCACTTAATAATTAACAACAACCTCTAAGGCTACAAGGTTAGGATTATCTAAACCCACACATACACATTACATATAACTGTAGCATTATAAAATTTATGAAATAAACATCATACATAAAAAGAATACAACATAACCTAATAAGATAATCAACCAAGATACAATCTCATAAACATTATCTTAATCTAATAGTTACATCACTCATTCCCAGAATGAGGCAATAGTACTCAAGGTTACATTTACAAAATTCCACCTCATAAACATAAGAGGGATAAAATAACTTATACAAGTTAACATATTACAATGCAAGTAATAACACAAGAACTCGAGTCATCCATCTGGATGTCTCACCACCAAGTACTGAAGATCAAGGGGGACCCAACTATTTTGGTGCATGTTCCACCCAACCAATGTGGTACCTGAAGGCCCACCCCCCATGCTAGGAGATAGTAACAAAGTAACATGGATAAAGATCTACAACCACTAACCAAAGACAAACTCATACTGACTCAAACTGACATAACCAAATGAATGCCATAATAAGTACCAGTTCAACTCAAATACAACACAAGTACAACTCAAACATTACTGACATAGGTCACATTGCTTCCAGACATAATAATAATCAAGTATGTTCACAGAACCATACACATAAAACAATTAACAACAGTTGTCCTAGATAGAGTGTCATCGCAAGGTTTGTCATGAGATCTCCTCTGGGCATTCTTCATAGGCTCCAGCACAAGTAATCCTGGTGGCCTCAACCGAATCAGACACTCATACTCACTCATGCGGAATCAACTACCTCTGCAAGAACTAGATAGTTGATCTTGCCATTCAGGCCTTCTCACTCATCCCAAGTCTAAACAAGCCCTTGTGTCTATGAGTGAGGATTAAATTATCTTGATTAGTGAGAAGTTAGTCCTAATCTTCTAAGTACATTATTTTAATTATCACTTGTTTAAATCACTCCTGAAGGTTATCTAGTTTACCTCTTTGGGCTCTGGCGCCTAACAGAAGCCACTCTTCTATTCGACAGTACACACCCAAACAATCCACCAATGGAAACACAAGTGCATACCAACTAGGCATCATAATCCACTCCAACACAAGGAGGATACAAATAATAGAAACTCACTCTAAACATCTTGGAGGCAACAAACACATAGTCCACTCCTTTCATAGGAGGTACAAAAGATCTCACTCCAAACATCTTGGAGGAAACAACACATAGTCCACTCCTTTCACAGGAGGAAACAAAATGAAAACACATCACAAGGTCACTCCATATAAGGAGACACGGATCCCATAATCCGCTCCTACACCAAGGAGGTGCAAACATCCCCGTTCGTGAAAACTGAGTAAAATTGAAAAGACGCCATGCACTACCCAAGGGAAAACAACTGGATGGCATAAAGATTCAACAATCTTTATCCTCTAAGATCTTCTGGAAGACTTATAATTTAGGACCAACACTAAATCCCAAAACCAACAATGCAACTTGACGACATAGCAACAAAAGCATTCAAGTCATTAATCAAATCTAATATTTGGATTTCCTAAATCCATACTCATTCAATAGGTAGTGTTGACAAAGTCAAAAACACGATAACTCGATCATCTAAAGTACTCATAACCTCTATTTCCCTTTTCATTATTGGAAATCTAAAACAATTAAACTTACCTCCCTTTACTGAATACAGAGAATTAAATCCTTTAATATAATCATAAGGAAGATACTACTTTTGGATATACTAAATCCATATCTCTTTCATAATCCAATCCCAATGATTCAATTAATCTAAATAGAAATTAATTAAATAACATAATTGACTGCCTCATCAATAAAACAACTTTTTAATTTACTTTTAAATCGATACAAATCCATGCAAGTAAACTCTTTCCATTTCCTAACCAAATCTTACATCTCATTCAATTTTCTATTTAAAACACTCAGTCACTTTAATATAATAACATATTGTTTCTCTATCCATTTTTCATATACACTAATCATTTTTTTTTAGAACACTAATAATACCCAATTTGCAAACAACGGAATAAAATAATATAAAATATTATTTATTCTCTCAAATGGATATATACCTTCAATATATATATACTAAATATAAATTAATATATTTAAATATATTTAATCATTAACATATTTTCTATTCTTTAGAGAATATCAAATTGTTTAATTCAAAATAAAATATCCCTTATCATCAATTTTCTAAAATATATATATATATTTTTCCAATTAAATCAAATTAATAATTGCACCTTTTACACATGAGTTTAAATTCCACAATTAAATTTTAAATTATGGATTCTTTAAATCAAATATTTAACTCCTTTAATTAAACTTTAACATGCCATTTTAAAATAAACAATAATTTTTCCATACGTTTATAATTTTAATTCCATTAATCTAATATACAAATTTTATTTAAAATAATATAAATAAATATAATACTTTAGTATTATAAATTATAATATAAAATATTATTTAATAATATTTTAATATTATAATAACAATACCTAAAATATTAATATTTATAAATATCAATTTATTATTATTTTATTTTCAGAACAGCCATGGGAAAATAACTTAACAGCAGTCTCATGTTTCAAGCATAACTCAAAAAATATGATCTGGGTATTTGCTATTTTTGGACAGGGGTAAGAAAATTTCAAAATGAAAAAACCTTTTAAATTTCCTGACAACCCAGTTTGTGTAAGTGAAGTTATAGGTGGCGCAACTAGACCATTTTACCATGAAAAATATAACTATACTGCAGATTTTAAAATCCGATTTTTAATAATAAACAGAAGGTTTTATTTTCTAAAATCATTCTAAATGCATTGTTCAATCTCTATGTTTGATTTCAATAACAATATAATCAATTTCCCCAAATAATTTAAATTCAACTGACGTTTTCACAATTTTCACTCAAGAATTTTCACAAGCAAAGGCTGTAAATTTGTTTAATTCTTTTCTTCTAATATCAAATTTATTTTTTAAAACAGATTTAACAAACAAATCTTTAATCATTACTACTTTAAAAAAAACAATCAAAAACAATAAAACACAAAGAGGAAAACCTGGTACAAGAAGCTACAGGAAGAGATGAATTTCTGATGCAAGCCTCCTCCAAGGATTTCCTGAATTTTCTTCAATCCTCCAATGAATCCAATCCAAAATCCAACAAATGCAAACAATATTTCCTTCAATCAATTCTACAATCAAACTTTCTTCAAATCCTTGTGCAAATTTTCCAAAATTTCTTCTCTGCTGTAAAAATGTATTTTTCTAAAAACTTTCTCCCCTAAAATTAAAACATATATTCCTTATAAATTAAAAATACCTAATTCAACCCTAATTCACATTACATACAAATTAGATATTTCAATTTCAATTTCAATTTTTACAACCCTAATTCATATTGCATGCAAATTAGATATTTCAATTTCAATTTCAAATTTTAATTTCACTTTTCAAAAACCCACTTTCAATTTAAAATGCAATTTCAAATAATAAATTAATTTCCAAAGTTGCAACTAATTTCCCAAATAAACATTTAATTACAATTTCTAATTTAATTCCCACACGTTGAAATTAAATTCCAAAATTAATTTTAATTCTTTTATTTCCTTTCATTCTCTTACATCACGTTTAATTAATTAATTTAATTATTTAATAACTAAATTCAACCCCCATGGATTAAATTTAATTAATTAAATAAATTAAATTTAATTAATTAAATAAATTAAATATAATTAATTAATTTAAATATAAACTTTTATCCATATTGCATTATTTAAATTAAATAACCATCAACATGATTTAAATGCAATTATTCTAAATATCTATTTCTAAATCAAAAATTCTTCAGAATTAAATAACATCAAAGTAAGACAGACAATGACTCGACACACACAACTGACGACACACTAAGGCTAGGGTGTAAACTTGACACATGTTACCTAGCTACTATCTCCCGTTCAACTTAACCATTGGATCAACATGCTCAAACCTGTGAAACCAGGTGGAGTTGATGTCATGTACCTGCAATTCTGCAACCAAGTAAACAACATCATATAATATATCTAGCATATAATACACACCGTGAAGAAGAAATTACGGATTCATAGGGTGCTCACAAGCGAGTGATGCGAAACCGTCCTTTTCACCAATACACTCATTGAAACTGACACTTCCATCATAATTCCAATAATCTCATAATAACATCTCATGTTAACTCTACAACATCATTAATCTATAATGCATGTGAAACAATAATCAGATAACTACATCCCACAATAATAGTTGTCGCTCAATAGTAGCGATCAAAACATTATAACAAAATATATCTAGTATCAAAGTAACTGCAAGCAAACATAGCATAAAACAACTTGAACAAGAAACAAAATGGAGGGGTATTACAGACCTTCATGGTAATGTCTAATTTATACATGAGAAATACAATACATTAAAGCTTAAAAAAAAATTACACTGAGATATAAAAGTAAAGTTGATTTGAATTTGTAGACGCCACAAAGATCTCAAGATAATAGAACATTAAAAGACTAGTGCCATATCCTAGGGTGGAGTCACTTAAATCATGTAATTTAAAACTCATCACAACATTTACCCTATCATAACTATGCCTACTAGATGATGTCTTACATTACTGATACCAGAAACTCAACCAGTCATACTTTTTAATCCTAGCACATAGTTGCATAAACCTTTATTTATGTTAATAAAATTTAACTCATTCTTTGAATAAGAATAATAACATCAAACAAACATTCAGGGAAAGACAAGAAGCTGAATACTAGCAACCTTTGATTATGTATGTTCAAAATATATACAATGTGGACATTAGAGAAAACTAGCTCAAAATATTTTATCATTTACATACCAAATATGACAATGTCATGATTAAATTCTCTATTATAGGTTTCAAAATACTCTAGAACCTAAAACAAGCCCCTATTCATTTTAGACCTATTACAAAATTTATCTCCTGATGATATCAAACTATGTCACCTCCCTCAAAATGAAACAAAAAACACATTTTAAAGACGAGGAAAATTTCAAAATAAAATTCCACCCTACATCTGACACCATTCAGATCCTTTTATCAATAACAAATCCCGCTCAAAGAAAAGCCCATTCTGCACTTTATTTTCCCACCTCTTGCTTTTTTATCCTCACTCTACAACATAAAATAATTTTTAAAGTGAAGTCCTTCACTATCAGGTTGTAGAAAGCTCCTTTTACCCATTCATTTTACATTACCTGCATCCTCATTGTCAAAATCCATCAAATAATGTCAAGGGTGCCTTCCATAGGTCCTACCATCTCCTTACATTGATCATTGCTCGGTCATCATCGCACATCACTAATGTGACGAGAAAAGAGAAACCGATAATAGTGATGGGTGATGCCATCACTCCATCACTATTATTCTAAGAAGAAAAGCTTACAAACAATGATGGGTGATATTGAATATGACATTGTATTCTTTTTGTGGAATAAGATAATGGGAACAATGAGCCATATCAAATGATCTTGTTGGATATCGAATCCTCTCTAGATGAATGAGAAAACTATTGTTTCCTTTTGAATCCATGATGTGACCTACAATTCAAATTAAACAAAGATGAGGAAATTCCACCATTGGCAAATGAGGCAATGCTTTCTTCTAGAGCCAATGGCACATGGTGCTAGATACATTGTCATGCCATAATGTGCTCCCAAAGATCCTAGAGAAAACTTCACATTTATCTAATGCACATATCTCTATCTAAGGGATGAATTTTTCAATGGAATTGAGGATCTTGTGTCTGCATTCTCCTTTCAAATTATCAGACATTTCTAGCGCTATTTTCTTCCCTAATATTTCCATTGAAATGGGCATCAACGGAAGCATGAGCTTGATGAATGCAAAAGTTGTGACCTTGAAAAACATTGATGAGTTCATGCAAACTAAAGAAGCGACATTATGACCTAATATATGGCCTCCTAATAGTGCCATATGAATTGCAAGGCCCCCAACATAGTGTACAATCATATGGACCTTGATATCAAGCTCGTGTATCTCTGCAATCCTTGTCATAGTTGTTGGGATATCAAAGCTAGAAATGTCTTCAATTATGAATTTGTTGGAGAAATGTAGAGGGTGTAAATAATTTTGTAATAACCATACTTCATATCCTTCATCAACTAGAGTTCAGATGAGATCCATGGGCTCAGTAGGTAGACAAAAACTCTCTATTGAATTCCCATTTAACAATAGGACATGCTAATTTTTTGTTGGAAAATCATATCCATTGCTCTTTGAAATACATTTCCATTATTTACAGTTGTCATTATCTCATGTGATACATGGCATGGATAGTTATGTTGCTTAATAGTATCATAAAAATTTGAAAAAAAATCTCATGGTCTCTGTAGAATGTATGTTCTGATAAGGCTTTCCACCATTAAAGATACAAACTTGCCTTTGCAATTTCCTCTCAAGGTGATCAAAATTTGTAATAGCCCAATTGTGGATACTTTAAGATCACCCTCCAACTCAATTGGGTTTGCATTAAAATAGGCTTCCCTATAATTTTGGTGGTTCCAAGTAATCTGATGAAGCTAGAAATTAGAGTCACACATTCACATAACCCAATAGAAACATTCACACAAGTGCAACACTCCAACCATATGGTATAGGAGATCGAAAATTTTCCCATGACAACCCAGAAAGGTTGTCACACACTAAATCAATTGTCCCTAATTAGGGACAATGGCTAGGGTTAGGGTATAACTTGGGCCTAGATGTTACTCCTCAACCACCATTGGGATTAGAGGCATGCTCAGACCTTATAATTTAGGTGGAGATGTAGCCTAGTACCTATTCACTCAAGCATACAAGTTAGAGCACATATTATTAATATTCAAAGCACTAGGAAAGGATCTCTAGCAATCGTATCTCATTCCTGTATGTCCCCCATACGTCCAATGGTATGATGTCGCCCTTTTCACCTATCCTAACAACATACTACTACATCACCTAACTATCGAAATAAATCTCTTCATAATGATAATAACATAACAATATGCATCATACCCAAAAAAGTACTAATAGAAGCTCATGTTCCATCTGCAACCACAACACTTGAACACAATTCAATACCTCTTCATGATAATAAATATAGTCATAATCAAAATCATAATATCATATGATCATGATAATAATATGCAAGAATCATGTGAAAATCCTTAACATAACCAAAGAACTTCCATAACACAAATATGCCCATACCTTGCATCCTAGTAACCAACATGTATGAACACACACATAGTCCATAAGTTCATAATGTATAGCATCAATTGTCTAACATAATTAACACACACCTTGAATATTCTTTTTATTTTACCTTCATCTTCAAGTTCCTTAGCCAGACTACCTGCACATCCAAAGTGAGAATGGAGGGGCACTACATATTTTTTCATTGTTTGGTCTTGTGGCTCGTGGTTTTGTGTTTTTTCATAATTCTAATATGGTATTAGAGTGTGGATTCAATGAACCCCTTCTCGATGATGTTTTTCTCTTCAATAAGGGTTACAAGCTTCAGATATGAATCTCCTTTTCCTTTTTTTGCAAATTTTGGAGGTGGAAATTTTTTTGGTGCATTTTGGCACAAAACAAAGACTTTCGTTGGATTCAGAGCTGTCGAAAAATTTAGATTTTCCTTTTTTTTTGGCTTGATTTGGGCTCCTAAGGTCAGATCTGGAAAGGTTTAAAGCAATTGCCTTTTTTCTAGATTTGGGGGGTGTCAACGTTTTTGGTGCATTTTTGCTTGAAAAGGATCTTGTTGTTAGATTCAAGAGGTCGATTCTATGAATTTTGACTATAAATTTTCCCTATTTTGACATTGGGAGCTTCTGAGGCAATTTTTTTGTATAAGGGTTTGTACGACCCTTGTACGACATTGTGCACAACTTTTGAGAAAACAAATTAAAAAAAAAAGAAAGTTCTTTTAATTTTTTGTGGGTTTTATTTAAAAGAAATATGAAAAAATTTAAAAAACAATTTGCAAGTTTAAAAGTTCTGGTAGGTTGAAATTTCTAGGAAGGTAGATATTTTATTATTTTAGGCAAACCCATACCCTTTATGATGCAGGCCCCCACTTTTTTTGCTAGCTGATTTGAATTGTCGATTGGCAACAGTCCCATTATCGTTGACCTTCTATTCACCAACTAGTGGCAAGTGCACTAGTGGTGCTAGAATCTTTAAGATTCTTGACACATATTCCTTCAGCTATATTTTTGTCTATCCAACTTCTCATTTTTTTTTCGACGAGTTAATCTTTTTTCTAGCTATGGAATATTCTAGCAAGTTGATTTTCCAGGGACTAGCCATTTTTTTCTCAATACAAAGAATATTCCTTGGAATATTATATTGACATCATACTTACGTCAACATGAGGTCAGTAATACAAACTCCCAAATGGCCCCTTCAAGACCCTTTTGTGCCCTAAAGGGGTTTTTTCTTTTCTTTTGGCCATAACTTGGGGCGTAGGATGTTGGATTTTTGCAAATGAGATATCACTGGAAAGCCGGTTCCACCAAATTTTTCAGTGATGTGGGTATCATCACCTATTTTTGTTGTCGATGCATTCTACAACGTATTAAAGTTATAAGTGGTTATTTTAGTCTCGAGCTCGTAATTTTTTACCAGTTTATCCATTTTTCATAATTCCAACGGTATTGGAACCATCTTTCTGAGCTATTCACATCCATCCATTTAGTTTTTCTATATTTCTTATTAGGTATAATTTTATTCATGTTTTGGTATTTTTTCACTCTGGTGAATTACTTGGATGTGTTAGCTCCTAGAAAATTTTCGTTTGCATGGGATGAATCGTTTTTGGATGTTCTATATGTATTTATAGTATTCTATTCTATTTGGGAATTGTAGACATATTTTTTAGGCACATTCTCTTTTGTAGACACACTAAGAAAAAGTGCCATTCCAGTGTATACTTTTTAGGGATTTTGCAAATCCTGTTGTACCTTTTGTAATTGCACTATCATATAAAGTGTCATGGGGGTGTTAATGTTTTCCTTTGATTTTCCATCACACCTTTGTCAAGTGAGTGTTCCTTCCACGACAACAGTGAATCCTATTGATTCTTGCCTCATGTGTGTGTGCCTTAGTTTGCACAACCTTTTTATTTGTAGGTTGTTTCTCCTACATGCACTTCTTGGTTTCACACAGTTTCAATCTACTTGTATTGGTTCTCCCTTTTCATCATTATGGTGGATTTTTATTGTTGGTGCTAATGCTTCCTTGGTTTTGTGTTGGAGTAATCTATGTATCTAGTTCTTGTTCCTATGTACTTTTAGATGCAACGTACATCAGTGGTTGGTTACATGAATTTAAATGAGTTGGAGAATTTACCATATGTATACTCTTGCATTCCTATTTTCTGTTGGTTTCCTTTCATTTTCATTTGATCAAAGACTGCTGGGTACCTATATTTTCAACTTGCATCTTACATGTTGAGTAGTTTCATTTTGGTCACTCATACAGATTCATGTGTCATTTGTATCTTCGAGTTCCACATGTTTTCCTTTGTTTTCCATCTGACTCGAGTAGTGTCATTGGGGACACTCATGCAGATTATTATCTCTCTTGTGATCAATGTTCTTCATACTATTGGTACCTATATAAACTGACTTGCATCTTGCATGTTGAGTAGTGTCATTAGGATCACTAATGCAGATTCATGTACCACCTGTATCTTTGAATTCTAGATGTTTGCCTTTGGTTTCCATCTGATTAGAGTAGTGTTGTTGGGGGCACTTATGCAGATTACCATCTCCTTGATCTTGACATTTGTATCTTTTATTTCTAGATGTTTTCCTTTGTTTGTCATCTAACTCGAGTAGTTTCATTGGGACACTCACGTAGACTCTTGTTATCTTGATCCTAATCATCATTTTTTTTAGAGGAGGTTATTCATTTTAGTACCATATCAATCATCATTCGACAATAGTCAACAACTTCTTCGTGCTTTAGTGTTGTTCTATATGTTCCTCTTTTTTAGGACGTTTGTTTCGTTGGAGGCTTCTCAATCCTTCACACCTTGATTTGGAGGCTTTTCAATCCTTCATTCATCTTTATTTTTTTTGGAGAGGAGTTTTCTCCCACTATGGTTTTCTCCTTTTCTCTAGTTGTGAGAGATATTTTTGTTTGCACATGGGTACCTAACTAGGTCTTGTTTGTCAAGACCCATCATGCATTCTTTTTAGGGTTTTTAGCTACTCCCTAAGTTCATCTTAAGAGGGGGTGTTAGAGTAATCATGCATTAGCTAATAATTAATTACTCTTTAGTTGATTATTAGTCAAATTTATTCTCATGCACTTAAGCTAAACTTAGGATTTTTTTTATGCTTTTAGGATTTTTCTCCTATATAGCACTCAACCCTCATTTTAATTATCTCTTGAGCTTTCATATATTTTTGATAGTCTCTTGCTTTTGTAGCATTTTCTTGTTGAGGAATAGCAAAATTTTGTTTGTAGATCTCTTGCATGGAAGGTGTCTTTGTTTGTTTTTTGATCTTGTGGCACATGGTATTGTTGTTTTCACAATTCTAACAAATAGTTTTAGTGTGAGCAAGGGAAAAACCTTGTCTAGCATACCTTCTTGTGCAATACCCTACACAATGCACCCACTAGGTTTATAGCCACTAGTTGGGGTGTCAATGGTAAATATAGTAGCAACATATATTTAACAATTTTTAAAATGGTTAATGGTTCCATAACTATTTACTCATTTCAACCATACCACTTCTCTCAATTTTTCTACATATCAAAGAACAAAACTATCATGTCAACATTTGGTATAACTTCAGAGTAACACAACCTTGTTATATAATATATAATTTTAATATATCAAGTTTGTATAATTATTTTAAAATATATTATCTATTGACTAGATTATAATTTACTTTTATTTAAATTTTACTTCCTTGCAAATATATTAATTATTGTTATTTAAACTTTACATGCCCTCTAGTACCACGAGGGTGGGGGAGACTAGAACTCATGACCAACCTCTTGCAACAGGAAATGTTTAGCCAACCGAGCTAGGGCCGCTACCCCATATACTATATTGACTATTATTAATAATTATTAAATAGTATTAATTAATAATTAATATTATTCTATATGAAATATTATCATAAACATTAAATATTAATTTAATAATTATTAAATATTAATGAAATGGTCTTATAATTTATTATTTTTATATTATATAATATATAATATATTATTTTATTTATATATTATATTAGATTTTTTGTGTTTTTTGTGACTCAAGGGTATCCCGCGATCCAGCCCAGCGACCAAACCGCCTTGTCTTGGTTTTAATTTTTACCAAGTTGGGGCTCATGAAGGGGTGAGCTAAGGTGAGACTAATCCCTTGGGGATGCACACAATCACTCGCAAACTACATGCATCGGGCAAGCTTGGGCTTCAGAGTCAAACCGAGAACCAATATAATCTAAACTTTACTTCTTAAGCAAGAACAATATGCTTTAGCTCATAGGGTAATTATTATCATTATTATATAATGATATATAATATATCTAAATTATTATTTAATCATTAAAGAATATTAATTAATAATTAATATTTTCAAACTATATTTAATATTAAATAATTATTTTATATTATTAAAATAATAATATATTATCATTAATATTAATATTAATATTAATTATAATATGTTATATTTATTATAATACATTAATGATTATTTTATAATATATTTATATAAAGATATATACTATATTCACTATTAATAATAATTAATAATTAATTTATATTATATGATGAAATAAATATATTTTATTTTATATTTAACAATTATCATTAATATATACTATATTTTTTAACTATATTTAATATATTTAAATTATTATTTAATAATGATTATATAATATTAATTAATAATTAATATTATTGAATATAAAATATTATCATAAACATTAAATATTAATTATATAATTATTATATATTAATGAAATGCTCGTGTAATCTATTATTTAGATTATATTGTATTATATATAATATAATATAAATATAATAAATAATATAATTTATAGATAACAAATAATTTAATCGCAATACTACAAATAAGTACTCGTTATTATGTGACACTTATTACTATAAAAACAATAGTGATTGCTACATGACACTTATTCCTTTTTAACATTGAATCTTGTACAAATATGGTGTTAATGTTGTTTCTTATGGAACTGTTTCCATCAATTGTACATGGTGGTATGGCTTTCAAATTCTTGCCACATGGCATATATTGTGGGTTTGACCATGTCCTTTTGGACTTTTATGAAAAGTTGTTAGATGACTTGAAAAATTCTATGTTGCTCTAAGATATTAATTTTTATGCAAGATCCTAACCATTATGGTGAGCCAATCATAAACATGAATTAATGTTTATTTATTATGATGATTTAATTTCCCTCATAAAGACCAACTCTATATGGTCATAGAGTGACATTAATTTTAAAGGAAGAAAATAATTGACAACTATTAGATTTTTTAATCTTGCTTCAAATTATTTTACCCGAAGCCAATTCTTGAGAAGTGTTTGCATGCTCAACTTCATTAATGAAGTGCCTTCTTTAGCATAATGAATCATTCAAAAGGAAATTGGTTTATATACATCCTATTTTCGTGCCTTAAATTTCACACAACATTCACATAGTTTGGGATAAAATTGCAGAGGGTCCACATGTCAAAACAATCACTTTTGTTGTCTATCACGAACCAATATATCTAGCACATGAAAAAGGGCACATGGGTAAGTTCTTTTTTCTCCAGTGTCTCTATCATTATTTGAATTAAGTTATTATGTTCCTTGTAACACCCCTCCGTTTTGCTCTATTGTGTGAACTATGTTGTTTCCTCTTTATGCTTTAGTCTTGTGTTGTACTTGGACTATGTACTCGGTTTCAATTGATCACCATTTTATCATGATGTATCTTGAGGTGATGATACTATATTTTGATGTGATTATTATGACATGTTTGGAGTTAGCATATGTGGATGTTTAATTTATGATGTTTCATGCTTTCGATTATGCTGCTATGTTAGATGCATCAGTTAGAACTACTGTATTGGTGAAGAGGACGGTATCACATCACTCACTTGCGAGTGCCCTGCGACCTCGTGATTTCCTCTTCACGGTGTGCCTTATTTATGACATAATATTGCATGTCATTATATCCTTTGCTCGCAGGTTGACAGGTACAGGACATCAACTCCACCTGGTTTCACAGGTTCGAGTGTGTCCATTGCCCAATGGCATTCGATTGGGAGATAACAGCTAGGATTTCCGTGCCGAGTCATCGCCCTAGTTGTAGTGTGTTGTCAGTCATAGTGTGATCTAGTTGTTCTATTTTGTTCAGTTTGCCTGGTTTCAGTTTATTTGGGGAGTTAGATTAATGTTGGAATTGTGATTTAATTATTGAGTAATTTAATTTAATTAATTTAATATTTAATCTTATGGTAGATTTATTTATTAATTGATTAAGTTATTTATGTGGAAATGATTTAGATTATTCATTTTGAAAATGCATGCAAAGTTGAGTTGGAATTGAAAAATTAGAAAAATAAATTAAAAGTCAATTTTGAAATTCAAAAATTCAAAAGAAAGACTTTTGCTATTCTGTTTTCAGAAATTGATGAGGGTTGTTGTGGGATTTTGGAAGAAATTTTGCATTATCTTAAAAATTTCTTCACAAAATCAAAAAATGGAGTTTTTGGGAGAAAATTGAAAAGAGAAGAGGAAGATTGCTTAATTTTGTGGGTTTGGAGGAAAAGCTTGTGGAATTTGAAGTGTTCAAGAGGGTTTCAAAGCAGCAGCAGGACCTTCAGCATACCTCAAGGGAATCAGGTTTTCATCTTGTTTAATTGGAATTTTTGTTGATTCATTGATGTGGTGTTAATGGAAGATTAAATTGCTATGGTTATTTCAATTCTACTTTGTTCATGTAGTTCTTCAATCTATTTGTAGCCTTCATTTGGTTGTATGGTTATTTAGATATATTTTATATATAGATAAATTTATTTAGGCTTGGGGATTATTTTTTATAATTTCTTATGGTAAGGTTATGCTGGCCAAATTTCCTTAAAATTAAATTCTTTCCAGAATTATTAAAAAAAATTATTTCCTTTTAAGGCTCTGGTTTTTCTAGAAAAAAAAATATATATATATGAAAAGGGACTGTCATTTAAAAAAAAAAAAAAAAACCAGGTGAGTGGGGGCTCACCCCACCGCCGCTCCCATGGGGGCAGAGTGGGGGAGCCGCGCCCACTCCCCACCGTCCGCGGCCTACGCGGACTACGGGCAGTGGCCACCACAGTGGTGGCGACATTGCCGCCACCCGCGTGGTAACCGTGGTGCCTCCCTCATCGCCGTCCCTCCCTGTCCCCGGTGGCGCTGCCTCCTGCGGCCGCCACAACCTCTACCAGAACTCGCCAGAAGCATCAACTGTGTAAACACAGTAAGCGGGAAAACCTAGACCCGCGGCCCCAACCCTAACCATGCACACGGATCGAGGAGGGCGTTGTTTTTTTTTTTTTTAAGAAAATTAAATTTATAAAAAAAATATATATAATTATAATATTTTAAGTTATTTCAATATTATAATTTTCATAATATTTAATATTATCAATTTTATAATATTTGATATTAATATTTATTATTGTATTAAATATTAAGAATTATTAGAATATAAAGAAAGCATTTAATATTGTAAAAGTATGATTATAATATCAAAATGCTTATGATGGAATAATTTTATTATTCATTTATGCTATTATGAAATTTTTAACAATAGTTATAATAATAATGTTATTATTTTTTTGAATATTATGGGAAATTTTAAACAATCATTGTTGTGTTAATATTAATATTAATATTTTGAAAAGGATTATTTTATGTTATTATTGCATTATTTAAATGGGAAATATTGTTTTTTTAATGAGTTTAATTGATTATGGAATAAATATTTTATTTAAAATGGGATCTTGTTTTTTAATTAAATTATGGGGACACGGGTAATGTTTTATGCATTTAAATGCTACGTGGAGATGAAATGATTTTTAAATGGCGTAATTAATTCCGTTTATTTAACGCACTGTTTACTGAATGCTAGTGAGGATATGGGTTTAGTGAACCCAAAGTAGATCTGATTATTGTCCTGGCATTGATCTACGTGCATTATCATTTGGGAAGTGTGGGTTTCAATATTTAACAAGTCTTCCAGTTGGGATTTCAGTCTATGGGTTGTCATACTATGTAGTCAACCTTAGATGGCCTTGGGTAGTGCGTAACTAGTTTGTTCCCTGGTTATCACGAACGGGAGTGTGTTGACTATATGTCATGGTTAGGGATGTGATATCCTTGCGTAGCAGTTGTGTACCCTTGGGTTGTGGAGTTGTTCCACATGTCGTCTTAGAGGAGTGGCTTGTACTGAGGGTCGGCACACGAAGTGGTGCCAAGGTAACTCGTTGTAAGTTAGTTAATCCAATGATAACTTAATTAACTGATTAGAGTAGCATGTAGTATCAAACACTTAATAAGATAATTATGCCTTGCTCACGATCACAAGGGCTTGTAAAGACTTGGGTTGAGACGGGAAGGCCTGGAATGGAAAGATCGTTATCTAGTCTCTATGAAAGATAACTGATTCCGCATTGGTTTACATGAGGGGCCAAAAGTCGTTACAGGTTGCTAGGGTAACCCGAGATGGGGGCCGGGGCCTAGGAAGACTCACCAGGGTAACCCATGTAACATTGTGATGACACTTCTCCTAGGTCGACAGTATGTTCGCATCAGTGATGCAATTGATTATGTAAATTTTGGAAGCATCGTAACCTTGTGTCAACAATGTCACTATTTTTATTTCAGTATGGTTATGTTAGCCTATGTCTAGAGGTAGACGCCCTTGGATAGAAATTCTTGTTACTATCTCCTAGCACGGGGGGTGGGCCTTTGGGTTCCACTTGGTTGGGTGGCGTGCACCTAAATCCGTTGGGCTATCTTCATGTTCGTGTGGACGAGACTTCCAGTTGGAGAGCTCGTTGGTTTCAATATCAGTTCTTGCTTTATTTCATTTTAGTTGATCTTGTATTATTTTACCCCTCAGTTGTTATCGAGGTGGAAGTTGTTATTGTAATCTCATTATGTTATTGGACTTGCCTCATTCGGGGAATGAGAGTTGTAATCCCTATTGTTTAATGTATGGATTAATGAAATCGAAAGTTATCTCTTGCTTGTTGTTAAGTTATCTTACTTGGAATGTATGTGTTATTTCATTAATAAAAAAAAATTAGCATGGGTTTTATTCATCTTCTTTGTTGAGGTTCTATATAACCTTTGTCTCATAACCTTAGAGGTTGTTGGCCTTAGTTAACGAACTTACTTATTAATTAATCTTTCAAAAAAAAAAAAAATTATGTTTAAGTAGTTAAATGCAACTTCCTCTAGGGTTGCATGGTGGGGTGTTACATTCCTATCCTAGTTGCCAAAATTTCTAGCACATTCAATTGATGCGTGAATTTATTTTTTAGACATAATTGATCAAGTGGATTGAAAACCTTAGCTAGTTAGGTTATAGATTTAATTCAAGATGTCTTTTAAAGAAAAATCCACACAAGACTTAGATTAAGCTTCTTCCTTGTACCATGATCTTCTTTTTAAAACTCATTGTTAAGGGGGTTATGATGGTATCAAACTAGAAATCTAAGACAATTATTTTCAAGATTATTTGTTATCTCATTAATTTTTTTTTTTTTAAATTTTGTAGTCAAAGTCTTATGTGTAATTATTGGAGATTTGATTTAGGAAAGGTGATGGTTTTAAATTTTTTATCAGAGTTAAGCTACTTGAGTTGATGGTAAAGAGATATAACCCAAAAGACCATATCACATATGATGCAAAATGTGGCAAATTATTTGTGATCAACAATAAAATTTTCTACAAGGTTTTTCACCTAAACCTTGAGGCTAAAACCAAATTGGATAAGAAGACTCTTGACACAAAGTACAACTAGCATAGATTGAGCTATAGGGTGTGTTAGCACCATATTTAATGTGCCTCATTTTTATATTTGTTCTTGTCTTGTGGTATGCATTTAAACCTCACCCACCATTGATATTCTTATTTAGGTTCCCTATATTGAAATGTTGTTTAAAGGTGTTCTTTCAAAGTAACTATGTTATTTTAAAAAATCCCTTTGTAAAATGTGTTAATGGGTTGCTTTGTGGTTAATACCCAATACTATAGGCTTTCCATGGGTTTTTTAAAGTTTTCAAGGACATTAGAACTTATACATTGTTCCTTGGTTCCTTTAGGTTCTCACCTTGCCCACATAGGCAAAAGTATACAAGGTCTTGGGTTTGTGGTTGTTGAGAGACCATATTTTACTTGTTTCAAATTATTCATCTTTGGATTCCTTTGAGTGACAAGGTTGTATTTTCTTTGGTGGGACTCTAAAACTTGGGGAGGACTTGGCACCTTCAAACTTAACATCCAAGGTTCCAAGTTCCTCCTAGAACCTAAAATGCCATAAGGACCTACGTGTGCACATCCAAGGTTCCAAGTTCCTCCTAAAACTTAAAACATTAAGGGAAAAATTTTAAGGTTCAAAGTTCCTCCAAAACTCAAAACCTCATCAAGACCTATGTGTGCACATCAAAGGTTCCAAGTCCATTCCAAAATTTGAAACCACAAAGGAAAAATTCTAAGGTTCCAAGTTCCTCCTAGTATTGGAAACCCCATTAGACACCAAAATGCCTAAAATTTCACACTAAGGCTTAGTACACTCCTTGTGCCTACTCTCCCACCTTTCATGAGCTCCATTAATGATTACAAGTGTTGAATATGGATATAAATTGACTTTCTAGAACATGTGGGTACATAAGTACATGATTGAGGAAGTTTTAATAAACCAAAGTGATGAAAAAAATAATGTTAAGGTTATGGATTTTTGGGATTTTCTTGTAATTTTTCATGTTTACCACTCTGGCATGACTTGCAAAGAGGTATAATGACCTTATTGAATGTGATGGGAAAATCAATTTGGAAAATAACCAAGAAGAATACGCTTTTAGGAAACTAGGGTTTCAACTCTATCAAAGGGAAAATATATTATTTTGTATTTTGATAATTTGGGTTTATCATAAATTTGTAATGAACTTATTGTATCTTTGATGAATAATTTTAAAGTGTGGAATCAATCTTGATTGAGTGTCTCTATTTTTTTTTTCATTTTTAGATGTATATGTGACTAGTTAGCCAACTAGACATGATTCTTAAAACCTTACAAATCTTTTGCACGGTGTCTTTTCACAATAAAAAAGGAAATGTTCAATTGTATCCATGGATTCCTATGTAGAAGCATTTAATATTTTGTAAATTGTATTATTTCTTTGAATACATGTGTAGAACCTAGTTTACTTGTGTATTTTAAGGGGTATACTCTTCAACGAAACCTTCATGAAGGTTTCACAATAAAATATCAATCATTATATATTCTGAATGAATCCATGACTTTGTTTTCCTACTAGAATTGACACCAATATGTCATTGATTTTGTTTCTCATCACCCCAACATATTAAAAAAATTCAATCATAATCACTTTCTTTCAATTTTGTTGTATTATTTTGTTCATTCTTCCATGTATGATTACATAGAAACAATAGGGATTTGTTTATATTTTACACATTGTACATGATAAGCCTTTTATACTCTATAAATGTGCATAACTTTACATTTTTAAACCAACACATAAGTACATTGTGACAACCAGAATAGGGGTATATCATGCAATGGGTATGGTTTATGGAAAGGTAATTAATCAATCTTAGCAATATCATATCTCAAAATATTATATCTCAAAATATTAGGGATCTCCCCTTGATCTTGAAAAACCAAAACTAAAAGATCTCATACCCACCTCAATAATTGGCCCTTAGTTTCCCAACTTGAACATAGGTTTTGTGGTACTCTTCCCTGGTTTAACACCCTTGGTACATGGTAGACTAACCATCCTTAAGGATTTGGTATTTAAAACTTAGGTCACTAAAAAATTGGTGTGATTGTAAGAGAATCTTAAATTAGTATTCAATTTGAAGATCTAAGCTAATTAGTAACTATGGTACAACCAAAAATTTGGTCCAAATGGTTGATACTTTTTGAAAACCTTACCGATATAAAGGTTTACTTCTCCTAATTTGAGAGGTGGAAACTTTGTCAAGGATAAAATAAGGAATCATTTAAAAGAGTAAGAGGTTAGAAGTGTAGAGAGGACAATGATCTAGAAGTAAAAAATGTTTGATGTGATTTATTCCAATGTGAGGATACTATATGATAAATGGAGAGCCAAGAATCTAGGTATAACATCTTTGCAAAACTCTCAAAGTACTAAAATATTGGTACTTCAAGTAGAAGAGATGCATTGAAAGGTAATATGATCAATATAATTCAAATTACTCAACTAAAAATATGATCAAAACTAGTAGGATAACTCTTAGTCCTAATTATGAAATACCTAGAAATGAAGCAAATTTTGACATAATAAATAGAGTTACATCATAGGATCTACATATAAAAAATGTAGACATGAATTTGACTCTATCTCTACATCTAAGATATCCAAGATAAATCTACATAAAAATTCTCATATTTCATCTCAAGAAATTGAAAAAAGAGTTAGAAAATCTATTCCATGATGTATATCCATCTTCTTAGTCAAAAAGTGAATGTAGGGAGAGATAATTAGATCAAAATATGGATTTAATCAATTAAATTAGACAAAGGAATCATGAAATAGAAGCACAAATCAAGCTAAAACAATCCCATATTGCTCAACAAACCCAACAAATAAGCCAAAATAAAAAATATCAATAATATAATGGAAACTAGAATAATCAATAAAAAATTCTAAATCAGTAGATGCACAATGTGCAACAAAATTAGTAAAAATCTTAGTAGAAAAATATGAGATAGAACATGGGAGTTAACCCTATAAGACATGCTCAACCAAGTATCCTAAACCCATTTCAAATGAGATTAGAGGAAAAGTGCCTAAACTCCAAGGTAATAATGTTATCATTGATGAATACCACTTGAGGCATTTCATCAATATGACAAATGAATATGAAATAATAGATGAAGATGTCATGATGAAGCTCTTTATGTAGTCACTCAAAGAGAGTGTACAAGTGAGTGGTAGAAAAGCGTTCCAAATAGTAACATACACTTGTGAGATGAGTTTATGAGAGTTTTCAAACTATATTATGGAGAAAGAGTGGATCCAAAATTTACAATTCATGAGCTAACTACTATCAAGAAAAAGGGTCAATGATGTTGAATCCCTCTTGTGCTATTTTTGTCCTTGATGTCACTTTGTGATTCTCTGGCATCTTCATGATTATCTTCTCAGTTGATCTACTTTGTTGTTTGGCACATTTACTTCATTATTTATATTATCTTGGTGGCACTGATTGTTTAACTCCATGTGCAGATTACATGTGACTGATAAGGTATTCTAATTACTGGTCATTTGCTCCATTGATCAGGTGATACATTTCTGGTTTAACATTTGTGTTTCAGTACTTCACTTGATTACAAGTGACTAGCATGATCGGTTCTTTTACAGGTTGATTACTTATGCTTGATCAGTTACAAGCATCTTGATATTCGTCAAGGTATACTTCTCTTTCTTTAGTCAGTGGCATGGGTTTGAGGAACAATCTTGTTATTAGTTTGAGCAACTTAGTTTTCATCTCTTGGCAAGTTGGCTTTAATGAATTCAGTTATGGTATTTGGTATGGGAGAATGGCATTTAGAATCTTACATAATATCTAGCTTCTATTTCTTAGGCATTGGATATTATATTGTTGTTGGGCTTTGAAAATGATATTCACTTAGTCCATTTCTTTGCATAAGGCATTATGAATTCATAATGCAATTTCAATCTTCTCTTTTCACCATAAGTCTTTGGACTTCATTTGGAAATGGCACATAATATTTCATTTAACATATCAAGGTGGCACTAGACCTTTGGTTTATATTTGTTTTGGGTCATTTGGTTGACATTTTCTTCAAGCCTTAAGGCCGAAAGTTGGTAAAGGCATTAAGTTAATCATTTTAATGTCACCATGGAAGTGACTTTGCCTTGGCTGTTTGGGAACATAAAGTCTTATGTTTTTTGATCCCTTCACATGAAATAATGCTTGTCATTATTTGAATCGGCATTTCACATGCTTTTTTTCTATTCAGGAAATGATTTGGTCGGCATGTCTACCCTTAATCTGGCCGCATATTTCATTTAGCATTATGATTTTGTTTAACTTATCACTATCTGTCCTTTGCGGATTTCAAATGCTTATCATCATTTGTAAAGGAATTCACTTTGCTTGCTTTGGAAGATTAGGGAAAACTATTGTCATTTCACTCTCTTCACGTTTTTCATGTTTGGAACCCTACTCGCCGCCACCATGGATCATTGCTCTTGGTCGTTTCTTTGTTATCCCTAGCATTTTTGTTCTTGGACAGCGATTGGGAGCAGTAAGAAGACCATCACAATGGTCGCTCTGTGTGTCAGTTTCCAGCCATTGGGTGTAGGCACGACTTTGGAAGGTTGTGTGGTCGTTTTCTTCTCCTTTGCAGATCTGGTAAACCATTCTTTGATAGCAACCTCGTTTGCTAGGTATTTGTTCCTTGTCTGGTTTGCAGATCCATTTTAGCTCAGTAAAGGTTATTTCAAGCCATGTTTTCTCTCTTTTGCAAACAAAAAAATGAAACGCCTTTCCTTCTCATGAAAGATCTGAAACGTTTACTTCATTCTTTGACAACATTTTGGAAAAGTTATCATAATGTTTTATGTTATTGGGCATTGCTATTATAGTTTGTTAAAAATTGCAGTTGCTTACCAGGTTCTTCAATAACCATTCTTGATAGCATTTGTTATTTGAAGGTTACCTTATCCTTTTGGTGAATTGAATATTTGTGCTTATGGGTCAGCTTGAAAGCTTAAAATTCTTAGGATTCTTACCTAGTTTAGTAGGTAACTGGTCATTAAGTGCATGATTACTTGCTTTCAGTTACATGTTGGTTGGGGTTTCAGTTACTTCTTTTTTGTAGCAGCTTATTTGTCAAAATTCTTATGGAATATGCACTCTTCATTACTACTTCTGGGTGTAATCTGAAAGAGGTTTCATTTGCTAAAAATACTTTAGTTGCATTGTTGGTTCTGTCAAGGTAAAATGGTTATCATTTTATGTTTTAAATGACGAGTTCTAATTGCTTTTGTGTAAGCACTGCATGTGCAGGCTTCTAGTGAAGATATGCCATGTCACACCTCTATTCTTGGACATTGTTGTTCTATCCTCAACAGAAAGAAAGAATCTTCCTTTTGTGATCATTGCAACATCAGAATTGTTACTTGATAGTTATTGTGTAACCTGAAAACAACCTTGTACAATTTTATGGAAAGTGAAATTCGAGCAACAATGGTAATACTTCCAATATGTAATGATGTTTTCTGTAAAAAGCTAAAAATAGTGAGATTAGGGTTTATTCATGATAGGAAAACAAAACTTGAAACAAGGGCATTACTATTATTGAAATGAAAGCCTGAAAAAGGTAGCAGGTTAAGGAGTGGTTTTTCTACCCCAGGAGGGTTTTCCACTCGACATATCTTGTGTCTATTTGTGTCTCTGTGATTCATTTGCTTTAGTACTTTACTGCTTTAAAATGCAATGCTACACTACTCATTTCAGTTTATATGATTGCATTCAAATACACGAATGACACTATCATTGTTAAATGAGAACATATGTATGGTTCTTTTCAGTGTCAGTTTAAATTGTTTAAGAAGTTATAAACACTGATTCACCCCTCTCATTTTCACTCCAACAAATGAGATAGTTGCTAATTTCAATAATATGTTTGTGATGACAATGAGGAAAGTGCCTCCCCATGTGAGTCCAAATGAATCTATGTGCCTTGTTTTATTTTATGGATAATTTTATGCCAAAGTGGGCTACTACTTACAAGAAAATAACACTCAAGTATTAAGGTAGGCTTATGTTGTGGCTAGCAATATAGAGAGCATCTAGGAAAGGAATTAAAATAGATGATATAAAACTTTAGAAACTAGGTACAATAAATCTTCTAGTTAGCCTCATTGTTAAGACCAAGTTGGAATATTTAATGCTATCTATGAAGGATCTCTCATACAAAGTTAAAAAAATTAATAAAGGGTACCTTCTAAATATATTTCCACACTTGAATGAAGGTCAAATATTACATAATAGACCTTATAATTATGATTGGTCTAAAAGACCCAAAAAAAATGATAAGAAAGTGGCTCTGAGAAATACAAACCAAGGATATCAAGAGAGACACATCCCTAATCCATTGAGGAAGGATCATGTGAATCTTTAGGAAGATTCGTTCTAGTGTGACATATGCTACTTTTCTAATGATCCATCAAAGTGAATTGTTGCTACAACACCTCTAGAAGAGAAAGCTTTCACTGAAGAATATGGTACACCCAAATGTTATGAGGAGGATAGTTTGGATGAACTAAATGCATATGAAGAAGATGATCTATTTTAGTATGATCATGAAAACCACCATATGTAATATGAGCTACTAGCCAAAGAATTTAATAAACTCAACGAATAAATGCAATAAAGGTGTAAAAGATTACAAAATTATTATGAAGATACCAAGGATCTCACTAAATTAGTTATCGTGCCATTTAAAAGTGACTACTAGCCAAGAAATTGGCAAGTAGGTGCCACAAGTCAATCTGGAGGTATTATTGTTTTAAATGTGCCAACTACACAAATATGCAAAGAAAAACAAAAGGAAAACAATGTAGAGAAAAGTGAAAATAGGATTTTAGGGAGGTCACCACTTAGAAATCTAAGATGCATATGACATATGCATCCCTAGAGAAGAGTAATATCCCCAAAAAAAAGAGTGATTATTTTCTAGTCAACAATATAGAAAATTTATTTATATATGACAATAGATAATATCAAATAGAAGAAGTTAAAAAACAAAAAAATGAGAAATAAAAGGAAGCTAAGGAAATTGGATATGTATTCAATACAAAGAATGTTTTTGATAGTGATTAGGTAATTCCTTTCATCCTTGACACTAATGTTTTGACTATTCCACTATCCACTCCTTTTCCAACATACTAACCAATTTATATGGCTCAGGAATTGAGTTAATTGAAATTTTAAGTGCTAGTCAAGGAGTTGTTGGGGATCCTTGAAATTAGAGAAATTGTATTTATTTATGTCAATGCTCCTACAATTTTAATCAATCAAGTGAACCTACATATGTTCTTATAAATGGTATAGATGAGGCTAATTTTCAATAACCATTCTTGATAGCATTTGTTATTTGAAGGTTACCTTATCCTTTTGGTGAATCGAATATTTGAGCTTATGGGTCAGCTTGAAAGCTTAAAATTCTTATGATTCTTACCTGGTTTAGTGGGTAACTGGTCATTAAGTGCATGATTACTTGCTTTTAGTTACATGTTGGTTGGGGTTACAATTACTTCATTTTTTTAGCAGCTTATTTGTCAAAATTCTTATGGAATATGCACTCTCCATTACTACTTCTGGGTATAATCTGAAAGAGGTTTCATTTGCTAAAAATACTTCAGTTGCATTGCTGGTTCTGTTAGGGTAAAATGGTTATCATTTTATGTTTTAAATTGTGAGTTCTCACTGCTTTTGAGTAAGCACTACATGTGCAGGCTTCTAGTGAAGATATGCTTTGTCACAGCTCTATTCTTGGACATTACTATTCTATCCTCAATGGAAAGAAAGAATCTTCCTTTTGTGATCACTGCCACATCAGAACTGTTACTTGACAATTATTCTGTAACCTGAAAACAACCTTGTACAATTTTTTGGAAAGTGAAATTCGAGCAACAGTGGTAATACTTCCAATATGTAATGATGTTTTCTATAAAAATTCAAAAATAGTGAGATTAGGGTTTAATCATGACAGGAAAACAAAACTTTTACTAAGAAATGAAAAAGTCTGCAACTAGTCCTGTATGGAAAAAGGGTGATCTTGTATCATTGTAATACATGAGATTGTATTGTTACTGTGACTAGATGCTGTATCCTATTTTGGACTCTTGAAAATTCTATTGCTTTGTAGCTATAGGGACAAGAAACTGAAGTGAAACAGAGAGGTTATGGATATTCAAGACAGAATTCAAGAGAGCTTTGTTGAAATTGAAAAATGATCAGCATAGGAAATTTGGCTTAAATGGATAGATTGTGTCATTTGGTGTCTTCTGTGAATATTCAACTTTCTGCAATGCAATGCTGATCAGCAGAATAAACAGCTAAAAACCATCAAAGTTAGGAAACCCAAAGTAGTTAACAACATTAAACAACTATGCTTGTTCAAACTGCTTTTCACTCTTTCCTCAATGGTTGTTCAAACCACAACTGGTGACAAAGAAAAAATTACAAATCTAGAAGACTATTTGGTGGAAGAAGACAACTTTGGAATTGAAATCAAAGGTAGAGGTTCTCTGTTTCTAAATGAAGACACTCCAATCTACAATGTATATTATTAGAAGGATTAAAACATAACCTTCTAAGTGTCAGTCAAATATGTGATAGTGGCTATCAAGTCCTGTTCACTTCACAAGGATGTGAAATCAAAAACCAGTCTAGTAAAGTTGTTGCTGCTGGAAGAAGGACCAAAGGAAATGTCTAGAACTTACTAGACACCTCTGGACATGAAAACAATCATGGTATATGCTTAATGAGTCATGTTGAAGAAAGCTGGTTGTGGCTGTTGAAGAAAGCTAGTTGTGGCACAAGAGACTAGGCCACATTAATTTTGACAATATGGTCAGAATTAGCAAAAATCAAAATGTAAGAGGTTTGCCCCTTCTGAGAAAACCTAACAAAGTTGTTTGTAAAGAGTGTCTCAAAGGAAAGAAAACCAAGGTAAGCTTTAAATCCAAGGAACATTTCTCTACTAAGCCTCTGCAAATTGTTCATACTGACTTATGTGGTCCTACAAGGACTAGATCTATAAATGGTGAGAAATATTTCATGTTGTTTGTTGATGACTACTCTCGTATGGTATGGGTTACCTTTCTCAAGAATAAATCAGAAGATTTTGAACGTTTTTGAGTTTTTAGAAAACTGGTAGAAAGTGAGTCAGACTTAAAACTGAAATTTTTAAGATCTGACAAAGGTGGTGAATTCACCTCACAAGAGTTCATAGACTACTGTGACAAACATGGCATAAAAAGACAATATGCTGCTGTCAGAACACCCCAACAAAATGGGGTTGTTGAGCGAAAGAATAGGACTATAAAAGAGATGGAAAGAACCATGTTGAATCAAGAAAATTTGGCAAATATGTATTGGAAATAAGCTGTTCATACAACTGTCTACATTTTGAATAGAGTCCAGATCAGAGTGAAATCAAATTTCACTCCATATGAACTATGGTATGGTAAATCTACCCAAATTAAATATTTCAGAATATTTGGCTACAAGTGTTTTATCAAGAGAGATGATGAAAACTTAGGCAATTTCCAATCTAAAACTGATGAAGGTATTTTTTTAGGATTCTCTACTCACAGCGGAGCATATAAATGTTTTAACAATAGGCTAAACAAAATTGTTGAATCTGTAAATGTTAAATTTGATGAAAATCTGCTTCTAGATGTTGAACCTATGCAGGATGATGAAGAGGATGAATTTGAACTTGATATAATCACTGAAAGCTTTGAACCTACAAAGCTTAAAACAAAACCAGCAAGCCCTAAACTTGTTGAAGCACAACCTGAAGATGCTAAAATCAGCTCAGAAAATGTGAACCCAAAGTTCCTTCAAAATCTCTTGCTAGGAACCATCCTAAGGATCTGATTATAGGAGAGAGATCTGCAGGAGTTCAAACAAGGAAAAGATTTGTTAACTATGATGAAAAATCTCACATAGCTGAGCTTACTACATTTTGTTTAATCACCCAGTTTGAGCCCAAATTTTTTGGTGATGCTCTAACTAATGAATGTTGGCTTAATGCAATGCAGGAAGAAATTGATCAAATTGAAAAAAATCAGACTTGGGATCTAGTCCCAAGACCAGATGACAAAAATGTCATAGGAGGCAAGTGGATCTTTAAAAACAAACATGATGAACATGGTCATGTTGTTTGTAAAAAGGCTAGATATGTCTGCAAAGGATATGCTCAGCAAGAAGGTATTGATTTCAGTAAAAATTTTGCTCCTGTTGCTAGGCTTGAATCCATTAGAATTTTCTTGGCATATTCTATTTTCAAAAATTTCACTATATATCAAATGGATGTAAAAAATACCTTTCTAAATGGATACTTAGAAGAAGTTTACATAGAACAACCTGAAGGGTTTATCTGTAAAAACAAACCAAATCATGTCTACAAGTTGAAAAAGGCTCTATATGGCCTAAAACAAGCTCCTAGAGCTTGGTACTCCAGATTGGACAGTCACTGACTGTCAAAAGGTTTCATTAGAGGAGGTATTGACATCAATCTATATGTTAAAATTGAAGGATCTAATATTCTTGTTATTGAAATTTATGTTGATGACACCATTTTTGCTTGCAACAATATTGCCTTGAGTACAAAATTCTCACAAATCATGGAATCTGAATTCGAAATGTCTATGTTGGGAGAACTGTCATTTTTCTTAGGTCTTCAAATTTCACAACTTGACTCTGGCATCTTTTTATCTCAAGCAAGATATGCAAAAGAAATGTTAAAAAGGTTTAAAATGGATGAAAGTCATCTTGTAAGCACTCCAATGGCTACTGGCTGTAAACTTAGCAAAGTTGATGACTCTCCTGCTATAAAATCAACTAATTATAGGTCAATGATAGGCATCCTATTGTATTTAACAACCTCAAGACTTGACATAATGCAAGTTGTTTGCATGGTTGCTCGTTTTCAATCATCTCCTAAGGAATCTCACATCAATGTTGTGAGAAGAATTCTTAAATATGTACAAGGCACAATTAATTATGGGCTCTAGTATCCGAGAAGCAATGATTTCTCTTGAGTAGCTTATATTGATTCTGACTGGGCAAGATGTCTAGATGATAGGAAAAGCACCAGTAGTGTTGCTTTCTTTCTTGGTGATCATTTAGTGGCTTGGCACAACAAAAAGCAAGAATCTATTTCGCTCTCTACTGCTGAAGCATAATATATAACTGCTACTTCTTGTTGCACTCAGGTAATTTGGATGTCACAGACATTATTAGATATGGGTATTGAAATTCCAAAACCTATTACTATTCTGTGTGACTATACTAGTTCAATAAATATCTCAAAAAATCCAGTTATGCACTCTCAAACTAAACATTTGGTTATAAAATTTCATTTTCTTCATGAAAAGGTGCTGGCTAGAACGAGGTATTTGTGCAATATATTCCTACACAAGCACAGGTTGCTGACATTTTCACAAAACCATTCGTTAAAGATTTTTTTGAAAGACTTAGGTCTCGATTGGGAGTTGTCTCTCAATCTTTGTTATCTTAAACAGTCTATCTTGGTGATAGAGGGAGTTGGTTAGCTCTTCTTATAGCTCATACTTTGTTGCCCAAAGGTTAAATCTATAGTTTGGTGGGATGTCACAGTTGGTTCTGGTTTATCTTTGTTGGTCTCCCTTTATTCTTGTGTCAAAAAGGGGGAGAATTTTGAGCATTCGGTTACAGTTCATTATCTTTGGTTTGGTGGCTCAGTTTTTCCATCAAGGACAAAGGGGGAGTTTGTTGAATCCCTCTTGTGCTATTTTTGTCCTTGATGTCACTTTGTGATTCTCTGGCATCTTGATGATTATCTTCTTAGTTGATCTACTTTGTTGTTTGGCACATTTACTTCATTATTTATATTATCTTGGTGGAACTGATCGTTTAACTCCATGTGCAAATTACATGTAACTGATAAGGTATTCTGATTACTGGTCATTTGCTCCATTGATTAGGTCATACATTTCTAGTTTAACATTTGTGTTTTAGTACTTCACTTGATTACAAGTGATTGGCATGATCAGTTCTTTTACAGGTTGATTACTTATGTTTGATCAGTTACAAGCATCTTGATATTCGTCAAGGTATACTTCTCTTTCTTCAGTCAGTGGCATGAGTTTGAGGAACAATCTTGTTATTAGTTTGAGCAACTCAGTTTTTATCTCTTGGCAAGTTGGCTTTAATGAATTCAGTTATGGTATTTGGTATGGGAGAATGGCATTCAAAATCTTGCATAATATCTAGCTTCTATTTCTTAGGCATTGGATATTATATTGTTGTTGGGCTTTGAAAATGAGATTCACTTAGTCCATTTCTTTGCATAAGGCATTATGAATTCATCATGCAATTTCAGTCTTCTCTTTTCACCATAAGGCTTTGGAATTTATTTGGAAATGGCACATAATATTGCATTGAACATATCAAGGTGGCACTAGACCTTTGGTAAAGGCATTCTATTCGATCTTCTATTTGTATTTGTTTTGGATCATTTGGTTGACATTTTCTTCAAGCCTTAAGGCCGACAACTGGTAAAGGCATTAAGTTAATCATTTTAATGTCACCATGGAAGTGACTTTGCCTTGGCTATTTGGGAACATAAAGTCTTATGTTTTTCGACCCCTTCACATGAAATAATTCTTGTCATTATTTGAATCGACATTTCACATGCTTTGTTTCTATTCAGGAAATGATTTGGTCGACATGTCTACCCTTAATCTGGCCGCAGATTTCATTTAGCATTATGAATTTTTTTAAATTATCACTATCTATCCTTTTCAGATTTCAAATGCTTATCATCATTTGCAAAGGAATTCGCTTTGCTTGCTTTGGAAGATTAGGGAAAACTGTTGTCATTTCACTCTCTTCAAGTTTTTCTGTTTGGAACCCTACTGGCCGCCACCATGGATCATTGCTCGCAGCCGTTTCTTTGTTATCCCTGGCATTTTTGTTCTTGGACAGTGATTGGGAGCAGTAAGAAGACCATCACAATGGTTGCTCTGTGTGTCAGTTTCTAGCCACTGGGTGTAGGCACGAGTTTGGAAGGTTGTGTGGCCATTTTCTTCTCCTCTACAGATCTGGTAATCCATTCTTTGATAGCAACTTCGTTTTCCAAGTATTTGTTCCTTGTCTGGTTTGCAGATCCATTTCAGCTCAGTAAAGGTTATTTCGAGCCATGTTTTCTCTCTTTTGCAAATAGAAAAATGAAACGTCTTTCCTTCTCATGAAATATCTGAAACGTTTACTTCATTCTTTGACAACATTTTGGAAAATTTATCATAATATTTTTTGTTATTGGGCATTGTTGTTACAGTTTGTTAAAAATTGTAGTTGCTTACTGGGTTCTTCAATAACCATTCTTGATAGCATTTGTTATTTGAAGGTTACCTTATCCTTTTGGTGAATTGAATATTTGTGCTTATGGGTCAGCTTGAAAGCTTAAAATTCTTAGGATTCTTACCTAGTTTAGTAGGTAACTGGTCATTAAGTGCATGATTACTTGCTTTCAGTTACATGTTGGTTGGGGTTTCAGTTACTTCTTTTTTGTAGCAGCTTATTTGTCAAAATTCTTATGGAATATGCACTCTTCATTACTACTTCTGGGTGTAATCTGAAAGAGGTTTCATTTGCTAAAAATACTTTAGTTGCATTGTTGGTTCTGTCAAGGTAAAATGGTTATCATTTTATGTTTTAAATGACGAGTTCTAATTGCTTTTGTGTAAGCACTGCATGTGCAGGCTTCTAGTGAAGATATGCCATGTCACACCTCTATTCTTGGACATTGTTGTTCTATCCTCAACAGAAAGAAAGAATCTTCCTTTTGTGATCATTGCAACATCAGAATTGTTACTTGATAGTTATTGTGTAACCTGAAAACAACCTTGTACAATTTTATGGAAAGTGAAATTCGAGCAACAATGGTAATACTTCCAATATGTAATGATGTTTTCTGTAAAAAGCTAAAAATAGTGAGATTAGGGTTTATTCATGATAGGAAAACAAAACTTGAAACAAGGGCATTACTATTATTGAAATGAAAGCCTGAAAAAGGTAGCAGGTTAAGGAGTGGTTTTTCTACCCCAGGAGGGTTTTCCACTCGACATATCTTGTGTCTATTTGTGTCTCTGTGATTCATTTGCTTTAGTACTTTACTGCTTTAAAATGCAATGCTACACTACTCATTTCAGTTTATATGATTGCATTCAAATACACGAATGACACTATCATTGTTAAATGAGAACATATGTATGGTTCTTTTCAGTGTCAGTTTAAATTGTTTAAGAAGTTATAAACACTGATTCACTCTCTGTATTTTCACTCCAACAAATGAGATAGTTGCTAATTTCAATAATATGTTTGTGATGACAATGAGGAAAGTGCCTCCCCATGTGAGTCCAAATGAATCTATGTGCCTTGTTTTATTTTATGGATAATTTTATGCCAAAGTGGGCTACTACTTACAAGAAAATAACACTCAAGTATTAAGGTAGGCTTATGTTGTGGCTAGCAATATAGAGAGCATCTAGGAAAGGAATTAAAATAGATGATATAAAACTTTAGAAACTAGGTACAATAAATCTTCTAGTTAGCCTCATTGTTAAGACCAAGTTGGAATATTTAATGCTATCTATGAAGGATCTCTCATACAAAGTTAAAAAAATTAATAAAGGGTACCTTCTAAATATATTTCCACACTTGAATGAAGGTCAAATATTACATAATAGACCTTATAATTATGATTGGTCTAAAAGACCCAAAAAAAATGATAAGAAAGTGGCTTTGAGAAATACAAACCAAGGATATCAAGAGAGACACATCCCTAATCCATTGAGGAAGGATCATGTGAATCTTTAGGAAGATTCGTTCTAGTGTGACATATGCTACTTTTCTAATGATCCATCAAAGTGAATTGTTGCTACAACACCTCTAGAAGAGAAAGCTTTCACTGAAGAATATGGTACACCCAAATGTTATGAGGAGGATAGTTTGGATGAACTAAATGCATATGAAGAAGATGATCTATTTTAGTATGATCATGAAAACCACCATATGTAATATGAGCTACTAGCCAAAGAATTTAATAAACTCAACGAATAAATGCAATAAAGGTGTAAAAGATTACAAAATTATTATGAAGATACCAAGGATCTCACTAAATTAGTTATCGTGCCATTTAAAAGTGACTACTAGCCAAGAAATTGGCAAGTAGGTGCCACAAGTCAATTTGGAGGTATTATTGTTTTAAATGTGCCAACTACACAAATATGCAAAGAAAAACAAAAGGAAAACAATGTAGAGAAAAGTGAAAATAGGATTTTAGGGAGGTCACCACTTAGAAATCTAAGATGCATATGACATATGCATCCCTAGAGAAGAGTAATATCCCCGAAAAAAAGAGTGATTATTTTCTAGTCAACAATATAGAAAATTCATTTATATATGACAATAGATAATATCAAATAGAAGAAGTTAAAAAACAAAAAAATGAGAAATAAAAGGAAGCTAAGGAAATTGGATATGTATTCAATACAAAGAATGTTTTTGATAGTGATTAGGTAATTCCTTTCATCCTTGACACTAATGTTGTGACTATTCCACTATCCACTCCTTTTCCAACATACTAACCAATTTATATGGCTCAGGAATTGAGTTAATTGAAATTTTAAGTGCTAGTCAAGGAGTTGTTGGGGATCCTTGAAATTAGAGAAATTGTATTTATTTATGTCAATGCTCCTACAATTTTAATCAATCAAGTGAACCTACATATGTTCTTATAAATGGTATAGATGAGGCTAATTTCCAAGAGGCGCCTGAGATTTACTCGAGAACTATGTCTAAAAGTAACAAGTAATTAGTTCACCCATTTTACACATCTTTGCTAATAAATGGTTGGTTGGTAAATAATTGTATGCTATATTATGGTGCATCTAGTAATGTGATGCCTCTATAAATAATGAATCAACTAGGCTTGTATGTTTCAAAACCTTATAGAAATTGTTTACCATGGATTCTCATGAAGTAAATATAATTAGGGTAGTTAATGATGTTGAAATGCAACTTGTTCCATACCTTGGTCAAAAAATTAATGGACATAATAATAGCTGATTTTCCAATAAAATGGGGTATGCTACTATCTATGAAGTGGGAATATTATATAAACAAAAACATTGAAATCGATTCATCTTATATTATTATACCTTTAAATGGAAAAGAATTACAATTGCATAGATAAAATAAAATGTTGCATTACAAAGAGTCTAGAAGAAGAAAAGAATGAGGTTTTTTATATTGACATTAAACTAGATTATTTCATTGAAAATTGTGATGCTAAGTTTGGAAAGTAGGTAGACCTTGATTAATTTCCCTCATAACAATATTCAGGAAATGATCGCATTTAGAACACACATTTTGATGGTGTATTTTTAAGAGAAATAAATAGTGTAGGATTCGTATTGGTGTTTCCTAATGGTAAATATTATAAGTTCACATTCATGTTGAACTTTGAATACACTAGTAATGAGGCTAAATATAAATCTTAGTTGCTTGGATTGAATGTGGCTTCTAGATATGGGATCAAATGCGTTATAATACATGGTGATTTGGAACTTATATTTTCTCAAGTTAGGGGCACATATGTTACAAAGGAAAAAAGATTGAGAATTTACATGAATGTTGTGTGGGTTACCATTGAGATGTTGGGTTATTTTGACATCAAATGGGTTGAGAGAGATAGTAATGTAATATTTGATGCTCTTGCTATATTAGCTTCAAAATTTGATACTTCCTTAGCAACCCCTCAATGTAGGTATGGTGTTGAAATTATTTCTAGGCCTAGCATTCCTGACAAAATCTTATAATTGGTAGGTAGATTTTGTGATGATAAATAGATATATGATTTCTTGAATTGCATTAGTCTTTTTGAGAATCAAATTATTGATTAGAAAGCTATGGTAAAAGAAAATAAACAATGTAAGGAGACTATTTTTTGAAAATGAAACTATACAACTCAAAATAAAAATATTCCAAGAGATCTTGTTCCTTTATAGAGAATGCTTGATAATTTTGATTGATATAAAATAAGGAGTAATCTTGTTAGTGGGAAATATGTAAACAGTATGAACTTAGGAACTAGGTCAACTCCTAAGATGATCTACATTGGTAAAAGATAAAATTGGTAGAGTAGAAATTCATACCATCCCATTAGAAAAATTTCTCCCCTTTTTTGAGGTCATATTTTCCATGTTTGTATTGACATTTTCCCATATTTCTATCACAATCTCATCTTTATTTTCCTTTTTTATCCTAGTTTTGGCTTCCTCCATTTTCAACCTGAAAGCTTCACATTTATTTTTCATGAGTAAGTCTTTAAACTCCTAAGTGGTGATGAATTTTTCATCTGACATAATCTCAATGCATGATAAGGATATAATAGATCATAAACCACTTTCCCTCTATTTTTAAAAGTTAACATCATTCTTTCATCTCAGGGAATTTCAAGTATAACCCTAAAGGGGGTTGCATCACTTATACCATATATGAATCTTTTAGAAACTCATTTGGATATAGATGGTAGGTTACTAGAGATTATGTTGTAGGAGCTATTTCTTGCAAAGGAGTGACTTGTTTAGGGCTTAATTGTTTTATTACTAGAGTGGATGAGATAGGTCTATATACTTGAGACAATTTCAAGGGTAAATTAGCTAATAAATTGGATAAATTATATAACATTATTATGATTCTAAGGATTGGGTCTTGAATCTCTATATGTGCACCTTTGTAAGAAGATTCCACCCTATTCATCCTCTCTTCTACAATTTGAATCTTCACCAATTTCTCCCTTCTCTTTATACCTTCTAACTTTAATGATAGATTCTTGATTAGATCCTCAATTGGATCATACTCATGAAAAAATGTAGCCAATTTATACTTGATCCTAACATCATAGATAAAATGCTTAGGATCACATCTCTTTACTTTATCTACCCTCATTCTATAGGGTATCAACTTCTTTAGGAGCATATCCAAACCTTCTTTGGTTGTGACTTTGAAATTTGAAAAAACCAATGTGGATGGAAAAATTGCATGCTTCTTGTAATTTTTGAAATGAGTTTTATCTGGCTCATTCAATTTCCTAACAATTTCCAAACATACAATTATGTCTAGGATAAACTTGGGAAAAATGCGGGGTACAACTATGTCTGAGACAGACTTGGGGAAAATGTGGGGTATCATTGGGGAACCATAAACCCTTATCACTATGGAATCTAAATCCAAAAAAAAATCACCCCAATTGCAATCAAATCCTAGTTCAAGCTGTAGGTTCTTTGGTCTCAGGAATTCCCTGACACCTTCTAACAAACCCCAATCAATATTCTGGCCCATATTCCTTAGAATCTCTTAAACAAAGAACTCCTCAAAAATGATATAATTCTAGAAGAGTCGCAATTTCTTTCCCACATATATGTCCATTATTGCACTAGGAACAATCTCTTCTAACAATCAAAAGCTCTTATTTACTAACGAGAAGACCATATCTTTCTCCCACTATAGAGAAGAATGTGGTACAACAAGGAATACCATTTAAAATGGAATATTCTCTCACTTTTCTTAATGGAAATCAAGGCCTTATGAATCAATTTTGAGATGAAATTTGTATATACATAAAAAAAATTTACCTCTTTTCTTTAAATATCCACTTCTAATACCATCATGTTGACTTGTATTTGGGTTTTGTAGTCCATATCCCAGATCTAGCATAAGGAAAAATAAGTCTTTACAAAATAATCTTTAAAATATCATATTTGAAGGGAACCAACTCTCTACTAGAAACCCTCTTCACCTCCCTACTTTACCCTCTTGGCCTGAAACTAGGTAGTCAATTTACTCTATAACTATCTCTTAGTTTCCAGTACTCTAGTCAATGCTCCTAAGTCAATTGGGAGTTGGGAATTTTTATCAAGATTGAAAACTTCACAAATGCAATTTCTATCAAGGGTTACCATAGGAACACCCTTCCCACTAAAAATTGTTCTCTTGTATGAGTTTTAAGCCATAGCCATAGTTCTAATCAATTCAAAGTTTATGAAAACATTAGGGAAAATCAATCTTTCAACTTCCAATCTCCAAATGCTACAAATTGGCCTATCTACTAGATATTTTTTGAAATAGTATTTAAAAGGGGTATATCCATGATTTGGGATAATTGCATCTCTGTAATAGTCATTTTTATCCATTACCTTATCAGATAAAATTCCAAAACCTTGACAAAATTGAGGTCTTTTGACTACCCTAGCAACTAGGCCATCATATCCTCATCTAAACCCCTCTTAACTCCCTTTGAAGCTCCCATAATTGTTTCTAGGGTTAGTATTTTAATTATAGAATAAGGGCCTAAGGTTTCTTGAAATTACTTAAAATTTTGACTCAAATACGACTATCTTGAGATTAATTATCTTTTAAACCTTAGCATTTCCTTTTTAGACCAGAATTGACTGTTTCCAGATGAGAATTGAATATCCATAAGAAGGATAAAATCACTTAAGGGAGAGGGGACCATAATAGGGTGGGTCAACTTTGGAGGTCCACGTGGACCAAAAAAATTAAAAAAATTTCTCACCACATCACCCTACCACTTGTGTATTGGGCCATATATATATATATTAAAAAATTGATCACCTCACCACCTGTCAAGCACCATTTACTCTGACATGTCCAAAATGGGACGATTTTTCCCTCTGCCCGAAAGTGGAGCCCATCAATAATATTAATCAGTGAAAACATCTACATACAGTTGATCAAATGGTTATGTGTCCACGATAGCCTCACCACCCTAAACGAATAGTTTAGAGCCTCAATCGCTCACTGTCTCCTTTGTTTCCTCCACTGACAAACTTGCCTTACGCGTCTCTTCACATTTACTCAGACTATCGAGCAAATAATTTGGAGATCAAGGTTCATTCAATGCTCATTCTCGCATATCACACTCACTCTCATCCCTTTTGTTTGCAAACATTCTAGACTGTTCATTTGGTTTGACACTAAAATTGGTTCAGCTCTCCATGCTTCATTGTTCATCTCTTCACGCTTATTCGTTTGACTTTGTACTCTCAAGAGTTCCCTTTCTAACCTCACTCAGCCTGTACCACTCTCTATGAATACGATGATATTCTGCCATGCACTTAGTTTTTTCAAATAATTTCTTTGTGAAATATTTTCTATCAATAATATGCATAAAATGAAATGTGGGGAGGGTTTCACTGGTTTTATTTTCCTCTATACTCATCCATGCACTCCTACTCTTCCATTCTTCATTGCACAATGTTTACTCTACATTATGCTTTTGATATTTGCTTCCTTACATGAAATATGAAATGTTTTTTACTGGTTTAAATGGTTTTTCATTACTATTAGACTTCTTCAATGAAATATGGAAAGGCTTTGACTGGTTTTGTATTCATGTGTTTTTCATTCCACAAACTTTAACTCTGCAATTTTTTTTTTTACATTTCTTTGTTACTCCAAAATATGGAAATGGTTACACTAATTTTATTATTCATAGGGTTATAATGTTTATCATTGAGGTTTTATGCCATGCACTTGCATTCGTGTCTTCCTCATTGCATAGACTTTAACTCTGCAATTTTCTTAAAATAATCTCATGTCATTCCAAAATATGAAAATGGTAGCACTGGTTGCCATTTCAAACATATTTTTCCATGCTTTTTTTATTTGCATGATGTTTACTCTTCATTTTTCTTTTCATATTTGCTTCCTTATATGAAATATGAAGTGGGTTTGACTACTTTATAAGGTTTTACATTACTATTAGACTTCTTTGACGAAATATAGAAAGGATTTGATTGGTTTTGTATTCGTGTGTTCGTCATTCCACAAACTTTAACTCAACAATTTGCTTAAAATAATCTCATGTCATTATGAAATGTGAAAATGGTAGCACTCATTGTCATTTCAAACATATTCAGCCATGCTTTTTTTAATTTCATTGTTACTGCCAAACACAGAAAGTGTTTGACTGGTTCACAATTACAGGGTTTTCTACCATGCACTTGCATTCATGTGTTCGACATTGCACAAACTTTAACTCTGCAAATTTCCTTTGATATTTTTTTGTTATTTCTGAATATGAAACTGTGTTTGCTTGTTTTATATGTATTTATATATATATATATATGTTCTTATATATATATATGTATATTCTTATATATATTTATATGTATTTATATATATATATATATGTTCTTATATATATATATGTATATTCTTATATATATAATTACATATATATATGTACATATATTCGTATATATATATATATATATATATTTATGTATATACATGTGTTTGTTACTACGAAATATGAAAATGGTATCACTAGTTTTCATTTCTAAGATATTCTACCATGCAATTGTGTTATTCTATTCTTCCATGAACAATAGTTCTTTCTATGAAATGTTTTTTTTATTTCATTGTTACTACCAAACATGGAAATGAAAACAACTTAACCCGTTATCATATTTGGGTATAACAAATAAATATTAAAGGCAGCAGAAAATTACATATATATATGTATGCATATATGTATATACATATGTGTACATATATGTATATATATGTGTCCCACTTTCCCATCAACCCACTTTCCCAGCAACACAACACTCATGGAAAATCAATGTGTTAAGTCCACCATAATTGCTCAAGAAGAAAACAAGGATTGCACACCATGAATACATACAATCTCTATAATTGAAGCCATCGAAACAAGTTTTCAAATTTGAAAAAGGAGGACACAAATTAAAGACTCCATACGAAACCAACATTGAACATATAAAGAGATTTAAAAATTCAAAAATATATTTCTTAATTTTTTCCAATTTCCATTTACCATGTCTCAGTTCCATATTCATATCTACATGGAACTGTAGACATTCAACTCCCCAAACAAAAAAGTGAAGTTGTTATTTTAGATGGAGAGTCTAACGAATGGAAGGAACAATGCATAACCAAGGGATATGTTGGGAATACTTTTAATGTGGGGTGGATGCAAGACCATAAATAGCTCAACAACATTACACTCTCCATAAAAATGCATCGTACCTTCCATTCATTATACTCTACATCAAAAATGTATTTCACAATATTTTCCAATTTCCATTTACCACGTCTCACTTCCATATTAATATCTATATGGAACTACATACATTCAACTCCCCCCAAAAAAAAGTGAGGTTGTTATTTTAGATGGAGAGTCTAACAAATCTAAGGAACGATTCATAACCAAGGGATATGCTTAGACTACTTTTAATGCAGGATGGATGCAAGACCATAAGCAATTGCAGCATTACACTCTTCATCACAAAAGAACAACTTCACTTTTTTATTAATTCTTTAAGACTTTGAATGCCAATATGTTGTATGCTATGCAAATTGGGATAGGGGGTGGGTTCGATTTGATTTGGTGGTGGGACAATCTTGTCTCTTTGTTGTTCTCATGCCATTGTATGTATGAAAATATTGGCAGTGATGTAATGCAAGTGGTGATATTATAGGGAAGTGTGGGTTATACAAATTTTATATTTTGGCTGCATGTTTTAATGCTACAAGCCATTACCACTTGCAATGTGTGTATATATATATATGCATATATGTATGCAATATATATATATATGTATGCATGCTTGTATGCATATATGTATGAAATATATATATATATGTATGATATATATATATATGTGTGTGTGTGTGTCTGTATGCATGTATGTATGCGTATATGTATGAAATATGTATGCATATATGTATTAAATATATGTATATATATGTATGCATATATGTATACATATATTTATGAATGTATGTACATGCATATATGTATGCCATATATGTATATATATGTATGCATGTGTGTATGCATATATGTATGCAATATATGTATGCATATATATAATATATGTATGCATGTTTTAATGCTACAGGTCGTTAACAATAAATATGGCTTGTATGTTTGTGGTATTATATGTGCTTTGAATATTCTATGACATGTAGGATTATGAATAACTATTTGTGTTTGGGACAAATATAAACCGATTATAATACAATTTTGGTGGTACAGTGATTCAAGTACCCTTATTGATTTTGTGGGTGAAAACTATTTTATAATATGTTGTATAATCATGTGTTCCTCAAATATTTATTTCTATTCTTATGTACACTCTTGTTTAATGCACATTCCTTTCACATTTTCTATCTCTATATGTATTTGAATCACTTAGGGGACTTGGTTTGTTGAAGGATTCCAATGGCTCCCTATACAACACTTCAAAATTCAAATGGAATTGTGGACCAGTACAACATAGGTTGCCATTAGAGGAGTGTTCATAAAATCAAGTCTCCCTAATTCATTATTGAATACAACAATAGCCATGACTCTATACAATTGCTTACATGCATTATTTTGCTTACCAAGAATATAGGATTGCTAGAATTGATGAAACAAAATATATATGTATATATGTATATATGTACATATGTATGTATGTATATATATGTGTATATGTATATATATGTATACATATACATATATATGCATTTATGTATGCATGTATATATGTATGTATATGTATATGTATGTATATATGTTTGTATATATGTATATATAAATATATATATGTATGTCTATATATCATAGAGATTATGGTATATTCGGCTGACACCTTATCATTTTGTGTCTTGTTCACTTTGCTTCATCGATGTGCAAATAAATACATGTTCAACTTAGCCCATTGTTCCTTCCAAGCTTCACTAATGGTGAGTTGCAATTGAAAGTTATACAGTTTTGTAATATTTTTTGTGTATTAAGCTAAGCACTACCTACATTTGTGTAATATTCTTTGTGTATTGATTGATCATTTATTTCATTTATTCTTGCAGCAAGCAAGATATAGGTGAGTGCAACAAGACACATCATCAAGCAAATCCCTACTATACATGCGAGGTTTCTAACCTCATTAAGGCTCTACCACTGTCTCTTGTCAGTAATTGTTTTTTTTGTACTATTTATTTGATTTGTAATGGGTGTGTTATCTTCCCTATGTTGAAGTTTTTTTTGTCTCACTGATTTCGATTAGATTTTTGGGTTTTCCATAGTTTGAAGGATTTTTGTGGCTTTCTTGGTGCATCCAGAATGTGCTCGATGAAGTGTATAACGTCTAGAGTGTTTATGAACACTTCCAAATTTTGTGTTCTTAACCACTTTCTTTTTCAAGGAAAATACACTTCTTTCTAGCGTCACTTTGACTTTAATGGGTTTAATTTCTTATGTTTCTTTCCTTCCATGGTTAGCCAAAATCTATCCTCATTGAATTTCTCGCCACGTGACCGCACCACCTATGTTTTTAATATGTATATGCATATATGTACTTTTATGTTTATGCATAATTGACATATATGTATATGCAGATGTGTACATATGTATGAATATGCATATATGTACGAAAGTATGCACTTACATTTATATGCAATATGAACATATGTGTCCACATATATATGTAAATACATATGCTGATACATATGTATGTAAAAACATATGTACATATAGATATACATATGTGTACTAAATATTTATGAAATACAGATCTACACAATGAATGATTGTGCACTGAAGAATAGAATAATAGAAGTGCATGGCATAAAACCTTCGAAATTAAACTACAAATTTATTGTGCACATACATATATGAACGTAGGTATGTATATACATAGATTAGTGCACGTGCATACATATGGACATCCAATATATATTTACATGCAGTAATCTATGTACATACATATATATGTATATGCACAATGAATGATTGTGTAATGAAGAACAAACGGATACAAGTGCATGACAAAAAACCCTCCAAAAAAGAACCAGTGAAACCCTTTCCATATTTTGTAGTAACAATGAAATATAAAAATCAAATAGCAGGTTTTATTATTGTGCAATGAATAACTGAATAATAAGGGGATAGAAAACATGATTACATCAAATTTGAAAGCCCATGTGATACCCCAAACTCTCAATCCAATAAGTGTACTTGAATCACTGTACAACCAAAATTGTATTATAATTGGTTTATATTTTCCCCATACACAGATAGTTATTTGTAGTCTTACATGTCATAAAATATTCAAAGCGCATCTGATACCACAAACATATAAGCCACGTTTCTTGTTAATGGCCCATGGCATTAAAACAAGCAACCAAAATTTAAAATTAGTATAACCAACACTCCCCTAATATCACCATTTGCATTACATCATAGCCAATATTTTCATACATCCAATGGCATGAGAACAACAAAGAGCCAAGACTGTCCCATCACCAAATCCATTATATTATACAGAAGAGGTTGTTGCACTTTATACATTCTATATCATATGATGATGTTGCCAGTCTGTGTACATGACTATATAAATATTGAAGTGATATTGTTAGTGGTTGTTATTTCATAATGTTGTATACATGCAATAGTTATGTGAACTATGGTGTACATTTCAACCTAATCAAGCAATCACCATAAATAAAGTTTTAGTATAATTAAGAAGACTTACATTAACAAGAAATTGCACTACATTTCCAACATGGACATCATATTGCTAAGTAGGCCCATAAAAAGATCGATTTGATATCAAATACATAAAATAGGAATGTGCATAATGCTAGAAACACCATTTACATATTATAGAACTGAAATTGGAGGTTATAGCATTAAAGCGACTTCTTTTTTAGAAGAGCATTTAAGTATTAAACTATGTATCATTATACTTTACAAATTATCAGTGTATGCAACATGGTTTAATACTAAAAATTATTTGGTGAAAAAGAAGCCTCTCCAATGCATAGCTGAACCAGTATGGCTACGTATACGTAATCAAACAAATAGTTGAGAATGTTTGCAAACAAAAGAAATGAGAGTGAGCGAGATATGCAACAATTTGGAGCATTGAATGAACCTTGATCTCTAATTTACTTGCCTGACATTCCGATTAAATGTGAAGGGATGCATAAAGCAAGCTGGTCAATGGAGGTAATGAAGGAGGTGGTGAACGATTAATGCTCTAAACTGTTCATTTAGGGTGGTGAGGCTTTCGTGGACATGCGGTCATCTGATCCACTATACATAGATGTGTTCACTGAATAAGGAGGGGGATTGGCTCCACTTTGGGGTGGAGGGAAAAATGGGCCCGTTTTGGACATGTCGGAGTAAATGGTGCTTGATGGGTGGTAGGGTGCTCGATTTTTTCAAAATAAAATATTGGCCCTAATGCACAAGCGGTAGGGTGATGTTGTGGGAAAATTTATGTGGTTAATATCAGGGTATTACAATCCCCCCAAAAAAAAATTAAACAACCAATAATTGAACTATATATTGCAGCCCAAAATACACAGCAAAAAAGTAGCCAATCATTCATATAGTTGTAGGGATGGTCCCTCCCAAAATCAATCAAGCATGCCAAGATAAACATCTGGAGATGTGTTCTCATCTCCTGCTTTTTCATTCTAAGTTTTCCTTACATGATTTGCATTTGCATTTGTAAATTGAGCACAAATTGCATGCAATAGTGTTGAACAACTATTTGCAACAAAGAGTGGAGTGCAACCTACATTTGGGCTGATACTCAAATTGACATCAACAAATACAAACAAAGGGATGTATATGTTCAATATATCCTTAAAAAAGGCATGATTGTGTGCTAACAGGTTTGTAGGAATGCTTATATGTCTTTCTCACTGCAATGACCTATGGGCCTAGTTGATTTGTCTTTCCTTCCTATCTTGTTTCTTTTGAACCCTCTGTTGCTCCATGTTCTGATGCCTTTCCTTCTTATCTTGTTTCTTTTGAACTCGGTCTTGGTCCCTCTTTTAGTCTCTTTCCTTCATATCTTGTATCCTTTGAACTATCCCTTTCTCCTTCTTCTACTCTCTCTCCTTCCTATCTTGTTTCTTTTTAGCTCTGTTTTCCTCCTTTTGTTCTATCTCCTTGCTCAAATCTGCATAGTAATATAGAAATTGTGGCATGGTAAATGTGGCAAGTGGAGAAGGCAATGAATAAGTTCCTTGTTTTTCTTCCCACTATAAGACAATACCCAATTTTTTGGCTCCATCCACCAACCAAGATGGTTGGGTAGGGGCCAAGGGAAGACTTAAATTGTCATTACCCACATCAGTAGCTCCCTCTACCAACCAAGATAGTTGGGTAGGGGGTGATGGAAGACTTAGATTGTCATTGCCCATATTCATAGATCCATCTACCAACCAAGATAGTGGGGTAGGGGCTGAGGGAAGAGTTAGGCCATCGTTATTTTCCTTGCGTTGGTTATCCACCATTTCATTTGTTTGATGATTAACTATTTCATTCATTATCAATTCCCAATATCGTGATGTTGTTGTCCACCTGCATGATGGAGTAGTAACTACCACAACTGTCTCCACTTCTACATTTTATTCTTCTTCAAGGGGAATGTAACCCCTCTTTTACATGTAGGCCACCTTGTTGTGGCTCTCTTCTTCATTGGTGTGGACCTCATATCAACTTTATATTGAACCAAAACACATTATTTAGACATGTTTCAAACAATGATAAGAACCACCATTGAACACCCTTAAAGATAGAGTGATGCATGATTTTTTTTATCTTTATTGTGTTAGTTGATAGTTTATAATGGTAAATTTGGTAACTGTTGAAGTTTTATGTGATCATACTACTTGTTTTGAATTGAACATGTTTAAAACATTTTCGATTGGAATGAAAGGAGATGGTCTTATTCCATATAGTCGATTGGAATTAACAATATAGAAAACTAAAATTCATTGTCATTCATCAACATTTAGATAGTATAGAACATATTGGTATTCCCAAGCATATAGACGATATATGAAAATGTTGAAATTGAACATTCATAGATAGTATAAGTCAAAACCCTAGATAGTGAGTAAGAAAGAATATGTAGCAACAATGGCATTGCCATTCAAAAAAAGTGACGTGGCCTTGTGCAAAAATCACACAGGGTTTAACAATCACTTTGTAAGGAACCGAAATGCAGACATCCATAAACATTGTAATTTGAAACCCTAGATATTGAGTTAGAGGGTAGTGGGTGAGAAACATTTATAGTGCAAATAACTAATTTATATACCCAGGCATATAGAACATAACAAATACCCAAGAATTGAATTGAATTTACTTGACGTTCATAAATATAAAAAGTTGAAACCCTATATATAATTCTTACAGGTTGGTGCTCGAAAAAAATAAATGGTGCATATAACTGATCTATATTGGAAGGCATATTGAGCATAAGAAAAATCTAGCAAATAAACTTAAATGACTTGACATACATAAATAGTGTAAGTTGAAACCCCAGATATTGAGTTATAGGTTTGTGGGTCACATAACTTTTATAGTGAATAGAACAAATCTATATTGGGAGGCATAGAGAATGTAAAAAGAACCCAAAAAATGAAAAAAACTTATTAGACATTCACAAATAGTGTAAGTTGAAACCATGGATGTTGAGTTATAGGTTTTTTTCTAAAAATAATTTCCATAACATTGAATAGATTGGAATTCATAGGCATAAACAAGAAGGTTGAGATTAGCATTCATAGGCATAAACAATAGGTTTGTGTAGAGTACCTGAATGTTGATAGCATGTTGTTGGTGCTTCTTCTTTTTCTCCTATTTATTTGTCTGCCTCCAGGAAAATGTAGCACTGAATATGAAAGTCAAACATGGTAAATGGAGATGCAATTCTGAATTTGAAAATATCTTTATATGTTCAATGCTATTTGGTATGGAGTATTTAATTTTGGTCCTCATTTTTCAAATTTGAATATATGTTTGGGTGCCTTCAATTGCATAGTTTCTATGTATTTATAGCGTGCAGTGTTTGTTTACTGGTCAGGTGATTTTGGTGGCCTTGTTGCCATTGTTTTGGTGGTTGTTAGTGGAAAAAGAGGACATTGAACCAATTGGTGTGCGAATGGATTTGACCGATGGGACAATTATGAATGATTTATTTTTCCTTTTATTATTGTATTGATGGCATAGTGGGATAGGGGTGGGTTCGATTGTATTTGGTGATGGGACATTCTTGGCTCGTAGTTGTTCTCCTCATGGCACTTTTCTTAAAATAGTGGTCGTGATCGAATGCAAGTGGTGATATTATAGGGGAGCGTGGGTTATACTAACTTTATATTTTGGGTGCAAGTTGTAAAGCTACGGGCCAGTAAGAATCAATATGGCTTGTATATTTGTGGTGTCATATTTTCTTTGAATATTCTGTAACATGTAAGACTGTGATTAATTATTTGTGTTCAGGACAAATATAAACCAATTATAATATAATTTTGGCGGTATAGTGATTCAAGTACCCTTGTTTACTTTGTGAGTGAAAACTATTTTATAATTGCATATTAAGGTGGTCTAGTGTGGCACCCATGTGGGACTGCTTTCATCCCCAGTATAAGCTCCCACCCTACTATGGGCCTCTCTCCCCTACTTTTTATCGTAGTCGTAAATCTTGAAAAAGCTTAAAAAACCCTTACCAAGTCAAAAATAATCACAACCTTCACTCTAAAGATCTTCTGACAATAGTAATGATAAATGTGGATTCAATTATGTAGAGATATGAAATAATTTTGGTAGGTTAAGGCCAAATCCCCCATTAATGCTCACATGCACGAAGACGTGCCCTGCAAATAGATATTTTTTAGTTTGAATCTCTTTATGTGAAATGGGAAACATGTTTTTCATTTCTACAACACTTGGAGACATGTCGCAATTTTAGGGCTTTGTGGAGAAAGAAATAAATAACAAGTCATTCCCACAAAGATATTAACTTTCATGAAATTAAGGAACAAAATGAGGAATGAAACATGGCACAATTTTGAGAACTCATGGGGGGAAATATATACAATCTCCTATGATTTAATAAGTTTGCACGAAAAGTAATTAACCCCTTTCATAATGTAGACATATAAAATTTCACTTGTTCATCGAGATGATCCATCAAAAATAAAAGACTCCTTGAAGTATATAGCTAACATGACTCAATTAAATGATGACAAGTGGTGTTGACTAGGATTTAGATGGTGGCCACTTGATGAGCTTGTCATTTGAAAACTTAAAGGTTTTAAGAGCATGTGCAACTACTAGAAATGACTTGAGGCACTAGGAAAATGGGTTGATAATACATGGTTATAGATACATCATGAAACAAATTAATAGACTAAGAACCTAAAGAGCATGTTGTTGATTGAAAAGATCCAAGAAAAACAAGATTTATGATTTGATAGATGGAGGACCTATGTTTGGTAGCAATGACAGAAGGTGCATTGTTATTTCACATGTTCACGAGGAACAAAATGGAAAGCAATTATGAATTGAATAAAGTATGTGAAATAATGTCATGTGCCTTGTGGGGCTCAATGAAGCACAAAGGTTAAGTGTTTGTTTAAAATCATATAAAATAAGTAGGCTTAGCTATTATTTATACAAATAAGGTTTCTTGTAGAACAAAGTGGGGGTCTTGAAGACACAACTTAATAGACCAAGTAATTGATGTAGGTGGTCAACGCTTAAAAATAAAATAAAGTGCAAGGGCATTGGCTAGGGTTTAGGGTTTTCACAACCCAAATGAAGAATGTTTATGTTCCCTTGCTAATAAGAGGAAACTTAGACATTTCAAAGGATTGAAAAGAATAGTGAGCTAAAAATTGAACAAGAACTACCAATGGCTTTATTTGGGGATGATTGCTACAAGGAAGTGATGCAAGAATCTAGAAATCTGAGAAGTAGACTAGAAAAGAAGGAAAAAAACAAAAGCAAAAATAAAATAAAAACTACATACAAAAAATCTACATATGATACATTGTGCATGGAAAATACCTACTTTAATAAAAGTAAGGTTTCAAGAATTATCCATGCACTGGAAATTCTAGAAATTCACCATTTAAGCTTTGAAGAAAGTATGAATTCTCACCATGAGTTTTTGCAACAAGATATGAGCCAACCCAAAGGGCATGAAATTTTCAATGTTTTCCTTTATCTTGGGATCTAGCATTATGTATCAAGACCATATCACTTAGTTCAAACCTTCCAATTGAAACTATTTTTTTAAAGAGATACTTGACTTGTTGTTTTCTAACATTTCTCTATTGTTCCAAACTTCTAGACTCATCCAATTCTATGAATTGATTTATTCTACATGTCATAGAATCATAGACATCTTCATCATTTAATTGGATGGATTTTTAAATGGGTAAAAATTTCTTACAGGCATTCTAGCCTCTAACCCATATACTAGCTCATAGGGAGATTTTATAATTTCCCTTTTTATGGTCACTCTGACAACCCAAAGAAAACATTTGAGCTTGGCATCCTAGGACTTCTTATTCTTTTTATAATTTTCATCAATATTTTGTTACTTGATTCTACTTGTCCATTTCCTTGTGGATGATAGGTAGATGAATAAGAAAGGTTTATTCCATATTGCTAGAAAAAGGTTGTAAACTCTTCAAATCTAAAGAAAATTGTTGTATATGTGATTATCTTGACTAATACCCCATATCTAATGAATTTTTTTTCCAATATAAAATTCATTACAACCTTTCTATTGGTTTTTCTTCTAGGGATGACCTCAATTGATTTATTAAAGTAGTTTGTTGCTACTAGGATCCATCTATGCCCTCCACTAAACTTTTATGAGATTTCTCTAATAAAATCAATGCCCCATTGTTGAAAAGGGGCTTCCACATAGATTGGTCTTAAAGGAAAAGCTTTAGAATATTTTAAATTCCCAAAAAAAATTTGGTTTGCTTCACATTTCCTTACCATCTTCAATGTGTCAAAAAAAGAGTAGATAACCAATAAACAGATCTTGAAATCTTGTGGGTAGTTGTTGTTGTCAGTTGTTTTGGCTATAAAATTTCCTCCACAAACTCCAATATGAATTTCATTAAGGATTTGAATAGCCTGTTACTCATCCACACACTTGAGAAATATGCCATCTGTGTTTCTCTAGTATAGCTCATCCTATGACACAACATATTTTATAGAGTATAGTTTAGGATTCCTCTTTTGATTGTCATTCATCTTTTATGGACATGACATGTTCTTCAAGTAATGCACAATATATTTGTACTAGGGAGATGATTGCAACTTGTAATCCACTAAGGTTGTGCTTTTATCTAAATGGTTTACTTGATTCACTTCAAGTTTTGACTCATCCATGAGCTTATCCAATCCTTATCCCTTGACAAGATTTATTATTTGTATATCTATGTTGAATTTGAGGATCTTATTAATCCATTTGCACATCCTCCCCATTACTTCTTGTTGAGTAAATATATACTTAATTGCAATAGTAGGGAAATAAGAAACAATTTTATTCCCTACTAGATAAGGTCTAAAAACATTTACTACCTTAACCAGAGAATAATCTTGTTTCTCCATGATGTCATATTTCAATTTTGTAGCTTGGAGGGACTTACTAAAAAATGCAATAGGTTGATCATGCCATTGTCAATCTTTTGCAATAAGACATCAGCTATACTATGAAAAGAAGCAAAATAAAATAATTATAAAGACTTAAAAAATTGGGATATTATAATATAAGATATTACTTAATGCTTTATAATTCTTTCTTTGGCTCTTCTCCCCATGATATGGATTCCCCTTTCTTAATGATGCAGAGTGGCAGAGGAAGCAACACCTTTTTTTGAAAAACTTCTCTCAATGCACAAATGAACTTCACTATTCCTTCCAACAAGCAACTTGACCACTCAACTTGACTCACACAACCGGACATCTCAAAAAGACTTGGGGATGATGTAAATACTCTTCACACAGCACATCATGACCAAACAAACAGACCTTGCACCCAAAAACATCCATTCTTCCATTGCTCCTACACAAGCCCATGCAACTTTGTAACATTCACCATTAGGACAGTCAAAATAAAATATGATTAAAAGCATTAACCAGACCATAAAACATGGTTTTAGACTCCTAACACCATCCTCCACAAGTTCCCAAAAGCATAGGATCAAACACCCAAAACAAATGTATCAGAAAATTGATTTACAAGCCATACACAAGGCTTAACTTGGCCTGTACAAGGAAGCTTCCAACATGTCAAGGCACACCCCAACACCCCTAATGCCTTTAAAATAATCCAACAGGTTCCCCAAGACCTGTTCCATGCTTTCCATCCATTATATTTTCTCAAATACTCAAAAAACAACAAATACTCTATTCAAATGATCACATTTTGGACTGTATAAAGCAAAAACCAGACCTAGGGCATCACATAAATTTTGCAAAACTCAATATTTTATTCTAAAAAAAATTGGAACATGAATATGATCCCTAAATCTATCATTCCACCAATTTTCAGATTTTTCCCATGGTGGAAATGGGAATTACATCCATTTTGGTGACCAAACCCTTGTTTTGCAAGATTTCAGACCCACTTTCACTAAAATTGATGTAACTTACTCAATACTTAATGAAAACGATCCAAATCACCACCAAAATAAAGTAGACTCTTCCCTATTTCAAACCATTCCAATTGGGATTCCGTACAATTCTGTACCAGACCGTACCAATCACGGGAACAGTGAAAAACGCTGGAAAAAACAGGAAAACTGAGTTTTTTATTATATTTAATGCTTTAAAACTTCATCCAACAACCTGCCTCGACCAAAAGGAGGCTATTTAAAATTTTCCACATCATTACCAATGACCCTCAACTGATTTTTGAAGGAGGGAACTGTTGGAAAGTGTGATTACATCCTTAATGTTGAAATTACATTAAATCACATTATGGCAATTATGCAATTTTGAAGTAACTTTTTAATCCTAAAGACCTATGACTTCTAAAACCATTCTAATGGACTAAAAATATCCTTATTACATCCTTAAGACCTCAATCTTGCATATCCAATTACAAATTTAGGATTTTGCCTTCTCAAGGCTACATGACTACATTTTTGCAAGATTGCAATTTTCTACATTTTGACTCCAAAACTTAAAGATTCACCCTAGATCTTACTCAATGGTCTTGTTAGACCTTATTGAAGATAAAATCACTCAAAAGACTCAAAAATACTCTTCCTAACCTATTCACCATCAAATGATCCAAAATGAAGGTTGAGGTGTAGGTGCTCCTGCACCACTTAAGAATTTCAAATATAGACTTTTTCAGTTCAACAAAATTTGTGACAAATCTACTAACAAAATTCACCTACCCAAAGAAGGATTGAATACCTTTGATATTTTTGGGCTAAGGGATACTTTCTATTGCAACAACATGTTCAAGATATATCCTTATCCCTTACTTTGAAACAATGTAGCCCAAAAAATTTCCCTATATAATCCCAAACACACATTTATTAGGGCTAAGAGATATGCCATATTCAAGAGCCCTAGCAAAGATATTTTAAAGATGTATATATTCATCCTTTGATTTCTTATAAAAAGAAGTCAAGTCATCCTAATAGACTACCATGATTACATCAATTAGGTGTACAAATGCAACATACATATTTCTTTGAAAAATTTCCCCAACATCCATTAGGTTGAATGACATCTTAACATACACATATTTTCAACATGGTGTAGTAAATTAGTTTTGTACCACTCTAATTATTTGACCTTTACCTATTTATAACCTAAGAAACCATCCATCATTGATAATAATTCACAACCGGTTAATTTATGCAACATTGCCTCCATGGTTGGAAAAGGGTAATTACCTTTCAATAAAGACACGTGGAAATTTTTAATATCTACACATAGTCTGATTTCTCTATTTTTATTTTTGGCTGGAACCAAGTTAGAAACTCAAGTAGAATGTTTGATAGGCTTGATTATGCCTCCATCCCTAAATTTCATCAACTCTTGCTAAATTTTGGGTGCTAAGGTAGGGTTGATTGGTCTTTGCTTTTTCCTGGAGGTTTTAGCATCAAGATTTAGAGGAATCTCATAGTGAAATAAGTCATCTTTGTGTGCCTTCAGGTCATCATAGGACCAAGCAAACACATGCTTGTATTTCCCAAGTAAGGAAATATATAAATTTGAATTTTGGGTTCAGTATTTTCCCAATGTATATCTTTTTGGTTGTATTCTTTATTCCCAAATTTATCTCTTCTAGGTCTTTTTTTATGTGGAGGGGTTTGATTTTCATCATACTTATCTACATTATCAAAAACTATTTCTAAAGCTACTATTATGTTTTGGAGTTTCTTTGTTTTTAACTAAATAATATCATTCCTAAAAGTGGTTTCCTTCTCATGAAAAACCTCAACAAAACCATAGAAATCAATTTCGTGATTGTGGTATTTGTCTACATAGTGTAGAAACCTCAACAACTACCTACCAATTTCAAATATTTTATAGAAATAAATGCATATCCTTAACCTCAACCTTTGATATTCCAACAAATATTATGTCATCGGGTCTAAGAGAAATATTGGCAAGGAGATTTGTCATTGTATTTTTAGACCTTTCCATTTACTCTATGGAAAAATCATCAAACATTTCTATAGCATCCCAAACAACAACCTTATAATACTTTAGTCTCTTATCTTTAGATAAATATTTAGCTCTAACTTGGGATACCACTAATTCAAAGTCCCCTATAACCCTAATTTTCTTGATATTGTGTTTGATAGCCATGTCAAGCTCTAACAGTAATGCATCATACTCTGCAACATTATTTATGCATTCAAATTTCAAAGAGAATGAATATTTGTAGGAATTACCATGGTGATATAATAATCACCCCAACATCTACTCATTTTGAACATGATCCATCAAAACAAATGGACCACAAATCATTTTATTGAACATGTTCCTTTACTTCTTGAGATAATGGTGTAAAATTTTCTTTCTTAGATGAAGAGTCTTATATTATGAAGTTATCTATATCAGTATTAACAAAACACACTTCTTCATATAGCTGAAATATTCAGCAAGGGTAGGAGATCTTTTCTCTCGATTCAATCTCACACTCTTGTTATTGATAGGGATCATGGCATAAGATAAGTCTAGCTTCATGGTTCCACCAATATTTTTAGACCACTTTCTTGATAGTAGCATCTCATACTTAGGTGGAATGTCTAATACAATCACATTCATCATGAAAAGGAAGGCAAACAGTTTAAACTAAACATCCTTCATAATTATCATTACTGGAACTTCCCCAAAATCCATAGCAAACAATTTACCATATGGTTTACTAACTTTCAATCCTAACTCTTTTATGATTTCCAAGGGTATAACAATGGTGGAAGCCCTTGAGTCTATCATGCAATTCTTGATCAACTTACCACTTATTTGCAAGGTAAAATTGAAAGGGTCAACCCGAGTAAGGCACTTTGTCAAAGTTGTGCCCAAGTATACTTCAGGTACTTCAATGTTTGTCTCTTTTGTTTCAACCCTATTTGATTTATTTTTACCCTTTTCAATCAAGATAATCACCTTTTTTATTATTTGTAGAGGCTATAGATGCACCATTTCCTAGTTTTCTTTTTCTAATGAAAAATGAGAAAAATTGTAAGTTTTTTGTGAAATATGATGTTTTAAAATGCTTTAACGAAATTTTACTTTGTGAATTACAGAAATAGATCTTGTGGAAATGTATTGTGAAAATTGGATGAAAATGGAAATATTCTTTATTTTTCATTCCACACATATTGGTGAGTGTGAGGAGCCTAGGAATAAGGTACTAGAGAGGGTATGGGAGTGGCTTCCAATATTTACCCATCCCAAAGTGGCTTTATAAGATGATCAAAGGTGGGGAGTCATTTAATCAAGTGGAAATTAATGAAATATGGTTAATTAATTAACAAAGATAATGGATTCCTCTCTCATGCCTTGAGTTCTTGTAAAGGCTAAGGATTTTTTAGGAAGATATGCCAACTTAGGGAGCTTGGTTTTTTTAAGATCAAGTATCCTCCTATGTATGAGAGGAGTACTATATTTCAAATGTACCATATCAATGAGCACTTTGATGAACTATTTCTCTAGCATCTTATCCTAGTGTCTTGTGTGTTGTGATCTATCATTAGTGATTGTCCCAATGATGGTACTTATACTTCCTAGTGGTGAGTTACCCAAGACTATTATGTTATATGACATTGGTTATTTTTCTCAACTTGGATTTGTGATGTGACATTGGTGAGTTTTCCCAATATAGATTTATGATGTGATATTAGTGAATTTTCCCAATGTGGATTTGTGATGTTACATTGATGAGTTTTCCCAATGATGGTTTTGTAATATTCCATTTATGTTTCTATCCAACCTGGACTTGTATTTGAATGTAATTGTGATTGATCCATCATTTATTATGGATGGGTGATTTATATGATGTGTATGTTGAATGTATTCTTCATGTATGGTGTGTGTAAACCCTCTCATGATGTGTTTGGCATGAGTTTTGTGCTTGTGGCACATGTGACTATCTCCTAACACGGCGAGAGTGGATCCTTTTGATTCCATGAGGTTGGGTGGTATGGAAACCATTGTTAGGGATCATAGGATCATGGTGGAGTCAAAGACAACTTCATGTGATAGAAATTATTTCATGTTTTCTTTCATTTGGTTTATTTGATACAAATTGTATATGTAAAGGACATTTGAGTCCTATTTGATGTAATTGTAATAATTTTTTTTATTGGAAATATCTCTGTGATATGGATTGTACTCAATTAGTTAATGGATACTAAAAGTAATCTTAGTTATGTGACCCAGTATTGGATCTGAGCATGATTATATTATGAATTTACTTATGATTATGCAATTTAATGGTAAAATGAACTTAGGGATATTTCATTTGGCCTTATAATGAATGTAGAAATATTTTAATTGGGTTTAAAAAGAATTAAAGTGTTTTTTATTAGTCTTGGATAGTGTTGTGGATGCATCATGTTGTCGTCCTACTCCTAAGATCTCAATTTATAGGGTGTTGTAAACCTATTTTGGTGGTTCATCAGTGTTTGAGGGGTCTTGGTGGTCCTACCCTAGTTTTAAAAAGATCACTTCCCAAGACATTAGTACAGTTACAAGGAAAACAATTCCTTGAATGTGTGTCAAGGATATAGGTTCCTAAAATGGGCTCAAGCACTCTAAAAGGACACAAACACCCCCGAAGGACACTAGTGTTGGTTTCTAGTGTCCCAAATGTGTTTTTTTGTGTCCTTTTCATCAATTGTAGGTGCTTTGGGGTCTCCTATGGGTAAATTTTTTGAACGAAAGTTGTTCTCCATGACTTAGGGAGTCTAGGGATGTTTTGAGCATGTTTCTATGTGTGGTATTTGATAATTTGTAGCATCTCCTTGCCTTGGAAAGTGTGTGGTTTTTTGGAAGTACCCCATTTTCATTCCAATTTTTGAACACCCAGAATGGTAAGAGGGAGGTGAATCAGTATTCTATTAAACCATCTAATTATTAACCATCCAATTTTTAAAGTCTACTTAACTATTATAAGTAATGAAAGCATGAACAATCCATAACACACACAACGCATGAACACCAAGGTTTTTTTACATGGAAAGCCTAAGATGAGAAAAACCATGGTGAGGATTAACTCACAATATGCTATAACCAATTATAACATATTATAGAAAGGATCACTACTAGGAGGACTCATTATCCACTTGAACTCACTGTTCACAAAGAAAAGAAAGATACAAAGAAGTGGCTTCACAACTAGAATTTGAACTAAGGAAAGTACATCTAATCATATGCTAGATTTAGTTCCTTTGAAGCTCATAACATACTTTGATTAACTCAAATTACAAGTCTTTGATTTTTCTCTATATTCACAAACCTTTTCTTAACACTCACAACTTATTCAGATAATTCTACAGCACTTCACATCACTACTTGTATTCAAATCATGTATGCATTAAAATATCTACTTCGTCAACTCAAATCAACATTTTATATATAATAAAATCCATCACAAACATCAATTAGGCTGGCCTAATTACATGTAGCCTTAAATTATATCAAATGTGCCTTGTCGACACCCAATTCAAATCAAAATTTTATTCGTTCCCAAAAAAAAAAGTAATATAGGTCGGCATGGACCTATAAAAACTCCCTTTTCCATTCACAACACATATTTAACGTTCATAACTCTTTGCATACCATAATTCAACCAAACATAGAACCCAAAATTAAAATACTCCAACTGGTCATCACCATAGGATATGTGGACCACAAAATGTCATGCCAATTGGAAAATACAATGTCTAACTAAAATCTACGAAGGAATTATGAAATGTAAACCATATTTTCAGAACTTTTGTTACTTGCAACTTTTGAACCATTTATCCAAAATAATTTAAAATATGAAATAAGATGCAAGTGAAATCCACAAACAACATACTAGAACCACATTTTGTATAGAGACTCAAGCTCTACCAATGTTTCTTCTCCTTCTTCTATAGTACCGGGGGTAAGATTTATCTTTGAGATTTTTTCCGTACTGGCAAGGGCACTTGAGATAGGTGTATAATTTAATTTCATCAAGTCTCTTAGCTTTGCAAGCTACCTAATAATCTCTTCCTTTTGGTTCTACGAAGTGAAGAATTTGTCATGCAAGTCCACTATAGTAGTCTAAGTCTTATCATCTTTGTCTAGTGTCAAATCATAGGATTTTGATGCATTAGCTATCTGAGACTCATTTGAGTCTATTTCATATTTTATCCCTTGTGTGGCATCTGACCACTTCATGCAAGACAAAAATAATGTTTTTGTACCATCCTCATAGACTAATACTTCCTTCAAGAATTCTTCAACTTTTATATGTGTAGGTGCACATTTTTTCTATGATATCCATCAGCTCCTTCTCTTTAATCCTTGACTCAACCTCTATTTTTGCTTGTCTTTTCAATCCAGAGGCATATTCCTTAAAGGAATCAAACAATAACTTGAAATTCTCCACTGCATGTGGAGATGTATCAAAATTAGTTCCTAGAATGATCTCCTGAAATGATTTTATAGTTTCATTTATCAACTCACTACTCTTTTGATATGTTTTAATGATTTCTTTTCTTATTGATGCATTAAACACATTGCTTAGTCACAATTTTTGTATAGGAGATATCTTATCTAGATCAATATTGTCATGTTGCATGGGAAACTACAACAATTGGGAGGAAGCAATCAATTAAAACTTTAAGTGTTTAGACAAAAAATATTTTAAAGGATTACTAGAGGATTCACCAGAGAGCTTAGGTAAATCCTTAGACTTCTTTGCTTCTTCATTCTTTCCAATATCTGAAACTTCTTCTTCTTCTACCCTTTCTTCTTCTTCACTGAAGATCTTATCTTTATCTCCTTCATCCTTGTCCTTCTTTCCTTGCTCATTATTTTCATTTTTATCTCATTATTCATCCTTTTCACCATAATTCTCTCCTTCCTAGTTCTCTTCATCCTCATTCCTTTTCTCATTCACCATACCATGCTTCTCACCTTCATCGATGTTTTGTTTTGTATCTACCGAAGGAACAAATATCTATGGGTGGCCTTGATTTGTAGTCTCCTTGGTACTTGAGGGATGCAAGTGTCATCTTTTGTAGTTTCCTCTCTGAACTCAGAAATATTATCATCTTCAACACTTTCTTGCATTGATTCATTTGTATCTAGAGGAATATTATCCATATTTTAATTTGTATCAGTAGCTCCTTTGTTTTCATCTATTATATTTTGTCCCTTGCCGATAGAGGCAATAGGAATCATGCCATACTTCTGTATAATATCAATAACCTTTTCTTTTGTTTCCTTTTGCATTTTCTCAATTTGATCTTGATCTCTTCCCATTAGAAGTGTGATCCTTCATTTTGATTTGAGTTCTCCACTAAGTACTTGGGCTAGTGTGTCCTTATCAATACTGGATAAAGAAAATATAATTATATTCACAACATCTAATCTTAGCTTCTTTTCCCTTTCTTTGGCTTATGTTCTTCTTTCTAACAAGAGTTTCCACACAACATCAAGAACTTTCTTCCTAATTTTCTCCATATTTTCCTCCATTGTGACAATGAATTTGATAATTTCTTCTATTATTATGGATGTATTCTCCTCAATTTCCTTTTCATATAATGTTTTAGTCTCTTCCAACATCTCATTATGCAACATATCTTTGAATAATGAGTCTAACTTTATTGGACTAAGTATTCTTTCCATAGATGTCTTCTTTTTCTTTTTCTTTTTCTTTTCTGGTTCTATTGTGTCTGATTTATTTTTGTTTCTTTCCTTTACCTACTTATGTACATGCTTCTGAAATGCTTCCTTTTCCTTCTCAACTTAACTAGAGGTATCAAAAATATCTATTCATTATTTTTTTGAAATAGTGTCACCTCTTTTGAGGGTCACTAGAGAATCTTCTTCTTCTTCCTCTTCCTCTTCTTCCTAATATTGTACACTCAAGTCCTTTTCCCTCCTAGCCTTTTCTTTTGTCTTTTTTATGTAGCAGTAGTGGAGGTTGTCAGAGTAGTTTTCTTTCTCTTTCTAGGCCTTGTGGCCTCTTCCTCCTGAAGTTCTTTTTTTTTTTGAATCTTTGGTCTCCATTCTCTTTGTTCTGTTGGAGGTAGAAACTGATCTAGAGGGATAATGAATACTAGGGGGAATAGTGGAAGCAATTCTTCCTGATCTTCTAGGTCTAGTGATCCCAATTGTTGTGCTTGCTTCTCCTTTTGAAATTTGTTTCATTTTTTTGTATTTCTTCATTTATGAGTCCTTTGTCCTTGAAATAATCATGCACCACTTTTGTTGCCTTCTTCTCTACTTCAGGATTTTTTAGTTCCATGTGTACTTTCCTAGATTTCTCCTCATATGTTCCATGTATTTCTTGTGTAGGGTCCTTAGGACTATTCAATAGGATACCAACATATCCATATACTTCATTTTTAATGATCTCATAACCAATCGGTTGAATCCAAACAGTTCTAGGTTCCACAGCTTCAATGATGCATTCATTAGTTTTGACAAAAAAATTGATATCATCTCAATATTTTTCCATTGTAGACTTAGGGATCCTTTCTTGTTCATGCATTCTCTTTTGAAATATTCAAAATAAAGTAGTAAGTGCCTCATCTTGAGCTTTCATATCACCAATATTGCGTAGATGTTCAAATATTTGATGGGATAAAAGCTTGTTTCTACTCCATATAATATTTCATCTTCTTGGAAGCTCCTTTAGAAAATAGAACAACAAACAAACTACCAAAGAACCAAATTTGAAAGGATATTTCTTATCCTTATTTTTCTTTAGATTGTCAAAAAATTATTTTCAGAGCAACTCACACAAATCATAGTCCTTTCCCTTTTCCATCATTACATGAGCTACATGAATTGTTGTGGTAGACACAAAATTATCTTTTATTTTGTAGTATATCTTGTATCTAATGACCATAGTTTCATATATTACCACAGGATTCCATATGGTATTCACAGTGAGATCCCTTTGATCAAATGTGGCACATGTTGGTTCCATTACATCCTTGTTCTTTACAAATTTCAGCAAAAGTATATGTTTGGTGTCACAAAGTCCAATAATCTCTTTTATGACATCCTTAGTTATCAATCCAAGCATTTTAGTCCATAAGAATTTATCATATACTCTACTTAATTCTATTCTCACATACTTAAGATCATCATCGTAGATGAAGCATGGAAACATCTGCCAGACATCTAGTTTCTTCTTTATTATGTTTTCAAATTCATGTTTGATGTTGAAATTATCTCATGCTAGTTGGCCACTCCATAAGCTTGCTAGTTTTGTATGGTTTTATTCTTCCATCTTCCCATGGATGTATTGTATAAAATCCTCAGTAGGGAAAACCCTATATGGAATACTCAAAAATGCACTGAGCAGGTTGTTCTCAAATACTTTCATGGGACATTGCTTGAATTTTGGTTGGAGTTTCTGACTCACATTTACCACTGTTGGTGTTTCCATATCTACTAAATTCAAATGCTTAAAAAAAAATATAATTCAACTTTGGACAATGGTAAATACCTTTTTCTTGCTCAACCAAAATTAGGGTTTAGATACTCTACTTCTTTGATTGCCTTCAAACTCTAGAACTTTCTTCAATTCACACTACTTAAATCTCTGCATTTGCATATTTTCTTCGAGAATCTTTTCCAAAAGATCTATTCTATCCATATCCATATCATATCTTCATTCCAATCCATGACACATCATATCGATAGGGGGTTATGTAATTTTCTATCATTGCTCCTCCTAAGCTAGTGCCTAGGTTCAATTTTCAGAGGAATTATCTACATCGGAGGGTAGTACAGATTCATTTATAGTCTTTGATTCTTCCTTGTTATCAAGTTATTCTTTCTTTCTCTAAATATTTTTCATTTCCTTCTTTACTTCATTCAGATCAATATTTTTAACTTCTACAAAATCTAGCAATAAGTCCAGGTCTATTGCAACTATTGCATATACTATTTCTCTAAGCATTATTCTTTTCATTCATTTTGATTCTATATTTATTAGCCTTATGTCCAAATATGTATATTTGTAGAGACCTAAAAATGTCTCGATGGATCATATTGGCTAACCAACATCATTTTGTCCTCAAACCCATCCTCTTTTCACTTGTTTAATTAAATAAGCCTAATTATTTAATTAAATTCCTCATTTTCACCTATTAATATAATTGACCTAATTGGGTTAATTCACCCCCACTCAATTTAACATTTCATCCAATTTAATTAAATAATGTAAATTATTTAATTTTAACCCTAAGTCCTCTTATTTAATTAAATATCGTATTTCCATCTCTTTTTCATTAAATAAATCAATAATTTAATGAATATCCTTATATTCCTCATCTTGCACATTCAAATTTAGTTTTAATTAACTAAATTGCTAAATTCCCTCTCATCCACTTGCATAGGGAATATTCCAAAGGAATATTCTCCTATTTTTCTCCAAAAAAAGGTAATGATTACTCCAAACAAACTTTGAAACAACTTTGTAAAGTTGTTGCAAAGTGTGTGTTTTTGCATGATTGTGAGCCCTTGATCTTTTCTTGATCCATGTGATCTTTGATTCTCATCCATTGATGAGAATCCTTGATCCATGTTTCATCCTCCATTCATTTGTGACCATTGATAGATCAAATCAATCTTATCCATTGCTTTTTCATTCGATCTCCATTAAATCAATTATTAATGAATATCACATAATTCCCCTAATTTACATAATTGAAACTTTGTTTTAATTATCAAATTACTAATTCCTCCCACTTGCAAGGGAATATTACCATAGAATATCCGCTCTCCTTTTGCACAATTAAACTTTGTTTTAATTTTCAAAATATCTATTTCCTCAGCCATGAATATTCCAAGGAATATTATTTCTCCTCCAATCATTTAAAAAGGGAATATTCTCACTTAGCTTCAAATGCAAGTTATCTTGTAACCTCTTGTGCAGGTTAAATTTTGAACTCTTGTATGGGTCAAAAGTGTGCTTATTTGGAAGGAATCAGAACCCTTGACTAAATCTTATCTTTCATTCTCACCTATTGATGAGAATCCTTGATCCATGCCTCCTATTTCCTCCATCCTTGACCATTCATTATATTTTTCAATCTCAACCCTCTATTTATCACTTGCTTTCTTATAAATAGGTCACTATTTGGAGACAAATGGATCCATCTTTTAACATCAAACTTATGTTGTTAAAATCATTTGCACTTGCACTCACATTTAACATCATTTTAGTTTTATTTACTTGCACATGATCTTAGCTTCAATTAATGGCTTCCATGATAATATAGATACATACATTTAGCTCATTTTTTAATTAGGATTTTAATCATTTTAAGCTTGCATACATCATTAAAATCATTTGCACTTGCACTCACATTTAACATCATTTTAGTTTTATTTACTTGCACATGATCCTAGCTTCAATTAATGGCTTCCATGATAATATAGATACATATATTTAGCTCATTTTTTAATTAGGATTTTGATCATTTTAATCTTTTAGAGTAGATTTGCATACACCCATATCAATAATCTTAGCATAAATCATGTTAAAATAACTTGCATCATATTCATTTCACTTTAAATCATGTTTTCATGTAACACCCCACCACGCAACCCTAGAGGAAGTTGCATTTAACTACTTAAATAGAATAATTATTATTTTTAAATATAATTAATAAACAAGTTCGCTAAAAATGCCAACAACCTCTAAGGTTATGAGACAAAGGTTATATAGAACCTCAACAAATAACATGATTCCAGATTACCATATTCAACAACTTAAATACCTTAAGCCATTTAAATCACCCAATAACTTGCAATTAAATAATGAAGAGAGGGCACAATAATCAAAACAACACAACTCGACAAACAACTGACGACAAACAAAGACTAGGGTGACAACCTGGCATGGAAACCTAGCTACTATCTCCCAATCGAATACTGTTGGGTATTGAACATGCTCTCACCTGTGGAACCAGGTGGAGTCGATGTCCTATACCTGTCAACATGCAAATCAAGTAACCACAACATATAGTATAAACATCATAAAATACACACTGTGAAGAGGAAATCACAGGATCGCAGGGCACTCGCGAGCGAGTGATACGATACCGTCCCCTTCACCAATACACTGCAAATAACTGACAATCTAACCTGCTAGTATAATCCAAAGCATAAACATCTTTAATTCAAATAACTACTATGCTAATCAAAACATTCCATAAAGATAACATCATATTAAAATACCATCACATCAAAATATAACATTAACGTCACTCTATAGATAGCGATCAAATACAGCCAAGTACCATAGTCAAGGTACTAACAGAAAATTACAACATAAAAAGGTATCTGAATATCCAGAAATACATCAAAGCAACATAACAACACAAGGACATACTGTCCAACCAAAAGGTAAAATGGAGGGGTATTACATCCTCCCCCCCTAGGGTTAGGCTTACTTCTGGAATCCTACAAACAGTAGGGATATAACTCCCTCAACCAAACTATAAGCAAAACAAAACCTCAATCCCCCTTATGGGTGAGTATGCTAAACTGAGCGACCAACTCCATAAGTGTTTAGTCATGGACAAACCCTAGCAAGGTGGCCTTGTTGGCCACAAGAGTAACACCCTATGTTACCACCAATCCCTGGGGCATTCTGCGATGCCTGGTGTTCCTCCTGAACTGGCATAACTGATACACGAGGAGGAGAGTCGTGCTAACTCCCACCACAATCGCCTACCCGGCCAAGAACACACCCTCTACCTCTTCCACATCTAGGAGGCATAATCCTGCACAGACACTTCAAGGTATTAGGCAAGGTACACAACTGAAAGCTTAATGGTCCCATCATAATCCCAGAGTACCCAGTGTTTAAACCTAGGCTCTGATACCATGTGTAACGCCCCGCCACACAACCCTAGAGGAAGTTGCATTTAACTACTTAAACGGAATAATTTTTTTAAAAAATATATAATTAATAAACAAGTTCGCTAACAATGCCAACAACCTCTAAGGTTACGAGACAGAGGTTATATAGAACCTCAACAAATAACATGATTCTAGATTACCATATTCAACAACTTAAATACCTTAAGCCATTTAAATCACCCAATAACTTGCAATTAAATAACGAAGAGAGGGCACAATAATCAAAATAACTCAACTCGACAAACAACTGATGACAAACAAAGACTAGGGTGATGACCTGGCACGGAAACCTAGCTACTATCTCCCAATCAAATACCTTTGGGTATTGAACACGCTCTCACCTATGGAACCAGGTGGAGTCGATGTCCTGTACCTGTCAACTTGCAAATCAAGTAACCACAACATATAGTATAAACAGCATAAAATACACATCGTGAAGAGGAAATCACGGGATTGTAGGGCACTCGCGAGCGAGTGATACGATACTGTCCCCTTCACCAATACACTACAAATAACTGACAATCTAACCTGTTAGTATAATCCAAAGCATAAACATCTTTAATTCAAATAACTACTATGCTAATCAAAACATGCCATAAAGATAACATCATATTAAAATACTATCACATCAAAATATAACATTAACGTCGCTTTATAGATAGCGATCAAATATAGCCGAGTACCATAGTCAAGGTACTAATAGAAAATTACAACATAAAAAGGTATCTGAATATCCAGAAATACATCAAAGCAACATAACAACACAAGGACATACTGTCCAACCAGAAGGAAAAATGGAGGGTTATTACATCTAGTATCATGTGTTGTTATGTTGCTTTGATGTATTTCTAGATATTCAGATACCTTTTTATGTTGTAATTTTCTGTTAGTACCTTGACTATGGTACTCAGTTGTATTTGATTGCTATCTATACAGCGACATTAATGTTATATTTTGATGTGATGGTATTTTAATATGATGTTATCCTTATGGCATGTTTTGATTAGCATAGTAGTTATTTGAATTATAGATGTTTATGCTTTGGATTATACTAGTAGGTTAGATTGTCAGTTATTTGCAGTGTATTGGTGAAGGGGACGGTATTGTATCACTCACTCGCGAGTGCCCTATGATCCTGTGATTTCCTCTTCACGGTGTGTATTTTATGTTGTTTATACTATATGTTGTGGTTACTTGATTTGCAGGTTGACAGGTACAGGACATCGACTCCACCTGGTTCCACAAGTGAGAGCGCATTCAATACCCAACGATATTCAATTGGGAGATAGTAGCTAGGTTTCTGTGCCAAGTCGTCACCCTAGTATTTGTTTGTCGGGTTGTGTTGTTTTGATTATTGTGCCCTCTCTTCGTTATTTAATTGCAAGTTATTGGGTGATTTAAATGGCTTAAGGTATTTAAGTTGTTGAATATGGTAATCTGGAATCATGTTATTTGTTGAGGTTCTATATAACCTCTATCTCGTAACCTTAGAGGTTGTTGGCATTGTTAGCGAACTTGTTTATTAATTATATTTTTTTTTTTTTAAATTATTCTGTTTAAGTAGTTAAATACAACTTCCTTTAGGGTTGTGTGGCAGGGCGTTACATTTCATACACATCTATCAATGGTTTCATCAGTTTTCTTCAATAAAACTGGTTGAAATAAGCTCATTATCCAAGGGATTGGGAAAGGGTCGCAATTTAACATCAATTCAACACCACTCCCCCAATAGGATAAGTTTCAATGTCTTAGATTATATTTTATTCAAGCTTTCATGATTTAGAATGTTAGTTTTAATGGATTCTTTGTCTTTGTTTACAGTGAATGATCTTATTGGGATTGATGCTTAGTGGGTTAAATATGCCTTGAATTCATATGAATCGGGTGTAGTTAACCTATACTAATGTCATTGGTCACAATAGTAGTAACCATTGAAATATTGAATACTCTACCACAGTTGTATTCATTTATCATTTGACTTCTACATTCATTTGATCTGTGCCCAAATCTCTTGTATGTAAGGCATTGACCATTCAAGGATGAAACATTCTAATTTATTTTTCTTCTACATTCCATTGCTCTATGTCCAAATTTATTGCAAAGATAACAGATTCCATTGAAAGATTATTACCTTATAGCATATGGTTGTTTGATGGGAGGTCTTCTAGCATTGTTTCTTTGATTCCAAAATGTGTCATTGTTGTTCTTGTGTTCAGTCTTCTCTACATTAGGTATCTAATCAAATTTTGAGCTTTCTCCTTTTTCGAGTCCTAAAAAACCTTTGTCTTTGGATTCTTTCTATCCTACAATTAACTCATCAAGCATTCTAGAACCTATCTTGAATTTGTCCTCATGAATTCTTTCTTTCTCTAGATTTGATCTCAGATTTACCACTTCTTGTTCAAGCCTTGTGCAATCATCAACTTTATTTTTACCATTACATTTAGACACTCCTAAATTATCCCTTTTTCTTCCACTTGCACTTTTAGTCTAGTTATGTTCTCATTTTCTTGTTTCAATTGTTCATTGACCTCCTTATGTCTTTCTCTAAATTTCTTAATTTGATCTCTCAATTTTTTGATGCAGTCATTTTTTTCTTTAATATTTTCCTTCAAATATCTTTTTTCAACTTTACAATTTTGTTTAGGTCTTCAAGATAAAATTTGATTTCTCCATCTTTATCAAACATGCAATCTTCTCCTATGTATCCAATAGCAGAAATCACTTATGGAGCCATGTGTTCAAATTCCAAGATCTTCCCAAAGTGGTTAAGCTTCTTCCAAGGAACCAAGCTCTGACACCAATTGTTGAACACTTGGAGTACTAAGAGGGGGATGAATCAGTATTCTATTAAACCATCCAAATTTTAAAGAATACTTAACAATTATAAGGAATGAAAGAATGAATAATCCATAACACAAACAATACATAAACACCAAGATTTTTATGTGGCAAACACAAGATGGGAAAAACTGAGGTGAGGATTAACTCACAATATGTTATAACCAATTATAATATATTACAGAAAGGCTCACTATCCAAATAAACTCACTATTCACAAAGAAAAGAAAGATACAAAGAAGTGGCTTCACAACTATAATTTGAATTGAGGAAAGTGCATCTAATCATATATTGGATTCAATTCCTTTGAAGCTCAGAACATACTCTGATTAGCTCAAATTAAAATTCTTTGTTTTTTCTCTGTATTCACACACCATTTATTAGCACACACTTATTTGCATAATTTTTCAACACTTCACATTACTGCTTGTATTTGGATCATGTATGCATTAAAATATTTTCTTCATCAACACAAATCAACCTTGTATATATGCTAAACTCCATCGCAAACATCAATTAGGTCGACCTAATTAGATGTAACCTTAAATTATATAAAAAATTCCTTGTCAGCACCCAATTCAAATCAAAATTTCCTTTGTGCCCAAAAATATGAGTAATATAGGTTGGCATGGACCTATAAAAAATCCCTTTTCCATTCACAATGCATATTTAACCTTTATAACTCATTGTGCATACCTCAAGTCGATCAAACATAGAACCAAAAAGTAAAATACTTGGACAACTGATCATCACCATAGGATACGTGGACCAAAATATGTCACCCCAACTGGAAAATACAATGTATTGACCCCTATAAACATTTTACCAAAACCACAATATCTAACTCAAATTTGTAGAGGAATGCTAACTAGTTAGGTAATAGCCAACACACAGAAAAACTATATAAACCATATCTGCCAAACTTTTGTTACTTGTTGTGACCAATGGCATAGTATATGTTAACTACACTTGATCCATACAAATTTGAGGCATATTTAATCCACTAAGCATCAAACTCAATAAGATATTCAATATCAATAAAAATGAAGAATCCATTAAAACTAGTATGCTAAAACATGAAATCTTGGTAAACATCTATTCTTAGACATTGAAATTTATCCTATTGGGGGAGTGGTGTTGCATTGATTTGGAATTGTGACCCTTTCCCAATCCCTTGGATAATGAGCATGTTTCAATTAGTTTTATTGAAGAAAACTAATGAAACTGATGAGACATGTGTGTGAAACATTATGAAAGCTAAGATGTTTGGTGTAAGTGTATTCAATCTATGCTAAATTTATACAAGATTCAAAATATGCAAGTCCTAGATTCGAAATATACTAAATGGATGCAAGCTAAGTTATCATGGAATCCATAAATGGATGCTTAAGCTAATTATGCATGAAGATTAACCTAAAAATTCTTTTAAACCTAAAAAATGGATGCAGATGAGAGTGGTTTTCGAAAACATAAGTTTTCTCTAGAAAGGTGGATCCCTATTCAATAGATGCACGGTATATTTAGAGAATGGGAAAAAAGAAACTGATGGTCAAGATTGAAGGAATAAATCAATGGTCTTGGGATGGAAAGAAGATGGAGGCATAGATCATGGATTCCCATCAAGAGTTGAGAATGCAAGATGATATATAATCAAGGGCTCACAATCATGCAAAGAAGCATGTGCACTTTCAAAACTTACTGAAGAAGTTTGTTGAAAGTTTGTTCCAAGGAAGAATATTTCTTTTTTCAAATGAGTGAAGAGGGAAAGAATATTCCATGAGAATATTCCCTTTATGAGGAATGTGAAAAGGAGGAATATTCATTTGCAAGTGGGAGAGTTAGAATTAATTAGTAATTTGATAATTAAAAAAAAGTTTTAATTATCCAAAGTTAGAGGAATTTAGGATATCCATTAAATAATTACCTTATTCAGTGAAAAAGGGATCAAAATGACATTTAATCAAATAATTAATGTTATTTAATTAAATGAGAGGACTTAGGGTGTTAAAATTAAATATTTTGATTTATCCAATTTAACAAGATTAAAGGTTAGCATAAAAGGGAGAGGAATCAACCTAGTTAGCTTAATAAGATTAATAGATAAAAATGATGTATTTAATTAACTAGCTAGGCTAATTTAATCAAACAAGTGAAAAGAGGATGGATTTTAGGATGAAATGATATTAGTATATCAGATTCAAGTGTGTATATCATTCAGGATATTTTTAAGTGTCTACATTTTTCCCCTCTTTGAAGCGAGCTACCTATTATGTTGGTTCAAAGACTGGCACATTTTGGATTAAAACTACTGCTCAGATCAAAAATTCAAAATTTCTCAATTTTTCAAATGCCCCACTATTGCCCCAGTTAAAGGAATTAAGCTGGTTCCCTACCCCCTTGAGAGATCAGGCGTAAATTTGAAATTTTTGGGTTGATCTCTCGAAAAAGATGCAAGATCAGTTTGGCTCAAAGAGGACTAAAAATATCAGATGTTTGATATAGATATATTTTATGATGTATAGATAGTCATCAACCATGGATAGCCTCATGTATATTTTGATATATCACACATATTCGATACTTGGATAGATTTTTTAGTAAAGATAGAAGAATAAGAAGAATCAATATGAACATTGATTTTGAGATTAATTCAGAAGTCTAACAATCTTATGATTTTATTGGGACTTTATTAGATTATGGTGATGAGAGTGATGATTTTATCATATTCGAGATTGGGAATTTTTATCATCCCTTATTTTTTTTAACAAATAAACACAATGCATCAAGGTATTGATAACCAGGATGGCATTGTATCGTGTGATCGACTTTAACTCTACAAATAGATAGGATAAGTCTTGTTCACACCATCACGTATAGAAACCTTGTTGGAATGTAGCTTAGAAGTTTAGAATATATTGGACAAAGCAAACACAATATTCAACAATTTAATCTAAAAAACCTCCCTACACACAACCAAGCAAGTATGCACCAATATTATTTTAGAAGAATACCCAAAAGCACAACAAACGAAAGATAATGATCAATGCCACCATTCATTTCTCTCTAAATAATTTATATATAATCAATAGGTCCTTGAAATGGTTCAATAAGATAAATCATAAGAAAAGATCAAAGGAAAACAATTAGTGTTATCTATATCTCTTTCCAATTTAACATAGATAAGGTGATTTCTAATGTTGATGTTCATTGTAAGAAGGATGCATCCTAGAACATGTTTATCATATGTTTTGATTTAGGACTAGGTGTGTGATAGGTCATTGATTGTAACATTACAATTCTTCAATGCAGTAAAATTTTCTAAGTTTTCACCTTTCGAGTAAATTAACTAAGTAATAAGCCATTGCAATTAAAAAAAATCTTTTCTTTATTGAAAATTTTCAACAAGATGCATGGCATAATACAACATGAATTCCATTTCATTTCAATAATTCCATAAGTCACAACAATACAAGAAAGCATACATTTACATACATAGCTCAATGAGCTTTAGAACAAATACCAGTAAGATGGTCCAGGATCCTTCCTTTCAAATCTTGGTTCTTCTATCGCATGATGTGGAGGAGAAGCATCACTCAAGAACTTTTCTGCCAACCACAGACTCATAATGCGGTCTCCCGCACATCTATCATTCGATAGATGGCCCTTCCCTTTGACAAAGAGATTGGTAGAGCAACTGATAATGACAACCAGCTGATCATAGTGTTGTGTCCTATATAACTAGAACCTTGTAATCCCACAATCTAGAACTAGCATGAAATACTAGATCACGGTGAACTGACAGTGTAGTCTCAATAGTCACACAATCTAGAGTGGAGTCTCAGACATTCACACTAATTTGGCCAAAGTGTTCTTATTTAGTACTTCGAATTAAGGCATCTATCATATATACTACTCAGGGTCGATTTGACTTAAGGCTATCTTAAGCTATGCATAGGTATTTCCTTCAATCGATAGTCTATCATCCTAGAGATAACCTATCACCATATTAATCTACTTGAAATAAACCTTCTTAACAAGTAAGTACACAAGCTAGGTATTTCCTTCAATGGATAGTCTATCATCCTAGAGACAACTTACATACTTGGAATAAACCTACTTACAAGTAAGTACACAAGCTCCCTCCCATACTGTATTAGCTATCCTAGGAGTAAACACAAGCTTTCCTATTTAAATAAATAACTTAGCTAAGTGTTCCATATGTGCCTTTCATGTTCAATCAAGCCTAGTATATAATACCTATGATAAACATCCATCTCCTACTATGGAGTACTTAATTTTTTTTTATGAAAATAACATAAAAGCTTCAATTTCATTTTTAAGACACTCTAATTTCCCTAATACACACACTAGAAAAGACTTCTCAACCATGCATGCAAGACACATCATTAAAAATTAAAATAAAAAATAAGAAGAGATACCCATGCTTGTTAACACCTATGTAGACAAATATAAGAAATGCAGCCCTTTCCAACAACAACAAGCTTGATAAACAACTTCTAAAGATTGCCACATCTCTCAAGTTGATAGCTTACTCCTCTCAATAAAAACTTCTTCACAAACTAAAAGAACTTAGTCCCTTTCTCTCACAATGTAAAAAAGAGTATGGATGGAAATGATCTAGAATAAGGAATAGAAAAAGATGTAAAATATTGTGGAAGAATGCATCCCTTCCAAATGAAATTGCTCAGCTATTTATAGAGAATTTTAATAACCTCATAGCCTACAGTCTAGGCATGTTGATGGACAACAAGCTCCATGCAAAGAAACACATGAAACACGAGAGAAAGGTGGTGACCTCCTAAGTTAATACTTGGCATAATCACCTACAGGTTGACTTACACATTGAAAAAAATCTAAATACTTATTCAATCTTCATATGCTCAATTCAAATTGTAGACATCTACAACAAATTGGTTTCCAGAAGTGGCACCAACTTAATCCACACTCCTTCATGTTTGGCATGGTTTCCTTTCCTTCAGAAAAAATCAACTTCTAAATAATAACACCAAGCACTAGCAACTATTATAAGAGATGAGTTTGCTTAAGATGATAAATATGTTTGACAAAGTCTCCAACAAATGTAAATAACATGGAAAATATGTTTACTAAGTCAAAGTTGGTCTTAACATAGGTGTTGACTAAGTCCATCAACATCAGACAGTAACTCAAAATGCAATATGAGTGTTTCATATCATGTGGTAGAAAGAGTGAGAATCAACTTCTCAAAACAATCATAAGCTATTCTATTGGCATCTTAAAACATAGTCTTAAATGTCTATAATCAACCTCCAATATCATAGTCATTGTCGACTGTAATTAGCCTTTATGAATCGACTTCTATCAAAGTAAGTGATAGTCAATTTCTATAAACATATATAATATGTTAAAAAAATATATTATATATATATATTTAAATACCATCATTTATTTATATATATATGTATATATATACAAACGTTAATATATATTTACATATATATATATATCATAAGAAAATAATGTAAGCATACATTCAATATATATATAAGAGTATAGACAAAATAGTATATAATAAAAAAATTATATTGAATTTATGCATATATATGTATAAAAGTATATGCCTCAATGTGCACGTATATGTAGGTATATCTATATTGATGCATCCATATGAGTGTGTCCATCCACCAATGTACACATGTATTGATATACATATACATATGGATACGTGTATATACTATAAGATATATGTTCACATTCGATTCACATATAGCCATTCACAATTACCATCATAATGATAAGTGTTTGTGTAGTACATCTATACATGTGCATATACATGTCATTACATCCTGTTGACATGTATGTGCATATATATACACATACTCCATGTACATCCCACTTGTCAATATAATCATAATAGTACAAGAAATATCTCAAAATCTCAATAGATAAACATCACCCAATAATGAATGCAGTAGTAAATAAGACTCTCAGATGTAGACATATCAGCTAAGCATGACTTACCAACTACCCACAAACTAACTTAACTCAATCATTCTAATGTGGTGTGTGTATGCTCAGATAGTTTACATTTATCGATTACCTAACCAAGATGTTCTCCTGAGTGATACTTCCCCTCTACTTGTAGGAATGGAACACATACTTGCATCCACTAACACATGCACGTGATAGTCAATTGTTCACAACATATGTAGTATACATAAACATCTCCAAAGTTAGAATAATAATTCAATAACCATCTATTCACATATATGCAGTATTTCCCCATGAAATAACATCAAATGCGATAACATTCAAATTAATAACAACGTTCAAGCATAATTTCATCTCCAGAATTCACATTACATTCATATTTACCTTGTGTAGTAATAGTAAATAGTAACTACACAATTGGGGTGTAACATACTCCCCCTTATGAATCATCATCCCTGATGACTTTAGGTATTATTAAAACATAACAACTAACAACACATTGTTCAAAAATCCTCAAAAGCATTAAGAATATAAAAGAAAATCTACTAAATTTTTGCATAGTCCTCCGAAGTAGCTGATTCTTCTATGTATTGGTCCCATTGGACTTTGCACTGCAAGACTTCTCTGTTACACAAGAATAGCTTATGTGTTCCTAGCACCTTGATCGGCTTGAGAGTTACTACTCTAGGGTCTCATACCTATAAAGCAGTCCAATTAATTACATGATTATCCCTCGGTATGTACTTTTAAGGTATGACTCATGGAAGACGTTATGCATTCTAGCAAGAGCTAGTGGCAACATGATTCGATAAGCTATTGGACTCACTTCCTCTAGAACCTCAAAAGGTCCAACATAACACGGGGCTAACTTAGAAGACTTTCCAAATTTAATGGAGCTCTTGTGAGTTTTCACTCTCAGCAATACTTTATCACCTAAGGTAAAATTACGGGGCACTCTCTTAGCATCAACATAGATTTTTTGTCTATCATTAGCTTCAACTAACCTTTTCTTAATAGTCTTAACTTGTTCATCCATTTCAGCCAACATCTCTAGCCCAAGACTCACTTGATCCTCAAGTTTATCACAACTTATAGGATTTTGACACTTTCAGCCATTCAACTAAGTAGGTCCTCTAATACTTGATTCAACCTTTCAATTTTCCCATCCATTTCTAGATGATATTTTGAGCTAATATTCAACTAAGTCCCTAGTGCAAAAAGCAAGGTTTTCCAAAACCTAGAAGTGACTCGTGCGTCCCTATCTGAGATAATATTCTCAAGAATCCCATGCAATATAAATACTTCTTGCACATTTTTTCTTGTTATGATAGGCGCTCCATCAGTTAGATCCCTAGGAATAAAATGTGCTACTTTGGTAAGCTTATCTACAACCACAAGAATGGCATTGTGCTTATTCCTTGACATAGGAAATCCTTGCACAAAGTCCATACTTATGACTTGCCACTTCCTCTCTAGTATATCATGTGGGTATAACAAGCCTGTAGGATGATGATGCTCAACTTTCACCCTCTGACACTCAAGACACCTAGCCACAAAACTAGCAGCATCTCCCTTCATTCCCTTCTAGAAGTATAATGGTTTTACATTAGCCATCATTTTCATCACTCCAAGTTGTCTAGAGTACGGTGCTTCATGTATTTCCTTCCATACTAGATTTCTTAATTCATTTACTTCAGGTAATACATTCTACCATTATATCTAAGTAATCCATTAGGTTCAAAATGAAAACCTTCATACCTAGAACTTGTGGATTATTAGTGAGTGCTTTCTTTACTTGCAAGTAATACTCATCCTCCTTGCACTTTTGGAGTACTTTCCCCCTTAAAATCGATTTGACTTGTTACTATAGAAGCAATATGACATCTTCAGCTTAATGCATTGACAACTTGATTTTCTTTCCCTTTAATATAACTGATATTAAAATCATAGTCATCTATTAACTCTAACCATCTTCTTTGTCTAGCATTCATATTAGGTTGAGTAAAAAGGTACTTTAACCCATTATGGTCAGTTTCATCTCAAAGGGTTTTCCTAGCAAATAGTGCCTCCACATTTGTAATGCATGAACCACAACTACCAATTATAAATCATGCGATGCATAATTCATCTCATAATGTTTCAGCTTCCTAGATTCATAAGCAATTACTTGCTCATCTTGCATTAATACACCCCCTAACCCTTCTTTGCATGCATCTATGATAACTATAAAGTTACCTTCAAGATCTGGTACTTTTAAGATTGGTGCGGTGGTTAACTTTTCTTTGAGTAGGTCAAAATCCTCGACACTTCTCATTCCATTCAAATCTCTTTCCTTTCTTTTGAATATAAATAATCAGGAAAGCGATCTTAGTGAAGTTCGCAACAAACTTCTGATATACCCCATTAAACCCATGAAGCTTCTCACCTCCAACACATTCTTAGGTACCATCCACTCAAGTACCACCTTGATCATAGTTTGATCTACAAAAATTCCATCTGTCGAGATCACATGACCTAAATAATGTACCCTCTTTTGGAAGAATGTACACTTGGAAAGTTTAACATACAACCTATTTTCTCTTAGATGTTGTAGGACCATTTCTAAATGCTTGCAATGTTCTTCCTTATTTATGAAATAAATCAAAATATTATCTAGCAAAAACATAGAAATTTTTCAAGGTAATCCCTAAACACACTATTCATTAGGTGCATAAATGCTATAGGTGCATTTGTTAAACCAAAAGGTAAGATGATGAACTCATAGTGTCCACATCTGGTTTTGAATGCAGTTTTAAATATATCTTCATCTTTAATCCTTAATTCGTGATATCTAGATCTTAGATCTATTTTAGAGAATGTGGCGGCTCCCCTCATTTGATCAAAAAGGTCATCAATGTGTGGCAATAGATACTTGTTCTTAACTATAGCTTTATTAAGCATAGGATAGTTAATGCTCAAATGCAAGGTACCATCCTTCTTTTTAACAAAGATAATTGGCGCTCCCCAAGGTGAAACACTTGGTCTTATCAGTACTTTCAAAAATAATTCATCCAATTGTGTCTTAAGTTTCATAAGTTCAGTGGTTTTCATCCTATAGGGTACCTTGGAAATAGGTTCTGACCCTAGAATTATATCTATAGAGAATTCGAATATTCTTTTCAGAGGAAATCTAGTTAACTCATTTGGAAACACATCCGAAGATTTTCTCAATATTGGATACTTCTCCATATTCAATTTTCCAATTTCATCTATTTCTCCATCTTCTAGTTCTTGTAAAATTTGGAACTCCTACACCCTTTCTTCTTAGATCTTCTAAGTTGCATTGCCATAATTTGTCGAATCCTAACTTCTCTAGGTATAACTTGGCATTTAACTTGATTTCCAAAGTCATCTAGGCATTTTATAGTCTTAGCATGGAAATCTACCTTATCCCTATGTTTCCACAACCAATTCATACCTAGGATAACATCATATGATCCTAGAGGCGTGACATAAAGTTTACTTCTGTAGAAAAACTAGGTAGTTCTATCCTAGCCTCAAATAGATATTGATCCACCTTTTCTCTTATCTAGTTTACATACTCAACATCCCAAGACATTGCCATGTGTCCCTCTTTTCTAAATAATTGTTTAGCTATTCTAGGTGAAATCAAATTCTTAGTTGCACCAATATCAATAAGAACAAAAATAGGTAAGCCAAACAAAATACTTGGCATTTCAACTGGAGTTACTTGGTACTTTTCTTGATGATCATCCACTACTGCATGTATCTTATACTAAAACATTGCTTGCAGGGTGGGTAATGGATTACCATATGGTTGTGATCCAAAAGTTTTACTAGGATGTATTCACTAGAAAATTGGTCCCCTCTACATATAAAACATCCTATAGCTGACCCTCTTTTCCCTATAGTTTCCCTAGACTTGTTGATATTTTCATTAGCCTTGTATAACCCATGCTAGAATCATTCCTTTTTCACTCTCTCCTAGTCTTTTTTCCATTATTGTGGAATATTTTCCCCTTTTCCTTGGAAGATTTTGTATCGATTATACCTTCTTTCAAACTATGTTTTCAGGAACTTCCACATCCTTCTTTTGCTCCTTTCTTTCTTGACAAGTGAAGTTAGCCCTAAGATTTTTCTCTTTCTTAATTGATTTCTCATATACAAGATCCATTTTTGTTGGACCATTCATATCCACTTCCCTTCCAATCTAACTATTAATTCCCATTATAAATTTCCTAATGTGGAAGTGCTCATCCTTGTGATATATGGGAACATAGCACATAAGTCAGGTGAACTTCTCCCAATATTCATTGACCATTACGTTACCTTGTCTCAAACCTTGGAAATCTGAGATTTTTTGGTCATAGTAAAGTTGTGGAAACCATATTTTGTGGAAAATCTCCAAAAATTCTCCCCATGATAGCTTCCATGAGTTGATATTAAGTTCCAACTTCTTGTTCATCCACCAGTTAGAGGCTTCTCCTACTAACTAATACACACCCCATGCGGCTTTCGCGACCTCATCATAGTTTTATATTTCAAAATAATTTTCCATTTGGACAGGCCACACCTCAGCTTCATCCCATCCATCACTTCCATCAAACTTGGGTGGGATTATCTTCTTCATGTCCCTGGAAATTTTGGACACCACAAGCTTCTTATTTCTTTCTACAAATGGCATTGGTGATTTTTCCTTCTCATGATTATGGGTTTCATTATGCCCATGGGAAGAGTTTTCTCCCTCATGCTCATTAATGGGTACTTCCTTTTATACCCTATTCTTAACTCTTTCTTGTTCAAGGTTAGAAAACCTTTCCAAGATTTGGTCAAGCCTAACCTATACTCTAGTGGTTCCTTATCCAACCTCTTGACTTATACCAAGATTAGTTCATGCCCTCACCATCCTTATGTGATTGTTCTTTACCTGAATGTTTATCCATATTAGACTAAACTATGTTATCAACTATATTATGAAAAACATTAAAAAAATGGCATTCATATGCACACAAATAATTCCACATAAGAATAAGCACACGCTTCTTTTCAATAAACACATAATTTTATTCATTTCATAAGTATTTCAATATCCTTTCGATTACATGGAGTGACTATTCAGATAGTCAAGTGGAGAGTATCCTTCAGATTCACTCTTCAACACATAACTTAAAGGAGTATAACGTACAGAGTGAGACAATTTTTGTTCCCTATATTTTTGTTCATCTCTCATTTGTTTGTACCTATCCCAGAAAAGATAATAACCTTCAAATTTATCTTCTAATACATAGTTACGGGAAGCAATGTCAATATGGTGTTCATCAACAATGTAGTCTACTCTTTTCACAAACATTTCATCATGAGACCATTTATCATCTGGCAGTGTCCATGGTACATATCCCCCTGACTCGTTACTCGAAGAAATTACTGTTACTTCAGCAAGTGGTAGAACTCTAGGATCCCTAAAGATGCATGTGAGATAGTTTTGAGGGCTTATCCCTGAAAAGCAGTAATGTCTCAGAATTTTTTGGTGAGATTGTTGGTAGGTAATTATACATAGCCTCCATCTTCATCTTCCTCTTCACATCATTGATCCGAGAAAGTGTGTGACTATAAGTTTTAGTGTCACTCAACCAGATGGCATTGTCATATTTGGTTCCTTCTATGGTTCTAATGATGGCTTCTCTTTCCTTCTTGGCCTTGAGGTAGTGCTCATTTCCAATTATTGACTTTCGAGCCATTAATCTAAGATGCACCATCCTAGCACAAGAATTCACAACATTAGATAACGTTGGATGGAAAGAATGATGAGATCATAGAGTCTATAGCTAAACCTGGTAGCTTTGATACCACATGTAACATACCAACCCTTGAATGAAGTAAAAATTTCTAAGTTTTCACCTTTGAGTAAATTAACTAAGTAATAAGCCATTGCAATAAAAAAATTCTTTATTGATAATTTTCAACAAGATACATGAAATAATACAACATGAATTCCATTTCATTTCAATAATTCCATAAGTTACATACATAACTCAATGAGCTTCAAAACATTTACATAATACAAGAAATCATACATTTACATACATATCTTAATGAGCTTTAGAAAAAATAGTTGTAAGATGGTCCATGATCCTTCCTTTCAAATCTTGGTTCTTTTGTCGCTTGTTATGGAGGAGAAGCATCACTCAAGCACTTTTCTGCCAATCACAGACTCATAATGCAACCCCTCACACATCTATCATTCGATAGATGGACCTTCCTTTTGATGAAGAGACTAGTAGAGTAACCGATAACGACAACCAACTGAGCATAGTGTTGTGTCCTACTTAATTATAACCTTGTAATCCCACAATCTAGAACTAGCATGTAATACTAGATCACGGTGAACTGACAGTGTAGTCTCAATAGTCACGCAATCTAGAGTGGAGTCTCAGACATTCACACTAATTTGGCCAAAGTGTTCTTATTCAGTACTTCAAATGAAGGCATCTATCATATACACTTCTCAGGGTCGATTTGACTTAAGGCTATCTTAAGCTAGACATAGGTATTTCCTTCAATTGATAGTCTATCATCCTAGAGATAACCTATCACCATATTAATCTACTTGAAATAAACCTTCTTAACAAGTAAGTACACAAGTTAGGTATTTCCTTCAATGGATAGTCTATCATCCTAGAGATAACCTACATACTTGGAATAAACCTACTTACAAGTAAGTACACAAGCTCCCTCCCATACTGGATTATCTATCCCAGGAGTAAACACAAGCTTTCCTAGTTAAATCAATAAGTTAGCTAAGTGTACCATATGTACCTTTTATGTTCAATCAAGCCTAGCATATAATACCTATGATAAACAACCATATCCTACTATGGAGTACTTAAAAACAAATTATGAAAATAGCATAAAAGATTCAATTTCCTTTTCAATTCATTCTAATTTATCCAATACACACATTGGAAAATACATCTCAACCATGCATGCAAGACACATCATTCAAAAGTAAAACAAAAAAGAAGAAGATATCAACATTCCTATTATAGCTTATCCGAACAAATGGTAGCAATACAACCCTTTCCAATAGCAGCAAGCTTGATAAAAACCTTCTCAAGAATGTCACAAATAAACTCTATCTCTCAAGTTGATAGCTTACTCCTCTCAATAACAACTTCCTCACAAACTAAAAGATCTCACTCCCTTTCTCTCTCACAATGTAAAAAAGAGTGGCTAGAAATAATGCAAAATAAGGAATTAGAAAAGATGCGAAATCTTGTGGAAGAATGCATCCCTTCCAAATGAAATGGCTCAGCTATTTATAGAGTAGTTTGATAACCTCATAGCCTACAATTTAGGCATGTTGATGGACAACAAGCTCCATGCAAAGAAACACATGAAACACATCATAAAGGTGGTGAACTCCTAAGTTAATACTCAACATAATCACCTATAGGTCGACTTGCACATTGATAGAAATCTAAAGACTTATTCAATTTGCATATGCTCAAATCAAATTGTAGACATTTACAACAAATTGGTTTCCAAAGGTGGTGCCAGCTTAGTCTACACTCCTTCATGTTTAGCATGGTTTCCTTGCCTTCAAGAATGGTCAGCTTCCAAATCGTAACACCAAGCACTATCAACTTTCATAAAAGATCAGTTGGCCTAAGATGATAAAAATGTTTGACAAAGTCTCCAACAAATGTAAATAAAATTAAAAATATTTTTACTAATTCAAAGTTGGTCTTAACATAGGCATCGACTAAGTCCATTGACATCAGATAGCAACTCAAAATACAATATAAGTGTTTCATTTTGTGTGGAAGAAAGAGTGAGAATCGCCTTCTCAAAATATTCATAAGCTATTCTATCAACCTTTGAAAACATAGTCTTAAATGTCTATAATCGACCTCCAATATCAATCATTATCGGCTATAATCAACCTTTATGAATCGACTTGTATCAAAGTAAGTGATTGCCGATTCCTATTAACATATATAATTTATTAAATATATATTATTATATATATAATATATTATATACATACATATATATGTATATATTTAAATACCATCATGTATATATATGTATATATTTATAATCATTAATACATATTTACACATATATTATAAGCCAATAATGTAAGCATACATTCGAAATATATATATATATAAGAGTACTGGCAAAATAGTATTTAATAAACAGATTATATTGAATGTATGCATATATATATATATATATGTGTGTGTGTGTGTGTGTGTGTGTGTGTGTGTGTGTACAAGTATATGCCTCTATGTGCATGTATATGTAGGTATGTCTATATCGATGCATCTGTATGAGTGTTTCCATCTACCAACATACACGTGTATTGAGATACATATGCATATGGATGTGTGTATATACTATACATATATATATATGTTCACATTCGATTCACGTATAGTCATTCGCAATTACCATTATATTGATAAATTTTTACTTGTGGTACATCTATACATGTGCATATGCATGTCGTTAGATCCCATTGAAATTTATGTGCATATATATACACATACTCCATGTATATCCAAGCTGTCAATATAATCATAATAGTACAAGAGAGATCTCAAAAGCTCAATAGATAAACATCACCCAATAATGCATGTAGTAGTAAACAAGACTCTCAAATGTGGAAATATCAGCTAAGGATGACTTACCAACTACCCACAAAATAACTTAACTCAATCATTCTAATGTGGTTTGTGTATGCTTAGATAGTTTACTTTTACCATTTTCCCGACCAAGATCTTCTCCTGAGTGATACTTCCCCTCCACTTGGAGAAACAAAACACATACCTGCATCAACTAACACATGCACGTGGTAGCCAATTGTTCACAAGATATGCAGTGTACATAAGCATCTTCAAAGTTAGAAAAATAATTCAATAACCATCTATTCACATATATGCAATATTTCCCCATGAAATAACATCAAATGAGATAGCATTCACATTGATAACAAGGTGAACGCATAATTTATTCATCTCTATAATTCACATTACATTCATATTTACCCTATGTAGTAATAGTAAATAGTAACTACACAATTGTGGTGTAACATTGATACAAACTCTACTTATTCATTTACCTATGATCTAGAATTTAGATTTTTTACACTTAGCTTCTCACTATATGACTTGTGATACCTTTTTTCTACTTGTTTTGTCAAAGGTTGAAGATGACGATCAATTTAAATTATGGATGAAGGTTTATTGTGGGTGAAAGCGAAGTGGGATGGATGGTTTTGGATTTTTCTAGAATATTTCAATGTTTTTGGTATTTTGTAATGTTTTGAGGTTGTTTTTGGTCTTTTTGAATGTTTTTATTTTTTATTATTTGAGGTTGTTTAGGGTTTTCAAAGGATTTCTCATGTTTTGGGGTTTTTTGAGTTTTCAAATGTTTAGGGGTTTTTTGTTTTTTGAATGATTTTGGATTTTTTTCAATTTTTCAAATGTTTAGTGGTTTTTTGAGTTTTCAAATGTTTTGGGGCTTTCTGATATTTTACCAAGAACCTAACCTAAAAGACTATCCTAGGGGCCTCGAGGGCTGATCAAAGATAAACCTTGCCTACATTATACACACAAAGACCACATAGTTCTATTGACTTGACTTATTGATGATGAGATATAAAAAATTGATGAATTGTCAGTTTATTATGATGGACTCCTAAAGAATTGACCTAGGGTGTCCTGGGGGCACACCCATGATGGCCTTGCCTACATTCAAGCTTAGAGATTCGTAATTCAACAAGGCAATTTTTTTGCATTTTTTGATTTTTCGACCTTTTTAGGGATTTTGATGTGTTTTGGATGCTTTTAGATGTTGACTTTACAATTTTTGAATGTTTTTGGATTTTATCTGTATAGGTTTTTGATGTTTTCGGATTTTTGAGATGAATGTTTTATGAGTGTTTTTGAGATTTTCGATGAGATTTCTAAGAACCTTAAGATATACAAGAAACGAATCCAATCTAGAATGAATTTCCCCCAGTGTAATGTGATAGACTACCTCAATATAGGCATGACAAAATGACCTTTGGAATATTCCAAGTAGTACTAAGGGGAATACAATACTTCAAAATATCAAGCTATGATACAGACGTGGATAGGTGATGGAATGAATAGGCTAAATGATGGATGTGATGCCAAGATTGATAAGATAAAGAGCCAAAGATAGATGAATGTTCTTTATTTATGCAAGGCACCTATTTTCCAGGTTTTCACCAAGGTACTTGCCCAAAGTGCCACCGAAGTGGTTTCACTAGAGGATGATCTTTTTCTTTACTCTTTTCAATCTTTTTTCTTATTTTTTTGGATTTTTGATCATTTTTTTTTTCAAATTTACACCCTTCAAGCCTAAGCATAAAAATATTTAAGATGTTGACTGTTGATTAGTTCCTGCAAGGGTTCTCCTTCAAGTGTTGATAGTTGATAAGCTCTTGATCCATAGCTTGCTATGATGACAAATGGACCTAACCAATTAGGCTAAAACTTTCCTTTACTGTCCTGATCTGGAATGTTCATGGAAAGGCTGACTCTTGATCTTCTTATTATAGCTCTAGTTTAGTCAATTTTTACATGCTTGCAAATGATTAATGGCATCAAGACGATGCTCATCTAGCAATTCTAACTCATTTAGTTAAGATGCTTTGTACTCTTCATTAGTGACAAGATTATGGAGTGACACTCACTGTGAAGGAAGCTCAACCTCGATAGGTAAGATGGATTTTGATCCATAGACCAAGGAAAAATGGTTTGCACCTATAGGTGTGTGGATACTGGTTCGATAGGCCCATAGAGTGGGATTTAATTGTATAATCCATTCACAGATAGCTTCATTGATTGCTTTCTTTAGGATTTTTAGAATGGTCTTGATTGTAGCCTCAGCTTAACTATTGCCCTGAGGGCAATATGGGGTAGAGAACCGATGTTGGATGTTAAATTGATGGAATAGCTCTTATACATCCTAATTTTTGAAGGGTTTTCCATTATCTGAGATAAGGTTCTATGAAGCACCATAACGACAAATGAGGTAATTCAAGATAAACTTGGAGATTCGCTTCCTCATTATGTAATTCATAGGGATGGATTCAACCCACTTGGTAAAGTATTAAGTGGTTGTTATGATAAACTTGTGGCCATTAGATGAGGTTGGGCTAATCTTTCTTATGAGTTCAAGAACCCACTATGAGAAAGGCCAAGGTGTGACCATTGGTTTTAACTCTTGAGTTGGAGCATGAATAAGATCTCCATTTTTTTGACACTAGACACACTTCTACACATACTGATGGGATTCTCTTTCCATGGTTGGCCAATAATACCCCATCATCAACAGTTTCTTAGCTAGAGTCATACCACTAGAATGGAAACCACATATGCCATTATGTACTTCTATTAAGGTTTTCAAGACTTCCTATTAATTGAGAAATCATAGTAATGTCCCCTCGATTCTTCTATGGTAAAGGGTATCACCTAGGATCACAAATCGGGATGCCTTTTTAACAAAGGTCTTTTTAAGATTGGAGCAGATGTCGAATGGGAGGGTTCCTCTACTAAGGTAGGTGAATATATCATGATACCACAGGGAACTAGGACCAACAATTACACACACAAATTTAGATTCTAGGATTTAAAAAGCTAGCATGAGAAGTTTTTCTACCAAGAATTCACATTGAAGGATGTTGTGGGGCATATCTAACAAAGATCCAATTGTTTCCATAGCATCTATTATCTGATTGTTCATAGGAGGAATCTGCTCAAAATTTATATCGATGAAAAATTCCTTAGGACTTTCTACCATATTATTATAAGGAGTAAGATTATCATCCTTGGTTTGGTTGTCATCATTGACTTGATTGAAAATTAGTTGAGTCTCTATAGAATTTTAACTATTGTATCTACCATTGAACTACTATCCTTAGACCTATTATTAGGGCTTCATACTCAACAATATTTTTAGTACATGGAAATAATAGCTAGTGTGAGTTTGGAATATAATCACCTCTAGGGGTGATAAAGAGAATACCCACCCCTGATCCATGTTGGGTAAATGATCCATCAAAGTACATTTTCCGCTGATCTGATGTATTGACAAGGAACATTCATTGATTAGGAAATTCATATATCAAAGGATTCTCTGCATAGATACATGCTTCCGCCAGTTGGTCTATGATTACTTGTCCTTTAATTTCCTTGCACTCCACATACTCTATGTCAAATTCACTCAATAACATTACCCATTTGGCCATTCACCCAGTGAGAGTTGCTTTGGATAATAGGTATTTCAATGGATCAATATTTGCAATAAGATTGATTTGATGTGACAACATGTAATGTCTAAGATTTTGTGAAGTAAAAACTACCAATAAAAATGTTGTCTCAATGGATAAGTAATTCATTTCATATCCTACCAAGGTCTTTCTGATGTAATAGATGTCTTTCTTTTCAATTGTCATCATGTTGTACTATAAGGGAACCTAGTGTTGCTGATGTTGTTAAGATATATAGGATTAATGGTGTGTTTAGTATCAGTGGCATGAGTACTAGAGGTGTTAATAGGTATTCCTTGATTTGTTGGGAGGATTTATTGCATTTATCATCCCACTTATAAGTTATTCCTTTAAATGGAGAAGATGTGAGAAAGGGTGGATTTTGTCTGATAATTTTTCTATGAACCTTTTAATGGATTGCAATCTTCCTTGTATCCGTCTCATCTACTTCAATGTTTGTGGTGGTTCCATGTCTAGGATGGCTTTCACTTTTTCTAGATCTATTTATATCCCTCTTTGTGACACAATATAGCCAAGAAGCTTTCCTAATGTAACCCTAAAGAAACACTTTTTTGGATTTAGCCATACCTTATACTCTTTGAGTCTATCAAAGATGGGTCCTAATATTTCTACGTGCTCACTCCTTTTCTTTTATTTTTCCAAAATATCATCCACATAGTCTTCGACTATTTTTTGGATCATATCATGAAAGATGAGGTTCATTGCTCTTGGTGGTTCCATGTCTAGGATGGATTTCACTTTTTCTAGATCTATCTCTATCCCTCTTTGTGACACAATATAGCCAAGAAGCTTTCCTGATGTAACCCTAAAGAAACACTTTTTTGGATTTAGCCATACCTTATACTCTTTGACTCTATCGAAGATGGGTCCTAATATTTCTATGTGCTCACTCCTTTTCTTTGATTTTTCCAAAATATCATCCACATAGTCTTTGACTATTTTTTGGATCATATCATGAAATGAGGTTCATTGCTCTTTGATAGGTCACTCATGTGTTCTTCAGCTCAAATGGCATCATGTTCCAACAATATGTTCCCATGGACAAGTGAATGTAGTTTTGTGTTGATCCTCCTTGGCAATCATGATTTTATTATAGCTTGAAAATCTATACATTAGTGATAGCACTTCATGTCCAGTAGTTAAATTATTGATGATGTCAATGTTAGGAAGAGAGAAATCATCCTTAGAGCATGCTTTATTCAAGTCTCTAAAATTTGTGCATATTTTGATACCCCCAATGGGTTTGGAGATTGGTACCAAGCTGGAAACCCACTTGAATAGTCAATTGGTCAGATAAATTTGGCATCAATAATCTTTTGTAACTCAAGTTTTACGAAGAGTGCTATTTGAGGGTGCATCCTTCTCAACTTTTTCTTCACTCGTTTGGCTTCAAGATAGACTACTAAATGGTGCACAACCACTTTTGGATCGAGCCTTGGCATATCTATTTATGACCATGTAAATTTGGCTCTTCGCTCTTTCAGGAATGCTACTAGGTTTTTTTGTTCTTCATCCAACAAGGATTCAACATAGAAAGTTATCTTGGGTGCTTCTTTTATCCCTACATTTACTAGAGTAGCCTTTTTTACCCATTGCTGACTTTTCTAGATTCATTAAACTAAGGGGATATTGAATCCCTCATCCTTGGGTGCCTCAGATAGGCTTTCACCCTCGGATGTGTCCTTTCTTTTTACTATTTTAGGATCAGAAAGTGTCACATTGTGGTTTTCACTCAAAGATTTGCATGTTATTTTCATTTCATCAATTTTATGATTGAAGGATTCTATCGTCTCCCTATAGTATGCCTGTGTGTCTAGTTCTATATCAAAACCAGCTTTGTGATCTCCCCATGGTAATTCACTACAAGTCCCATGAATTTTGAGATTTCTTCATCATTTTGAATAAACCTAAAATTGATGGTCCTCGTTGGTCCCAGTCAATGAGTTGTGGGTAGACTAGGCTTATTTTAGTGGTTTGGTCATTTAGGGTGAAAGATGTTGTGGATATCATGAAGAGAGGGTTATTCTCAAATAAGTCAACAACATCGAGGGGGAAGTCGTCTATGGTAGTATCACATGATGTTGGCAACCAAGAGGAAGCCTCGGCCTATTTAGCAGAAGTACCTTTTCCAATAATGGAAACCTTGCTAGGAGTACACTCTAATCGAAGATTATTAGGATGTTTTTTAGGAATGATGGGTTCTAGAAAACCATTATCATTTTGTCCCAGCTTCTCATTCTTGTTGTATCCTCATCCCTTCATTAGTTGCAAGCCTTTATTTTCATCTTCCATGGGAAAACAGGCACAGGTCAGTCATCTTGATAAACTAGTTTAGAGGCATCCTCCACATTGATATCTTCTTTGTTTAAATCCCCCCACTTGGTGAAGGTGGTATATGCCATTTGTAATTTTTCAACCACTATGTTGATAGGTGTGGGTTTCCCATGAAATTTGGGAGAAAGATGTAGCTCTCCCAACACAAAAGTGTCCTTCGTTAGTTTATAATCTCCACAACTATCATCTTGGATCACTGATTTGATGTCAGGAATGTTCTACATAATGGGTGTTTTCATTTATGAGGTAGATGCAAGGGATGATGGGTCAACAAATGAAGAGGAGGAGGATGTAGGCCCTTCACCATTTTTAGGGATTTTGGGTATTTTTTAAAAAATTGGCCTCAAGGTTCTTGCAGTAGTAAAAAGGCTTTGGATCTTCGTGGATGGTAACTTCTTTGTCCTCAAAAGGAAACTTTACACATTGGTCATAGGTTGAAACTACCACTTTTAGGGCATGAATCCAAGGTTGAGCAAGCAAACTTGGCATGTGGTCTCATCAATGATAGGTCGCACTTGGATGGGTAGTGTGATGATGCCTTGCAATACCCATTCTTGATCACCATATGCTTTGATGGTTGTAGTTTTTTCTTTCGCAATATCATCTTCTGAATAACCCAAGTTCTTGATCAACTGAAGAGTGAAAATGTTTAGACTAGCAGCTCCATCCACTAAGACTCTTTTAACTTAGTTCTTATGAACAAGACCTCAAGGTGTAAAGAACGGTTATGAGATGGTTGTGATGGTAGGTCTTGTTTCAAGAAGGTGAGAAGGTGAGGGATAGTTATATGCCCTACCATATCTTGAAATTGATCTGTATCAATATTTTTGGGGACAGAGGAAGCAAATAAATCCTTTTCTAATATTTCCCTATGTGCAGAGGATAGCCTTAATAGTTCCAAGATTGAGATCTATGTGGGGGTCTTCTTAAGCTGATCTAGGATACTGTAGTTGCTAAGGTTGGATGTTGGAAATGTAGGTTGTTCCATAGGTTGAGATGAATCTCCTTGGATGGTAACCTTGCCACATCATGTAGTGACTCCACACTTTGCACTAGGTCCTTTAATGGTAACAACCGTGATGACATTTTCATAAGAGGCAAATACATTGGAATAGACATGTTGCATGTTATTGTAAGTCTTCCCTTTTCCATTCTCATTCACTTTGTCATGATCTGGCATAGGGTTCTTTTATATCTTGAGATCCTAGTTGCTAGCTGGTACTTCAACAAATATGTCTTTGTTTTCTATAATATCTTAGATAGCATTTTTGAGCCTCATACATTTCTATGTTTTGTGTCCCTTAATTTTGTGAAAGTCACAAAGATATTTTTCATTGCTTATCTTGTGGTTCTTGGTATTTTTCAAAATTGGGAAGTGTGATCAAGTTTGAATCTACCAATTCCTTCATGATGGACTCAATAGGTTCCCTCAATTGTGTATATTTGTGTTTAGGATAGTTCTTCTAATTGGGGTTTTTTTGTTGAGTCTTGGTGTTGTTGACTTGATTATTCTATGGTGGTGACATTATTTGGTGGACAACTTGTGTGATGGTTTTTTTTATTGTTCTTTGGCCTTGGAGCACTTTTAACCACTTTAGCATCCACCACACCATCATTTTTCACATTCTTGTTCTTAGCCCAGACACAAGGCTTTTCATTTGAACTAGTTGATGGGTGGTTGTCTTTGTATGCTTGTGTATTTCCCTATGAGATTAGGGATCTCTCGATGTTGAGGGCCCTAGGGACAAGCTCGTCGTAAGTGGTAATACATTGCATCTTCAAGTGGAAGGATAGATCTAGATCAATATTCACTATGATAATCCCCACTTTTTGTTCATCAGGAATGGGCCACTTGCTTTTTCTAGCTCTTTGTCTCCATTGTTACAAGAAATTAGCGAACGATTCTCCTTTATTTTTCTTGAGTGTATATAACTCCTCTAAGCTCACATCCATATCAAGGTTGAAGGAGAAGTGATCGATGAATTTATCAATGATTTCTTGAAAGGTTTTGATATCCAGAGGCAATTGTGAGAACCAATCCATGGAAGGACCTATTAAACGTTGTGGAAAGAGGTGCATTAAGTAGGAGTCATTGTAGGCCACCTCCATGCACATGGCATTGACTTCCTTGATGTGATCTATAGGATTTCCTCTCCCTTTGTATTTGTCAAATTTAGGACCTCAAAACCAAGAGGGAAAGGTACCATTGCTATGTTTCTATCAAATGGATAGGGACATAGGTTTTGTTGTACATGGGGCTTCCTTGTCTTGCCCATTTGCACGTCCTTCATTTTTTGTGTTAGTGACTTGAGTTGTGATGCTACATCATCTTGCGGGTTTGGTGGAGGAACATATGTTGGATATGGTGGGATGGTGCATGAATTATACATGGGATTTTGATATGATGGGATGTTCTATGGTGTGTACGGTGGTGTGGGATATTTTGAAGATAATAGTGGTGATGGTGTATATGTTCCTAATGTGTTTGTATTGATGATTTTTTGTTGGGGGTTATAGTATAAACCCTATTGTTTTTGTTGCATAAGCATTTGTTGGGCATATTGTTGAGCTAGTAAGGCTTGTTGTTGGGATTGTTGTTGTTGTTGGGCTACAAGGGTTGCTATTAGAATTTTTATTCTTGTTGTGTTGATAAGGCTGCTTGTGCTTGTTGTTGTTGTTGGTCTGCTAGGGCTATTTGTTGTGCTTCTTGTTATTGTTAGGTTGCTAGGGCTTCTTATTATGCTTGTTTTTGTTGTTGTGCTGCTAGGGCTTCTTGCTATTGTTGTTGTTGTTATGCTACTAGGGATGATTTCTATTGTTGTTGTTTTTGTGCTGCTAAGGCTGCTTATTATGCTTGTTGTTGTTGTTGGGCTGCTAGGGCTATTGATATGCCTATTGTTGTTGGGCTGCTAGAGTTGCTTGTTGTTGTTATTGTATGGCTTGTTGATATGCCTATTGTGTTTGTTGTAAAGCTATGGCATGTGCTTGAAATGTCAAATCATTTGGCTATTGGGACATTTGCAATGGGTTTTGGGTGTTGATGATTTGAGTGGGTTGTGGGTTGTTGATGAGTGGTTGAGGGTTACCTTGGTTTAACTTTCCATGTAGAATGGTGGATTGCGATTGAGGAATGTAAGTTTGAGGTCCCATTTGATTTTGCATGACATGGGGGACCAATGAAAATGATGATGATGCCACCATTTGATATTGTGATGGTAATGGCATATTAGGATCTTAAAATTGATTAGAAGGGTTCCCTTGTGGTATTTGAGGTGAGATCAAGGTATTAGCTTGGTTGATGGGGTCTGTGACCAAGGTGTTGTTGTGTTAAGGTTTGATTTTGTGTAAGGGTGTCAACATGCCCTTGTTGATCTATTTGAGACACTTGTCCCATACTACCTTGTGTGATTTTGGGAATACTTGTGGTACTTGTGAGGATGGATGAGGATGGTTTCCCTCAAAATCTGGAGGTTATCATGGATTCATGAAGTGTAAGTGGTTTATGTGGATGTATGGGGTGTTCACGAACAATAGGATTGCCAAATTTAGGTGTCCAAGTGGTGTTTTGGGGTGAATTGGTGTTGAGAGTACCCACAAGTGTGTTTCTTGCCAAAGGAAGAGTGTGACCAAAGTCCTTGGCAAGACTAGTTGCAAGACTAGGAGTTTGTGTTTGACTTGACCATACTGATGGAGTTGATTGAAGCATGGATGAAGTCAAGCTTTGTGTCCAATTTTGTGCGAAAAAAGATGGGGGAATGGAAGTCATTTTTTCTAAGGCTTGATGTTCTTTTTTATACTCAAGTATTTATTTTCTGGTAAGCTTAAGCTCAAATGGATTTTTTGTAATGTCTTCTACCTCATATGATCCCACTAGATCTTGGGGCTGTTGTGCGAGCGTAGAATGGATTCATGGATCAAATTCTTGGGGATTGATATCACTGTTGGTGGATGTGACTTTGGTTTTATCCATGATTCTCTTATGTTGTGATCTTATTATTACCATAAATTATGGGTCACCTATGCCCGAGAGTTATGTTGAGATTTGTAATGTTTAAACTCTCTAGTTGACTCAAATTTAGGTAAGAGGGACAATCCAAGTCATTTTGGAGCAATGATGTGAGTGGGAGATGAAAAGGTGAATGATATGGGGGGTGATCTTTGCAAACTTTTGACACTTTTAGACCAAGAGGTTTTATTGGTTTGATAAAGATGATAATGAACTTGTAGATGTTTAAGGTATAATCGTGACCTTATAAATAAATTACTCCACAAATGTGATAACTAACTTAACTAAATGCATGGAAAAGGATTCATTTCACACACAAAGTAGCTAAGTTAGGGTTTTTTGGTTGATTGATGTCTAAGTCCAAAGAGTGTTAGTGTATCCAAAATTTTACAAAGTTTGGTGAAGTGAAAGTTGAAATATGATGCAGGGTGGATGAAATGTTTTGAGCCAATGATGTTAACCTAGAATGAACATTTGTGTTGCAAGACCACGGTAGTGAGAAAAAAAATTTACCCTATGAATAATTCAACCAAAAAGATCGATGTTGATTTAAATAATAGGGACAATTTCCACATATAAATCTGGTTCGTTCAACAAAGGGAAAGAATACAAATTTCTTATCAAGTTGTCTTGATTGTAGTAAATCTTTGAAGGTTGTTTTTTGATAATTTTTTCACTATGATGTCTAAGTCTAAAGTGGCGTCCAATGTGGACCTTCGCTTGGGGGTTTTTATTTTGCAAGAGGTCATTAAGACAAGCATAAGATCATAAAAAGAGGATATCTATTACCACACAAGAGGTAGTAATATAGGCCTTCTAGCCACAATATCATCTTTTTGCTCTTGTTTGTTTAGGATGTTTGTTGCATTTCTCCACTGGTTTGGTGTTTCCTTTGTCTCATATGTGAAGCTCCTCAAACTATTGATTATTTTTTTTGTTCTCCTTCAATTAGTTCAAATTTTGGTTGTATGATAGGTTGTGTGAGGTTTGGTTGTTGAATTGGAGTAATCGGATGCCAAATGGTCATGAGGTGTGAGATTATGAAGACAAGCATGTATGTGGGATTCAATTTGTGATTTTATCTTGATTAATGAATTTCTTTTTACCAAAAACACTTGTCTTGTTTAAGTTTCAAACTAAATGTCTATGTCAAAAACATCATTCATTTCATAAATTCCATTATGTGAGAATCATGAAGTTTGGGCCATAGTTGCTTATGTTAACTTTTGGAAGTATGGATTGAGATGTAAGCCAAAATATTTAGAAATCTCTAAGGATAAAATCCTTAGGACAAGCATCAATATCAAATATTTTCGAAGGGTATCCATGCTTTAAACCAAAGGGTTTAGAATTTTGTTGAACTTGTTGATGTTTGTTAGAAAATGTTTTGGAATCAAGCAAGTATTAAATTGACTCTCAAGCAATTACAACCCTAAGTGGGTGTGTATTTATTATTAGGCTTACCATCATCCCCTAAGAGGTGATTAATCCAAGAAGATGGAATTGACAAATAGGCTACATCAAGGAAATGTAATACCTTGACACGCCAAGCTAAAGAGTTCCCTTATTATTTGCTATATTGCATCAACCAAAAACTAGACATGGTAAGTAACTTCTTGCAATGGTGCTATTCCAATGCACTACCTTAAAATATGCTTTGGAAGTAATGGTTATCCACTATTAACAAAGGTTCACAACCAATACTTTTAGGATAAACTGGTGCCTATACATGCAACAATTCACTCAATTAAGAGGCCCCCAACCCTTAGAAATATCTAAGGGTTTTTACATATCACATAAATACTAAGGGAGACATTGGTTGCTATAGGACATCTGCACTAGCTAGTTATTGGTTTTCATCTCACCAATTATTTATATAATGGACCGAAATGAAAGTATCACTTGGGTCATTCCCTCTCACAAGTTGGGAGGTAGGCCCACTAAAGGTAGCACAAATTTTGAAGCTTAAAATTATTTTAATCACCCAATATTTCCAAGAGGCACAAGGGGAGAGGATAGGCGCTTCCAAGAAAAAAAATTATACTTGTGTGTTTTTCTTCACCTAATATTGCATGAAGCGCAAGGGGAGAGGATACACACAATCATTACATGGAAAAAATCAAACACACATTCATTTTAAACTTGAAAAGCATAATGAGTTTGTTTTAAGCGCCAAATTGAAGTGTTGGGATTATTTTATTCAATTTTAAACCTAATATTGCAAAATGAGGATATGTGGGTTCAATTTTAACCAACTTTGAACGTTAATTTTAAACCCAAAGGAGATTTACTTGGTCTTAAAACATGAAGTAAAGCATCATAAAATGGGTTATAACTGCCCCATAAGTGTGAAAATACTTGTTACAATATATAGTTCAATGATGATATGCTCCTTCACTTCAAATTTTATTTCCCAAATCTTCAAAACTAGTTAGCCTCAAAAACAAAAACTAGAAGTCAATGACATGTTAGAAGCCAAATGGAATTAAAAAATTAAAGCAAGTGTCAAAATTCATTTTTTATTTAGTTTACCAGTAAAGAGTGTCAATGTTTATGAAGGCATCACAATTATTCCAAAAAGCATCACTCTGGTGAGAAAAATCATCACTCTGGAACAAAATAAAAATGACAATGGCATTGCTATATCTGAGGCATCACTATTTTTAAATCTATGATACCTCAAAAAGTATTAGCGTCACAATATTTAATAAGCGTTGTTGTTTTAATTAAGCATCACTATACTTACTACAAAAGTGTCGATGTATGGTGATACCTGAAAAAGGCATCGTTGTAGCCTAAAAAGCATTGTTATATCTGTAACATCAAGAAAAATGGTAATCTAAAGAAAAATTCATCAGATTCGATCGGTTCTGCCCTCCTAGCACCAAAATGTGACCAACGCAATAGTATAGGATAACTACACCCAATCCATATAGATTCGAGGCATATTTAATTCACTAAGCATCAATCACAATAAGATATTCAATATCAATAAAAATGAACAAGCCATTAAAAATAGCATGCTAAAACATGAAAGCTTGACAAACATCTATTCTAAGAAATTAAAATTTATCCTATTGGGGGAGTGGTTTCACATTGATGTAGAATGGCGACCCTTTCGCAATCCCTTGGATAATGAGCTTATTTCAATAAATTTTATTGAAGAAAACTAATGAAACCGATGAGAGATGTTTGTGAAACATGATGAAAGCTAAGATGTTTGATGTTTAAGTGTATGCAATCTATGCCAAATGTGTACAAGATTTAAAAGATGCAATTCCTAGATTCAAAATATACTAAACGGATGCAAGCTAAGTTATCATGGGAGCCATTAATGGATTCTTAAGATAATTATGCATGAAGATTAACCTAAAATATGGAAGCAAATGAGAGTGTCTTTCAATAGCATAAGTTTTCTCTAAAAGGTGGATCCCTATTCAATAGATGCAAGGTCTATTTATAAAATGGGAAAAAAGAAATCGATGGTCAAGATTGAAGGAATCAATAAATGGTCAAGATGGAAAGAAGATGGAGGCATAGATCATGGATTCCCATCAAGAGTTGAGAATGAAAGATGATATTTAATCAAGGACTCACAATCATGCAAAGAAGCACACTTTCAAAACTTGCTCAAGAATTTTGTTGAAAGTTTTTTACAAGGAAGAACATTCCTTTTTTCAAATGAGTGAAGAGGGAAAGAATATTCCATGAGAATATTTCCTTTTGGAGGAATGTGCAAAGGAGGAATATTCTCAAGGAATATTCCTTTGCAAGTGGGAGAGTTAGAATCAATTAGCAATTTGATAATTAAAACAAAGTTTCAATTATGAAAATTTAGAGGAATTTAGGATATCCATTAAATAATTACCTTATTTAATGAAAAAGTTATCAAAATGGCATTTAATCAAATCATTAAGGTTATTGAATTAAATGAGAGGACTTAGGGTCTTAAAATTAAATATTTTTATTTATCCAATTTAACAAGACGAAAGGTTAACATGAAAGGGGGAGGAATCAGCCTTATTAGCTTAATCAGATTAATAGATGAAAATGATGTCTTTAATTAAATAGCTAGGCTAATTTAATAAAACAAGTGAAAAGGGTATGGATTTTAGGATGAAACGATATTATTATATTGGATTAAAGTGTGTATATCATTCAAGACATTTTAAAGTGTCTACACTTGCAACTTTTCAACCATTTTTCAAAAACAATTGAAATTCTAAAATAAGATGCGAGTGACATCCATGAACAACATACTAGAATTGCATAAGTAGATTTGACAAGGTGAACAAATGCAAACCAAAATACTAGAGGGAACTATGTGTTGAAGCTATTGGTGTAAATATAGCCAAAAACCCTTTTGCAAAATAAAGCATCCTTCATATTAATTTTATGTTCATCACGTAGTGTCGACATCAATGACAACTCATTTATGACAACCTTTCAACACCAATTAGTAGTGAGTTTGAGCTTCTTGGTTAGGTAACCTCTTATGAAGGTTGGCTTTGGTGTTTAGATTTATTTAGTGTGTCTAGATGTGGATTGGAGGTTGATGATTCCCTCTCTCTTATAGGTTCATTGTGGTGGATTTATCCCATGAGTATTATTCTTCCATTGTTGCCACCTTGCTTATGCAATGGTGAGTTTGTCTCATTTATGTTGGTATTATTTCATTATATTTCACACGACACTTGTCTGCACATTGTTGTGAAGTGTAAATTTTTTATATCACATTAACGATGTTGTTGTCATTGTTTCAAAAAACGTTGTTCTATTAAGTTTTGTTCTAAGTGTGTTGGCTTGGGGCATTACAAAAATAACTAGCATTACTTGGACCAATAACTAAAGAATATTAAGAATACTACACAATTTTTTACACTATATTAGTACTACACAAATTTCTACAAATAACTTTGACCCAAAAGAATCAAATAGATACCTTGGAAGCTCAAATTTGTAGTCTTCAAGCAACTATAACTTTATGAAAAATTTAGATGGGTCACAATATTAGCAACTCCACAATATCTAGAATCACCAAACCCAACTAAGTGAACAAAGAATGAGGAAAATAAAATAAATCAAGGAGTTATTTAAGAATCAATATCAAACACCTTGCAAAGGAAAATAATTATTTTAATCATGTCAAATAAATATTTATTTATGGTACATCTTTATAGATGTGTTTAGCCACATTAAATATTTATTTGGATCTACATGTAAAACTGTATGTAACATTAGTTAGATATTTTATGTGTGGGTTGCATATAGGAAAAATATTTAATATTGGGAAAAATTAGGACCAAAAATTAAATTTTAGAGTCAATGATTTTATGCACTTATGGTTTCTAGACACTAGTTTTACATTTACCACATGGTTGTATTGTGTGAGATTGATTCTATGAAAGAAAGCACATGTTTAGTGATTGGGGTCAAATAGTTGAGTGGGTTGTCATTTGCATTGACCTTTCTTATATATTTCATATGTGAAGCATGGCATGGGATGTGAAATTACATTCTTGGGCACATGGATGATGCATTGAAGGAGCTTTATATTTCAAAGTAATTCATGGAGACTTTGTAAGAGCATTGTAATTTTTATTTTTGAATAATACATTGAGTGTGGATGCTTTTGGAGACTACGTTTTTCCATAATATATTTTGGTATGTATTTTATATTTACAATATGGTTAATTTATAAGATTTTATGCATGCTTTTATCTCACAAATTTATGTAATAGTTTATTTGATAAACTTGGTAATTTCCTAATAGACCTATTGGGTTGGAAGTAAATACACATTTACTACTATTATATATGACTCTCCAAGAAGTACAACAATTTATGCATTCACTAGTTGAACCAACTATCTTGGTGACATTAGATATAGGGTATGTAGAAATTTTAACTATGACACATAAATCTTAACAAATGATGAAGAATAGTGATGCTAAGTATGGACATATAAATTCCACCTACAAACATATTCTACCTTAGAATCACACATATTTAGAGAAGGATGTATTGAGGAAAAGATAAAGATTAAGGCCCTAGGAGGATGTTGGTAAGTTAAGAATTATAAATAGTCACTAAAAGATAATTGTAATAGCCAATAACATCATGTGATATCTTATATAGGACATCCAATATATATCTCAAGGATGATTTGTAAATATCTATATGAATTCATGTGCATATATGTACCACACAAGTATAGTAGAGAATAAAAGGAATAAAAATAATAAGTAATACAAGATATATAAATAAGAGAAACTATCCAAGTATATGTGAAAAAAATTCTTATAGTGTCAATGAATGTATATAATTATTTAAATATTTAGGTTGCACATTGTCTCAAACACACTAGAATACTGAGAGGGGGGTGAATCAGTATTCTATCAAATCTAAAACCTTTTAGAAGAAAAAAATAACATGAAAGATAAAGAGAATGCACAACACAACACCACATATATGTGGAAAACCCCATAGTGGAAGACCATGGTGAAAAATGTTTCTAGGAGCTATTGTCCTCATGTAGCCTCACAAAATGAGCAAAATTTACTTTATTTTAGAGCTACAACCCAAGGAAGCTACAACTCCTTGATTGTAGTTTTAGGGTTACACCCAAGGAAGCTACAAATCCCTGATCTAAGCACAAACTCAGGAATGATTATAGAATGATAGTCCTTCCACTACTTGAAACTAACAATTAAGCTCACTCTCTTTTGATGATTGTAATTTTGCTTTGCAAACTCTCCAAATGTATTCCCAGTTGCCTACTAGCTCACTACTTTTAGAAATTAAGAAGTTATAGCCTTAGGCTCACTACCTCCAACAAACAATTAAGCATACTTCTTCACTTGCCTTTTGTCATAGAGATATGATAAAAGGGTGTGTGTAGGATCATGATGGGCCAAAAAGTGATGATATATAAGTGATATGATGGCCCATGTGGCTGATGAGTTTTTTATTACCCAAAATTGATGAAACGAAAAGGGTTTTTAAAGGAGATTCTCAGCTTTCCACCAATATAAATTATGCTTTACTTTGAATTTGATAAATAATTATTATTCATTTTCTATTTGAATTATGACTAAAGTCCTGAATTGATAGGTTGATTGAAAAAAACCTATAGCTTTCAAACGGTATCACATTTTTTGAATCCAAAATATGTGTCACATTCTATGCTTTGCATACTATAGGATTAAAAAAAAAAAATTGAATTTCCTGAAGTTTAGACCAAGTTAAGGTGGTTAGACATAAGAGTTTTTATATTTTTTAAAAGTTGTAATAAAAAATTCATAATTAATTATTTAGTTGGAAAAAAATATCACATTGGGACATGATTCCTCTACTTATATCTAAAATATTATAAAAAAATATTATCATTTTATTGTGGTTAGGGTGGTCATACATACACCTACATCTTATTTTTTCCTTGAAATTTAAGTACTACTATGTTGAAATTTCAAATTTTCATCAAATAGATTTTTTTTAAGTAAACCAAGTAGTTTAGAAATTACATTCAATTTGTTGCAAATTCTATCTTACATATTTTTAAAATAATATAGATAACTTATTCAAATTTTTACATCAAGTTGCCTAACTCTGATTTTTTGAATTTCCATTGCCACTTAAGGGCCTGTTTTTTCCATGATGATCTTGCACATACCCAAAAATGAAATCAGATACAATATACCACAACTGCTCTTTCTCTTTCATTCACTTATATAGTCATCATCATGCCACACCCTAGATCAACTAGGTTTACAATTTATACATGATATTGTATTGATTAAATTTTACATATTAGCCTACAACAATAAAAAATATTACATATGTAAGTCAACTAGGGTTAAAATAAACAACATGAAATGTGTAGAGGGAAAGACCCAAAATACTACATGCAACACCAAGAAGAGGAAAATGCCTTGTGGATCCCAACATGCACTTAACTTGGTCCTAAAATAGTCTTCACATCTTTGATCTCTTATAAACATCATTTGCACATTTCACAAATATAAATTAAGTTGGCCATAAATAGGAAAACATGTAACATATAGCATGTCATCCTTCACATCCATTAGCGGTACACAAGAATGATAAAATATGATTTGTGTTTCTCCCAAATGAGTCAGAATGACCCATACAACAACTTCAATCACTCCTTAAACTTTGCTCAATCTTGAATTAGTGGCACACACCAACATACCTTAGTCTACCTTGACAATAAGCATAACTTCACAAAATGACTTGAAACATCTATACAAAACTAGAAGTAAGAAATATCTTCATGTGTTTCATACCATAGACAATATCAGACATGTGGAGCATCCACACAAACTCATACAATTGAACTTCATAACCTTCTACTAGTGCAAGTATTCAAACACTTATTTTGATGAAAATTAAGCATCCAAAACCAATTGTATCGCTCTAACATTTTGGAAATAGAACTTTTGGAGCACCATATCACTTGAAACTTTAATATAACATACTTTAGACATCGCTAAGTATGTCCTCAAAACCACTTGACTATAACTTCATGTGTAGTGGAATGTGGAGTATTCTAACAAGTCTTTTGAACCACTTTGCACTACCCTAACACAGTCTAGTACTCTGTCACTTCTAACTTTCTCTACAAAAGGATTGTTGACATGAAAATTTGGATATAACACCTTCACATCTCAATGAACATAAGGATGCAGACCAAAATATTGTATCTACCTTAGAATATATATTGTGAATGCCTTAGACTAAAACTTTTTCTACTTGTCACTGAATGTGGTACACAAAACTAACAAAATATTATTGTAGGCATCTTGAAAAAATATCGACATGTGTACCCACAACCACATCATACTTGAGAAACAAACTAACTACTAGTTTTCCACATAATTCTAGTGTTATAATACACCATTAGACATTTTCACACACCAATAATCTCCAAAGCATATACAAGCATAGGAACACTTTTGACATCAATGACAACCAAACTACAACAATATATTATCTATACTACACAATTTTTGATTCCCTTCCTATTATACTATTATGGGGTAAACTTATTTGATATAAATAATATAGATCTTTAGTTGAAATTTAATTTCCAACAATAGTCATAGATGGAGGTTCCAATGATAGATTGTCCAACAATATAACCTTAACAAAAAAACATAAAATATATGGATAGTGGTGCCCAAAACCAATATATTCTTATGATAATAAACTTTTTCAATACATATAATAATAATAAATCATAATTACATCCTCACTCTTTGTTGCAATGGGCTAACAAAATGCTAGGCCTCTATTAGTTGATTATAATGCAATATCAATATTTTCACATTAGTGTGGTCATGAAAACTAGTTTCTTTGCTCTATTCTATATATTTTCACTTTTCTTTGAACTATTTGAGCATATTTTAGTCCTTAGATCTCTTATTTCCCTCCAATGCCCTTTTCTAATTTACCGCCTCATTTCAAAAATGAATTAGACATCATTTTACAATGGATATTTTATGTAAAAGATTCTACATTGGCCTAGATCTGAATTATTATACTAAAAATTGATGTAATCATAAAAATGATCGCTCTTAGGACTAATAAGGCTCATCAAATTATTAAACCATATTTCAAGGCCCTAAAATGTGTGGCATAACATCTAGCACATCACATTGTAAAATGATCAAATAATGATAAAATTAATTATAGACATGCATGTAGTGTTCTACTTATACATTGGATGGAGTTGCAAGTCAAAATAAATAAATATGGTTCCATATTAAAAGATTCATTTTTTTATATTGAGTGTTTGAATGACAACTCGATTAGAAACTCAAAAGGAAAATAAAAATAAGTTGAAATGAAATATCATTAGTTGATGTAATATGGGTCACTATCTTGGGATGCTCTTGCATCAAATGGGAGCCAAGAATTCAGTCTTTAATAATTCCTTGGTTATTTCCCAATTTAAATAGGAATGGATCATTAGGCATTTGCATGCAAGAATGTAAGAGATTGAATTTGTGATGATTTAAAAAATGGTGGTGGATGACATAATTTCTATGAAAGGATATGTTACTAATATAAGGCTATGCCTCCACACCATTATTAATTAGTCAATGCTTCAATAGTCCCCATGAGGTTGAACTTTGATGCTCCCAAGTGTCAAAGCTACACAATAAATTTTTGATCTAAATACTTAAATTGAAATCCTAAAGGAATGGTTTTTACAAAAATAACATCAAATTAGAACTCTATTTGTGCTAAAGGTGCTATCAAGGAAAATGATCTTAGTCTCAACCCCCAACCTTTAATCCTATTACAAACCTAGAGGAATTTGGATTACAAATGGTAATTTATATTGAATAGTTGTGTAGTTGCATATATGAGATATGTGTTTCGATATTTTTGTATAATTTTTATGTTTAATTGTCAAGATGAGGCTAACAACTATTTTAGTTACCTTTTCCTATTTTTTCCTATTTTTAAACTCATGTTTATCTTTTGCATGATTTAAGAAATGTATAAAACCACTTTCAATGTGCCTATTTATAGCCACACATTCTTAAGGGTGAGGTAAGAGATTCATTAATGTATTGGAGAATGATTGAGTTTTATGCAATAGTGAATAATTTTACAATATTTGGTTTTCTTATATGAAAAGGTATTACCAAGTGAAAATACTACATATTGTCTTCACTTTATAGTTATTTTTTTTATTACTTTATAATGTATATGAACTAATTCTACTTTACAATTTTACAAGATTATTTTTCTTTATAATATATATTTGGGATCACATATTGTTAAAAACTTGACAAGTATTTGTATTCAATACTCACAATTCTATACACTAAATAAGTTCATCTTAAGAACCTATGGTTGCATGTATGAGTAGTTGGTGTTTTCATTGATGTCAACTAGTTATGAATGGTGATTATTGGAAGTCTATTGATGGTTGAGAAGTTGTGATGATGCTTTAATTAGTTTCATTATGTTGTCATTAGTAAGTATTACTAGTGTCAACCTCTAGTGTTGCTTTGATAAGAATGTGTATGGTTGAGTTTTTATGTTGTAGTTGGTTTAGTTATGATGAGGAGGTGTTCCAAATTATGATAAATTTTTTTTGGTGCTTGGTTTCTAAGTGATTTTGACAAAAAAAAATGAATAAAAGAGGAAACAGTGTGTTGTAGAGGTGTTTTGGCATACATAGTGGTCTGGTTTTTTCTTTGCATTTCTTCTATGTTGAAGATATTCTTGTGCAGTTCAGATATGTTTGTTAGATAATTTCAGAGGTGTCATATCTAGATATTTAGGTTTTGGATCATTGTGCAGAGGAAGTTGTGATGACCAGTGTGTGAATTGTGTAATATAATGGTGTCTGGGAGAAATAGTTTTGCTTTGAATTTCTCCACAATTTGTCTTCTGGTCTAGTGGTTCTAGAAGTATGCTTATATTGTTAGTATCTATATCTAGACTATTTTTTTATGTTTTGGCGCTATGCAAGGTTGGATTCAGGTGTTGCAATGTGTGGAAATTTATCTAGGTGTAAATGATGAGTTTTTTCTTCAGGTGAAAGTTGTTGGAAAGGAATTTTTTGGATTTTAGGGTATTTTTGGAATATTAAAGAGTTTGTTAAAGAGTTGTGTGTGTTCCTCGAGTCATCTTTGTATCAAAGGAAGTGATTAATTAATCATTTAAATGGTGTTAATAGAGGTTTGATCGACCTTGGGTGTTTACACTAATTGTGGATTTTCTTCAATGATTGTGGAAGTGTGACATGGCATGTATAAGTGGATTTAGGTCTGAGTTAAGGTGTGATGTGGTTCTCCTTCATTCCTTTACACCATAGGAATGTTTTGGTGCTAACCTAATTTGGGTTTTCACAATTGAGGTGCATAGTCGAACTTGGAGAATATTTTCAAGGTTGAAGAAGGTATAAATAAGTGTTCTATGGATGGAAAATATGTGTGGTGTGGGTGTGATGTGAATTATAGAGGTGTGAAGTGCGAATTTGTGAAGTACAATGCAAGCTTTAATGAGTTAGACTATTGGAAGTAGTGAGTAGAGGGTTTCTACATTCTTTAGAAATGTTATGAATGTGTTGGTGATGATGTGGTGGACCTTTTCATTGCATTGAGATGGAAATCTCATTGCAACATTCTTCTTTTTGCTTCTTTATATTCTGGCATTGAGCCATTGGCAGTGAGCCTATTGAATTTAGTGTTGCAATTACTTTATATTGTGAGCGAATACTCACTACGTTTTTTCCCTTATTGGGTTTTAAATGTAAATTTGGTGTTCTATTGTGCATGGTGTTGATGTGTTTCAATTTTTGTTATTTTCTTTCATGCTAAATCATTCTAATAGATTAAGTTTTAACAAATTTGATGTGGATTTATATATTAATGAAGGTTTTGATATTTTAATGAATGACTGATTCACCCCCCTCTCAATTGTCTTGTGCATTCAACAATTGGTATTAAAGAAAGGTTTCTTAGATGAAATCTTAACTACTTGTGGTAGATCTAGGATGGCACACAAGAAGGAGGCTCATGTGTTTGATGAAACTGATTATGCATTCTGGAAGAGAAGGATGGAAGGGTTCCTAGTATCTCTAGGGTTTGGAGTTTGGAAATCTATTGAGACTGGATATAATGTCTACAAATGGTCCAAGTACTAATGATGAGATCAAGGCATATAGGCAAAATGGAAAATAAAGGTATGCTCTTTTGAGTGGTCTTTCTATTTCAAAACTTGTGAAATTTATGATTCTTAAAACTGCTTGTGAAATATGGAAAAAGTTGGAAAGTATCTATGAAGGAGATGACAAGGTTAAGCAAGCAAAAATGAAAAATTTGAAGAGTCAAGTTTTAAATATTGAGGATGATAGATGATGTTGATATTATAGACTACATGTATAGAGTGGGAGAGTTTTTCAATTGCATTGTAGAATTTGGAGGAAATCTTGAAGATGATTAGGTGGTAAGGAATGTATTAAGAACTCTTACTAAAGCCTATAGTCTAAGGTTTCTACTATTGAGGAAATTTAGAATTTGAGTACTTATTCTAGAGATCAATTGTTTGGTGCATTAACCACTTTTGAATTGAGAGAGTTTGGTCCAAGTGATGTGAACAAGGAGAGTACTTTTAAAGCAGGAAAAGTAGAAAAGAATGAGGTATTATATCAAGATGATATTGATGATGTAGAAGAAAATTTTGTAAGAAGGTTAAAAAGGGGCATTGGAAAATACAGAGGTAAGTTACCTTTCAAATTCTTTAACTATGGAAATATTGATAATTATGCTTCAATATAACATGTGAAAAGCTTCAAGAGATAGGCCTAAGGACAATAAAGGTAAAGAATTTAAGAAAAGTTATTATGTTAGAGAATATGTTGGTATATCTAATGATGAATCTGATTATCTAGATAATGAAGATGATGAATTCTTGTTCATGGTTCTAAATGTTGGAACTAATTTTGTTAACTCTGAGAAATGTGTAAAGAAAATTTTCTTGGAAGCATGTCATAACATTGGGGGAGAAATGATGTTTTGTTTTCATGCTAGAGAAGAGAAGAACAATTATATTATTGACAATGGATGCTCAAATCACATGACAAGTGATAAGAGTAAGTTTGTTAAACTTGAGAAATATGAAGGAGGTCTTGTTAAGTTTGGTGATGATACATCTACTGAGATATGTGGAAAAGGTTTAGTCATATTTTATGGCAAGCATAATACAGATGATGTCCTTTATGTTAAGGGTTTAAGGCATAACCTCTTGAGTGTTGGAAAAATGTGTATCAAAGGCTATAATCTTATGTTTTAGGATAATGGATGTGAGATCAGAAAAATCTCTAAAACTATTGTTGTTGTTGGAAGAAGGATTGATGGAAATTTGTATTAGATTAAAGGTGATGATGGTCATTGCTTTATGACTTGGATCAATGAAAGTTGGCTATGGAATAGAAGGATGTGTCACATCAATTTTGATAGCCTAGTGAGGATCAGTTCAGTTCAATCTATGAGAGATATACCAAATATTACAAAGCCCATCAATGTTGTATGTAAGGAATGTCAGATTGGGAAGCAAGAAAGAATAATTTTCAAAGTCAAAGAGCAGTCTATTACTGGATTGTTGGAGCTAGTGCATAGAAATATTTTTGGTCCTACCAAAGTAAGAAGCTTTCAAGGTGACAAGTATTGAGGCTATTAATTCATGATTAATCTAGAATGACAAGGGTTATTTTTCTATAAAAATTGAGAAGCTCTAGATAATTTTAAAGTAATCAAAGTTATGGTTGAGAATGAAATGGATATGAAAATAAAGTGTTTGAGGTCTAATATAGAGGTGGAGATTTCACCTCCAATGAGTTTAATAGTTTTTGTGACAGTCATGAGATAAAGATGCATTTATATGCCCCTAGGACTCCTCAGCAAAATGGAGTGGTTGAAAGGAAGAATATGACTATTTAAGAAGCTACAAGAACAATGATGAAAGAGGTGAATCTACTAGAATTATATTGGAGAGAAGCAATTCATACTGCTATCTACATACTTAATAGAGTTCAAGAAAGAGAAAATAGTGCAAAGAATCCCTGAGTTATGGTATGGAAGGATTCCTATTGTCAAATATTTCAGAGAGTTTGGAAGAAATTCTATATCAGAAGAGATGAAGAGAACTTAGGAAAGTTTGATATAAGATTTGATAAAGGTATCTTTCTTGGATATTCTACAAGAAGCAAGGCTTATTGGTGCTACAATAAGATGTTGAAAAAAATTGTTGAGAGTGTAAGTGTCAAATTGGATGAAGACTTACAAAAGAACTCAGTTGTGATACATGGATATGAATAAGACGATTCCTCTTGTAGGGAAAACGATAGAGATGAAGGTAAGGAAAAAATAAGTTTAGTTTGAAGAAGAAGAAACTCTAGAAAGGATCCCTAAGACTTCTAAGTATGTGAAAAATAATCATTCTAAAGATCAAATCATTAGTGATAAAATAAAAGCTGTATTGACAAGGAGAAAAGTTTTTATAGCTGAAGAACAGGTAAACCTATGTTTACTCTCTAAATTTGAACCTAAAACAATGATTGAAGCATGCAAGGATGAGTATTGGATCAAGGCTATGGAGGAATACTTAATGCAGATTGAGAAAAATTAGACTTGGGAACTTGTCCCAAGACCACCAAATAAGAATGTAATTGGAACTAAGTGTGTATTTTGGAACAAACTAAATGAGAATGGAGAAGTGGTAAGAAACAAGACAAGGCTTGTGTGTAAGGGCTACTCACAAGTAGAAGGAACAGATTCTGAGGAGACATTTTCTCTGATGGAAATAATGGAAGCTATAAGGATATTTTTTCCTTTTGAAACACATAAGGATTTGAAAGTTTATCAAATGGATGTAAAGTATGCTTTCTTGAATGGTGAGTTGGAAGAAGAAGTATACATTGAACAATCATTAGGATTTCATCTATCAAATAAACCAGATATGGTTTGTATATTGAAGAAAATGTTATATGGATTGAAACAAGTTCTCAAAGCTTGGTATGCAAGGTTGGATAGGCACTTGATATAGCAAGGATTCAATAAAGGCATCACAGATAGTACTCTCTATTTCAAATTTGAAAAAGATCAAATCCTGATTGTTTTTGTGTATGTTGATGATATAATGTTGTGAGGAAATGAAGAATGTGCGGAAGAGATGTAGAAAGAGTTTGAGATGTCAATGTTTGGGGAGATGAATTTCTTATTTGGGCTGTAAATCAATCAAATAGAGAAAGGAATATTCATTTCACAATCAAAGTATGTCAAGGAAATATTGAAGAAGTTTGGAATGGAAGATTCTAAAATGGTATGTACCCATATGGTTACTATTTGTAAGATGAGTAAGAATGACAACTCTTTGAAGGCTGATAAGAGCATGTATAGATCAATGATTGGAGGACTTCTATACCTAGCTACTACTAGACCGGATATCATTCATGCAATCTGTCTTATGGCTAGATTTCAAGAAGATCCGAGAGAGTCACATGTTTCAGCAGTGAAGAGGATATTCAGATACTAAAAAGGGCACTCTGAAACATGGTTTATGATATCCAAAGGATATTGATTTCTCTATGAGTTCTTATATAGATGCAGATTAGGCAAGTTATATGGATGATAAGAAAAGTAGAAGTGGTGGTGAATTATTTCTTAGATGAAAATTGGTGCCTTGGCTAAGCAAGAAGCTAGACTTAGTTTATTTATCTATTGTAGAGGTAGAATATATTGCAACAACATCTTGCTACACATAGGTGTTGTGGATGAGGAAAACCTTAAAGGATATTAGAGTGGTGTATGATGAACCAATTTCTATATTCTATGACAATTCAAGTGCTATTAAAATTTCAAAGATTTTGGTAATGCATTAAAGAAAAAAAAATCTCGATCCGGTATCAGTTTATGAGAGAGAAGGTTGTAGAGAATGAATTAAAGCTAGAGTATGTGTCTACAAAGGATTAGGTTTCTAACATATTTACTAAGTCTCTCCCCAAGGATGCTTTTGAGTATCTTTAGGAGAATTTAGGGTTTATTATCCCTCCTTATTTGAACTATATGCATAAGGATATGCATCGGTCCAATGGATCTCGAGATACATTCCTTTTTTATATACTAATGTTGGAGGCTACCTCTCAAGGGGAGTAGGTAGTGGCATTCTTGGTTGTTGCAGTTAGGGGGAGTAAGTACTGGTGCAGGTTGGTGTTGTCCTTTGTTAGCTATGTCAAAGGATATGTGCAATGGTTTTTGGTTGGTACAGTTTGTTGTGTTCTCCTTAGGGGAAATTTGTAGAGTAGTAAAAGGGAAAAGATGTTGTAGAGGAGTGGTGAATATGTACAAGTATGATTAATGTCAAAGGGGGAAAGAGATGCAAATGTGTTTCCCTTTTCCATTGATGTCAAAGGGGGAGAGAGAAGATAATGTGAAAAAGGATAGATTTGGTTGAGAAAGGGAGAGAGAGTAAAGTGAACAAGGAGATTATGATGTAAGGAGGAGAAAGAAAAATAATTGGTATGGAGCAGTATATTGATGATCAAAGTTATGTTTTTTGTTGGTGGTTTTCACATCATGTGTTGCCATCAATGACAAAGGGGGAGATTGTTGCAAGTATGATTAGTTGATGTTGTCATTAATGTCAACATGATTTTGTTTATGTTGTCATTGATGTCAATTGGTTCTAATTGGTAATTGTTGGAAGTCTATTGATGGTTGAGAATTTATGATGATTCTTTTATTAGTTTCATTATGTTGTCATTAGTAAGTATTACTAGAGTCAACATCTAGTGTTGCTTTGATAAGCATGTGTATGTTTTAGTTGATATGTTGTATTTGGTTTAGTTATAATGAGGAGGTGTTTTAGATGATGAGAATGTGTTTGTGGTGCTTGGTTTCCAATTGATTTTGAGAAAAATTGAATAAAAGAGTAAATAGTGTGTTGTAGAGGTGTTCTGGCATATAGAGTGGTGTTTTGGTATTTGTTCTGCATTTCTTCTTTGTTGAAGATATGCTTGTGCAGTTTGGATATGTTTGTTGGAGAAGTTCAGAGGCTTCATATCTAAAGTTTCAGGTTTTGGATCATTGTGCAGAGGAAGTTATGTTCACCAATGTGTGAATTGTGTAGTATAGTGGTGTCTGGGAGAAATGGTTTTGCTTTTTATTTCTCTGCAGTTTTTCTTCTAGTCATGAGGTTCTAGAAGTATGTTTATATTGCTAGTATTTATCCCCAATTTGAGTTTTTTATTTTTTTGTGCTCTGCAAGATTGGAGTCTTCATGTGTTGTAGTGTGTGGATGGTTATCTAGGTGTATAGGATGAGTTTGTTCTTCAAGTGAAATTTGTTGTGAAGGAATTTTTTGAATTCTAGGGTGTTGTTATAATATTCTAGAGTGTGTTAAAGTGTTTTTTGTGGTCTACGAGTCACCTTTGGATCAAAGGAAGCAAGTACCGAATTGTTTAAATGGTGTTAACATAGGTTTGGTTGACCTTGTGTGTTTACACTAATTATGGATTTTCTTCAATGATTGTAGAAGCATGGTGTGGTGTGTATGATTAGATTTAGGTCTAAGTTAAGGTGTGATGTGGTCTACCTTCATTTCTTTCCACTATGGGAATGTTTTAGTGTTGGCCTAATTTGAGTTTGCACGATTAAGGTGCATAATTGAGCTTGGAGAATGCTTTCAAGGTTGAAGAAGGTATAAATAAGTGTTGTGTTGATGGAAGATTTATGTGGTTTGGGTGTGGTATGAATTGTAGAGGTGTGAAGTACAAATTTGTGAAGTGTAGTGAGAGCTTTAATGAGTTAGACTATTGGAAGTAGCAAGCAGGTGTCTACAATATTTAGAAAGGCTATGAATGTGTTGGTGATGTTGTGGTGTAATTTTATGTTGCATTGAGATGGATTTATTAGTGCAACATTATTATTTCTTCTTCTCTATATTTTGGAAATGATACCTTCTTTCTTTTGGTTAGTGATGTAGTACCCCTCCATTCTCACTTTGGATGTGCAGGTAGTTTGTCTAAGGAACCTGACGATAAAGGTAAAATAATAGGGATATTTAGGGTATACATTAATTATGTTAGATAGTTGATGTTGTACATTATGAACTTATGGACTGTGTGTGCGTTCATACATGTTTGTTACTAGGATGCAAGCAATGGGCATATTTGTGCTATGGAAGTGCTTTGGTTATCTTTAGGATTGTTACATGACTCTGACATATTATTATCATGATGATATGATATTATGATTTTGATTATGATTATATTTATTATCATGAAGAGGTACCGACTTGTGTTCAAGTGTTGTGGTTGCAAATAGAACGTGAGCTTTTGTTAGTACTTTTATGAGTATGATACAATTGTTATGTTATTATTATATTATGCAGTGATTTATTTGGATAGTTAGGTGATGTAGTAGTATATTTTTAGGATAGGGGGATAGGGAGGCATTGTGCCACTGGATGTATGCAGGACATATAGAAATGAGATATGATTGCTAGAGTTCCATTCCTAGTGCTTCGGCTATTATGAATATGTTCTCTAACTTGTATGCTTGAGTGAATAGGCACTAGGCTACATCTCTGCCTGAATTAGTAGGTCTAAGCATGCCCCTAATCCCAATGGATCAGTTGATCAGAGATAGCATTTGGTCCCCTACCCTATCCATCATCATCGAAGAGGATGAGTATCCAATTTCATACCTTGTCGGTATTATCAGTGGTCAGTCAGTGTTGCTTGAAGTTTTTCTTTTTGACCTTGAATAGTGGTTAGGTAATTGTTTCAAGCATTTGGTCATATTTAATTTAATTTGTTTGATAAATGTCATTGGTTTTCCTATGCATTAAAATAAATATATTAAGTAAAAAGGTATACCTTTGATAAATAAATAATTGTCTATATATAAATGTATATAATAATAGTTAATAATAAAATAAATTTATAATGTAATGAATAAATAAATAATAATATAATAAATAAATTAAAAGTTAAATATATTATGTTCAGGAGCTAGTTGGGATTTCCCGTACAATGGATATCCTCTTTTTTCCTGAAAACATGTTGGTTTAGGGAAAATTCATTTGATTCTTTTGGGGGAGGGAGAAATTTGTCTATAATTTTTTTTTGTTTATGGTGGATTATACTGGGAAATTGGGGGTTTTGGGGAATTTTTAAATGTGAAATCGGAGTTCAAGTTGAAATTGCAGTGAGAGTTTGGGCTCGACACCAATTCCATCCTACCAAGCGTTGGATCCAAGTTGGATTTGATCTTCTATTTTTCTTTTTCGAGTGTTTGTTCAATGCGTTTGATTTCTTCCTCTCTTTTTTCTAAAAATAAATATTTGATTGTCTTATTTTCTTGGAGACAAGACATTTATTTAATTACTCCTGAATAAAAACAATTGATAAATGCATATGAAAATCTTGTGTAATTAAAATATATTTACCTACTATGTGGTGCATATTTCTCTTCTTGTCTACATTTCATCATTTTTTAACTCTCTAAACCTGTTGCACTTTAGGCACCTCTCTGCATATATCCTACCATCATTGCATTCCATGATATGATAGGTAGTTACACTAGCCAATCACCTTTGCTTAAAAGTTTCTTAAGCCTTTTCAACAAATTCAACTTGCGCATATCTTGCTGTCATTTCTATCTATGAGAGAAGATCTCTTTGAGACCCTTTCGTCAAACCATTTGTACACCTTGCATATACTTCCCCAGCCGATTGCATTGCTTGAAAGTTTCAACAAATCCATTTTGTGCATATCCTACAACCATTGCATTCCACGAATTGACATCTCTTTGAGGCATTTTGTCAAAGAGTTTGGGTGACTTCTCCATGTTTCTGATTCTTTCATACATGTCTACTAGGCAAATTATAATAGTGAATTCTGATATACACACCCACAAGTAGTCATATACAGTGGAAATTGGCTTTACACTAGTCGATCTCATTTTCTTGAAAGTTTCTTAAGCCTTTTCAACAAATACAACTTGCGCACATCCTGTTATCAGTCTATCCCATGAGACAAGATCTCTTTGAGGCCCTTTTGTCAGTAGCCATGTGCCCTAATGCATGTGGTGTTGCTGCCTTTGCAACATTTCAGTTACTAGAATTTAACTTTGATAATGTTCTTTTTTATTTCATTTTATCGATAATATATATATCGTTTAGAAATAAACATTTTTATGATTTCATTTATTGATAATATATATATCGATTGGAAATAAATATTACTATGATCTCATTTATAAATAATACATATACATAATATTATATTATGATTGCAATTTGTTGAAAATATGATATATATATGTATATATATAAACATATATATATGTATATATATAAACATATATATATGTATATATATATATACATTATATATATATATATATATATATTGTATTATATTGTGGTAAATAGTAAAAGATTGATTTTCCTATTTGTGAAAGATTCTATGGTAAATGATGAAATAAAATGTCATTTAATAAAAAGATTTTTATCGGATAGTTATTATGAAAAAGAATATTAAATTGTTGTAGATAAATTAATTGAGTATCTAATTAAAGTAAATTGATATATTTCATATGTAAATAATCGAGAGTTAAGGTTCATTAAGAATCTACATTTACATAGTTAAATGATAAAGTTAATACTAAATGAGGGTAAAATGTTAGGTTATTCAATTTAACTATTTTAGATTAAATGTTAAATGATTCAAAGTAAATATTAAAAGATTTGGATTACCCTCTAGTAACTAATTAGTAAATAAATGTTACTTATCTTCATTATAATTTAATATTTAATTAATTGAATTGTCATGTGAGTCAATTACTTATAATCTTGTTATTTCAATATTACAATAAATTTGTAACCTCAAAATTAGGGTTTTTATAGTAACTAGTTCAATAAAAATGATGGTTTTATTAATGATATAATAATTCTTAAATATAATTGTTTGTAATGAATAATGTCTTATTTAAGGGAACAATTTCATGGTTATAATGTTAGGATTGATTGTTTGTATTGAACAATGTGTTTTGATTATTGGGATTGGGTGATTTTTTAATTGTTAAAAAAGTGGGTGTCATTTGTGTAACTTTGTTTAAGGTTGGTTTCCAGAGGCCTAGGAGAGGGTACATAATGTGTCAGGGTCCTTAGGGTTGTTTAACCTTGAAAGTGTTTTGGCTATGTTGTGGAGCATGTGTATCATGTGAAATGTAAACTCTAAGGGTGTTGCCTCTTGTTTATATATGGATTCATGTGATTATGATAAGTGTGCAAGATGCTCTATACCTTGATATTACTAGTTGCAAGTAGGGGGAGTGGCTCTCAATGGAGGCCAAAATCCAAAGTGGTGTCCAGGATAACCCAGAATGGGAGTCAAGGCCTAGGAAGGTCTACCATGATAACCCATATCAAGCTATGTGATGACACTCCTCCCTATTGTAATCTAGCATTCCCTAGTTGTATTTCCTCTTTTGTTGTGTGTGTGCCTTTGGAAGTGGATTAAGTTTTTCAAGTGATGTCGATGTTGTTAGTAGTGTTGTTTTGGAGTCGTGTATAGCCCATGATTATGTTAGCATGTTGTTTTCCTGACTATCTGTTGGATGTCAGACCTTGTGTTATCTCCTAGCATGGGGGGTGGACCTCAAGGTTCCACATGGTCGGGAGGTTGGTTCTTTTTCTCCATTGGGTGTTCTTGATGCATGTTCATGAGCGTGGTGATTGGTCATTGCACTGTGGACTCCAGTTCCTATTCTAGTTTGTAAAGAGTAATTTTTTCATGTATTTGTATATTGGATTGTACTTTTGTCGTATCACTTAATGTAATCCGATGTAACCTTCCCACATGTACTAGTGGAAGCAATGTTGTAATGATGTAACAATTATTGATGATTTCATCTTGTAAAGAGTATTGTAAAGTAATGCATTTTTCATATGATAGTTAGTTAGAAAATGATCTTTAATGTTGATAATCATTTGTCACGTTATGAAGTGAGTAATATAGGATCATTTAATTTGGTGATTTAAAATGAAATTTGCATGTTATATCAATCATGTATCTTTTATCATTGATGAAATGTTCTAGTAATCATGATTGTTAGTTTTGTGAGTAGTGCAGTCGAGGAACCTTAGAGGACCTAGGACTAGATTATTATGTTATGATATGAATTCTATAGTTATTTGCTTTAAAAAACAAAAAAAAATCTCCATTAGTTTGACCTAGTTTAGTGTTGTCCTCTGGGGTTCCTTGGTAGGGTATTACAAGTGAGCCCTCTAACAATGAGCCTATTGTATTCAGTGTTCCAATTACTTTATATTGTGTTAATCCTCATCATGGTTTTTCCATGTAAATCATGTGTTCTATTATGCATGGTGTTGATGTGTTTCAGTTTTTTTTATTTTCTTTCATGCTAAATCATTTTAACAATTTAAGGTTTAACAAAGTTAGTGTGGATTTGTATATTAATGAGGGTTTTGATGTTTTAATGAGCAATCGATTCACCCCCCCTCTCAGTTTTCTTGTGCATTCAACACCTATGGTTGATATATGATGTTGGAAAAAGGTAAATAGTTCTAGATAAACATGAAGGAAGAGGGGTTTTTACTTTTTTTCTTCACCCAGTGATCACTTATAGCTAGTATAGCATTTTGGGAAAAATTAAATGATGGGGATAAGCATGAAGGAAGAGGGGTTTTTAATTTTGGTCTTAAGCTAGTGAGTTCCATGGTTGAGCAATTTAATATTTCTTAATTTTTTGATGCAACCAATTTTTTGAGAGGGAGTATGCCCCATAAATACTCTTGTTCAATTATGAATTATTTGTATATTATTTTATGTAGAAGACACATTGACTGAAATAGCTTGTTAAACATTTTGATGATAATTAACTAGTCAATTCTTGAATTGGTTATAATTAGAAGGAAAAGTATTGTCCTATTTTAATCTACCTAGGTTTTCCTTTAAAAAGGTGATCTTCTAACTAGCTATTTTATCATCAATTAAGAAAGAGGCTCGAAATTCTAAAAGGGATAATGAAGACCATTATGCAATATTAGAAATAATTTTAAATGTCTCTCACATAGCCCTCTAGTGATAAAAATGTGTATCTAAACCAAATATTTGATCCTACATGACCCAAATTGATCTTGTGGTAATTTTATTGGATCAATTTCTAAGATGGAGTGAGTTTGAGATTATCTAAATATAAAAATTGTGTGTGAAGGGTCCACAAGTTCTATCAAATTATTTCACCCATTTGAATTTTAGCCTTGAAAAAATAAAATGTAGTTTTGTATGGGGTTGAAAGTTTTTAAAATTTAATTAATAATCATCTTATACTATATATTTTATATTTTTGGGAGGCTCTAGAAACAACTTAAGAATAGTTTCATCTAACTCATTCCTATGGTACCTAGTTCCTCATAACTAGGAAGGGGAAATTTGTATCAACCATAGATAAAAGTCACACACATATAAATAATCCCTATTTTTATTAGGAATAATGTAGCATAAGCTAGCATGTTGGGTGGAAGATTAGTTAGAGCTTCACATCTCAATGGAAAGATCATAACTCTAGCATGTACTCAATTTGAAATGAATCATTTTTAATTATCAATGATAGTATGCAAATTTCTAGACTATTAAGGGATGTCTATAATGATTATTTTTAAAATGAATTCAATCTAAAATAATATATATGATTAAGAGAAATGATCTAGTTATAGAACACTTTCATGCTAAACTATCAAGAGGGATACATATCATAGCAATTCTTGATGTGGGTGTTATTAAAAGAATAAATTATTTATTTCTCTCTCTCTTACAAAGAGAGATAAGAATCATAAAAATATAGTAGGCTATTATGCTAAAATATTTGAAGGAAAAATCTAGTGGTAATTATTGATGTAGGTGTTGGGACTCAATCTTGCAGTGTCAAATTTTGGTTGAGTCCCATCATATTTATAGTGTGCAGACCTTATTTACCGCCATCAATATATGATATGAGAAATCCCAAATGGGTCCACCTTCTATAAAATTTTCTAAATTTTTAATAAAAATTTGGTTTTTGTGTGTGCTTTGTTATCTCCTGAATGTGCACCCTTTGTTGAACCCGGTTCAACTCAGTGAAACATTGGAAGATCTCTCAAAGTGCGAGCTTTGAAAAACAGAGATCAACCTCTGGAGGAGGTTGGATTCCTTTGATACTCACCTAAAACTAATCTTTTGTAGAGAAAAGGGTTAGGAGGAAATGTGAAAATAAAAAATTAACCCTAGGGTGATACACCAAATTTTGTGACATGCACTACTGGATAACTTACATAATGAGCTCAATAAAACAACTTTTTTCAAGACACAACTCACACCTTTCTCATGTTCATATATCAATATTTCATAGGAAGGATTTAGTGTTTGTAGAATTAGAAGGAAAAAAATTAAGATTCTCACAACTAATTACTGATTAACACTATGACACAACCTACAACCTACACAAACCATGCATTTTCTATTCAAAGGTGTTAAATATGAGACATACATTCAAGGATTAGAGTGTAAATCACAAAAAAAATATACATCAATCACTTAGCTACACATAGTAAATGGCGCTGAGAAGGTCAAAATCACTGTACTTAATTGAATCTCCAAGGTAAAATGCTGCAATACATGCCTGTAAGTGAGTTAAAATACTTTGTCGTTTTCTCCAAAGGACTCAAAGAAGTCACAAAGCAGGAAAAAGAACAAGTCATAACTTATTACAAATGAGTCACACAAGTGACTATATCCATCAATTCCCTCCCAAAATCCATCAAAAGAGGAACTAAGAACTTATTGGTGTCAGATGCCCCCCAAAAAGCCTAAAATATAGCAACTGTATTTTCCCAAAATGAGCTCACAAAGATGGAAAAAGTCATAATTGACAAAATCAATCATAAAGACACAAGAAACCGATGCCTAAATCTTCTCCAAGTGCTCCAAAAAGCAAAAAGAGGCTCCCTATATGCTCTCCTAATGTTTGCAAACTTCCTCTAAATCCCCCTAGATGCTTGCCATTCATATATTCAAACATATCCCCTTGACTTGGTCTTGAAAACCAAAGCCTCTATCTTGCATTAATATTACATTAACAAAGTGATTTATGTGTTATCACTTTAATAATGCTTTTACATTTCACAAAATAAAAACACCTGACTCGACCATATGAGAGTCAATGCAACAATAAGTCATTAAAGACTTAATACACAACATCTACAAGGGTAGAATAAATATAAGGTATAGCTCAGGGTGCATTAGTCATATTGTTTATTTTTTTAAAACATAAGTGAAAAATACCTTATGTCATCGGCCAAAATATTAGGGTTCCAAACCCTAATACTCAAAATCGATGGAAAGAAGAAATATATATTTCATTTTCACCAATCAAAATTTGGAGACCTATTCTTAGCCACCATAGGGTTTCTTTGAGCTTCTATCATGGCATATTTCAAAAGATTGTAGACAGGATTTATTCAACATTATTGGAAAATCATGAACTTTTTATGCCCGGGTAAGCATTCCCTATTGTTTCATTGCACTTTTCTCCAGTTTTGTTATTTTTAAAGAGATACCATGGCTCTGGTTCTCTAGGACATGGCTAAGAAGGCTCTTTTAGTCTTTTATATTTCATTTTTAGTAGAGAAAATGCTTCATTCGATCTCTGTTATTCAAAAATGATGAATACTTTCCTTTTGTTGCTCATACTCGATGCTTCTCTTGTGTGAAAATTTGAAGACTTTAACAAAAACCACAGGTCGTGGCTTTACATTTTTTGGGTATTTTAAATTTCTATAGAAATGAGGGATTATATGTGTTCTGAAGCTACGCCTTTGTAAATTTCTATGTTATTCCTTCATTTTCTACACTTATATAACCATTCTTGAGTTTGGCCTCCAGAAATTAAGAAAAAATATAGACTTCAGGCCACTAAGGTTTGCACCTAATTTACCTTCTGGGTTTTATGTCTTTGCTCGGTTTCCTATAGCTGAAATCCATGACTAGTCTCTAAAATTTGTAGGCATTTTGCAAAAAAATGTTTGACTAGGAACTCTGTACTCATATTGCCACAGCCATAGACCCTTCTAGATACCCACTTTTGTACTTTTTTTTTCTGGGTTTCACTATTGTTTCATTTAAAAACTCATTTTGTCATAGAGAATATGGGAGTATTTGCTTCCTAGGATTTTCTTTGTGCTTTCAATACCACTTGTACTTCTGATAGTCATATTTTGGGCTGGCTTTTTACATAGAAAGTTTGAATAACATCTCCATTCTAAGATCTGTGATGATCAAACTCGTTGTAACTACAAACAAGCTCTTGAAGGCTTAATGCAATATGTCTAAACATGGAATACTAAGATCCCTCTCTTGTAGTAATGTCTTCAAGAAAAAGAAAAAAAATCCTCAAAGGCATAGGTAGATTTATCCTAACCAAGTCTAGAAAAGTATGGTATTATACATCTTCTACACTTGAATTAATAACCTTGGATATGACCTCTGGATCATTGGCCATTACCTGATCACAACCATATAAGAATTTACCATACATATCATTATCCTTCATTATTGTCCTCTAAATCATCTCGCCCTCCATTTTGACCTCTTAATGATAGTGGGCACTATGATAATTCAAATCTACCCCTTCTAGACTATTCATAGTGAAATAATATATGAAGATTCAAACGACATATTGTTGAGAAAAATCTATGTGAGATTTATTGTGTGCTTTGTTATGAATCTAGCAATTACCATATAAACCCTTTTAGCATCATCTCTCCACTTAATTACTGTTACTACCCTCTCAACAGATTATCCTCCTATGTGAGTCTGATGCATTCCAAAATGACTATGGGGATCACTTTTTCATGCAGACCATGTCCTCTATCTTCACTGGTATGTCCCCTTTAATCTTGTTGCTATTATGCATTATTTGTGACAAATATTCCATCTCATATTGTGCCTTATGTATCTTATGAAAACCACACATTTATAGAGTATTTCTCTTTAATACATCCACAACCATGCGATAGCATACACGACATGATGGATTTGGGACTGCTCCCGTATCCTCTGAAAAGCATTGTCATTGGGTAATTGATAAGACCACCTTTTAAAAATTCTTTATAACTATTTCACTGTACTATTTGATTACATATGATCACTATCCTTGGATATCATATTTAATTGCAAACATTGTCTGCCCTTTGTGACTAGTCTTACCAACATGAATATCAATGTTATTGTAAACACCCATAAAAGCACTCTTTCATATACCATACATGGTTGTTACCTGATCATGTTTCTTCATGACTCAATCACAACATATTGCTCCTATTCATTTCTTTGATTCTTCTCATGATAATTTTTGTCTTCATCTCTTTAATGCATATGTGTCTTGCTTTTTATGCCACCATTCCAATATAGATCAATTTTGTCAAAGTGACATCACTATATTTATGACTAGGCATGATTGCCCCATGTAGCTTATGATAGCTCCTCATTGAGTAACTCAGAAGAAACTCATTGAATCATTTTTAATGAGTCATGTGACATGTTTCTATTGACAAGGAGTATCACTATTAATGTGAGATGGCTCCCATTAATAATGGTACCTTTCTTTTTCAATAAAAACATGATCAATGAGACTTGTCAACAAAGATTCAGTGGTGATATAAAAAATGAAATTGTCCCTCTACAATGTAATAAAAGGGCAGCACATTGGGCTCAACCCTTGTGGGAGCCACATTTTTTCTCACGTGTTGTAATCAAATGAAACAAAATAGTAACAAGGATTTCACCTATACCTACACAAGAAGCAAACATGTTAGATAAAAACTGAGCATATGATGGATGTGTTTGATTATGCTCTTGTGTTTTCCTAGACATATATGGTATGCTTGGATATTTGAATGCACATGAGGATCAGATTATATGCTTATAGATATGCACATATTTTGACTGGTGACCCGTCATTGCTCTAACAACACTTTTATTTCAGATGCAGGAAGCCTAGGAGCATCAAGGAGAGCAAGCAAGACAAGCGAGAGGGAACGAAGATGGATCAGAAATAAAGCAACCAGGATTCGTCATTCAAGCAATGATGAATCCCCTTTCTCTTTATGTGCATTCTTTTTCTTCTGTATCTATAAATGTATAATGTTTTCTACTATATGCATTCATGCAGTCAGTCCCATGGCTTGTGTGGGACACCATTCATTTTATTATCAATAAATACATTTCTTTTGAAAATATTGTACATACTTCTCCTATGTTATATGCATCTGCATAATGCAATGTAGTATTTTAGTCTTATGATTTTGTTTATGCACATGAATGTGACCTAGAAGATTTAAAAATGTACCCTCTTTTTCATTTGTAAAACCTAATAGCTCCACCTATTTGAGCTAGTAGCTAAAATAGGTAACATGTTTAAGGAGCCCCTGTTCCTTTCCTAGTTTATGATTTTGTTGGTGGATCTAGTTTGTGACTAGGTCTCAGAATCTAGGTTCCCCCTAAACCCTAACACCACCCTTCCTTGCAGTCCTTTCTTGTGTTCCTACCCCTATATTTTGGGAATACCCAAGGTATTATAACTCACCCTAATTCCATTTTTCTTAGGTTTCTCTCTCTTTGTGGAACTCGAATTTCCACCCTTTGATTCACATTCCCTAGTATTTCTCATCCGATATGGACTCTTAATACTAACCTTTTATCTCCCCTAGAGCTTAGACCTTCAAAAGAACCCCAAACTTTGGCGTGAATTCCTTAGTTCCAAATCCTCCTCACACCTTAGTCTCCATGGATTCCTTTCCCCTAGTACTCATAGTTCCCAAGCCCCTCTCAGAACCCAACCTTTAGTTTTCACCTCTTCTATCTCCATCCTTTTCTTGGGTCATGGATATCCATTAGAACTTAGAACTAAGTTTCAATATTGTTCCATGACCATGTCTTATTCCCTAAATTCCTTTGGTGATCTACATTACTATTATTTACTCCCCTTTAAACTTGATCCTCGAGATCAAATTTCTTTGTAAACCTCTTATTTTGATCCCCATTCCATCCCTAGTCTTGATACCCAATTTTTATCCCATCCTCTCCTAAGTTTACATCTCCTCCCCTTAATCTAAAAAATTCCTCTTGACTTTTAAACCTAGTTCCAAGGTCCATTTTTTTCCCAAAAGACCATTGAATGGCCTATTTTGAGCCTAAAAAACCTTGATATGTTATTTTACCTACTTTCATGGCTAGCCTCTAACTCTATTGAAGCTTTATTTGACCCTAAAATCAACACTTTGTCCATTCCTACCTAAAATACATTATTAATATTGAAGTGTATGATTTAATATGTAGTTTCCTGCAAACAATATAGGCATCCATACTACCATAAATGGAGTCATTAGGGTTCTTCCTACCTAGACCCACATGCATGAAGCTCTACAATTTATTTTAAAATTTCTATGGATTTGCACAACCGCACAAACCAAATCCATGACTACCACGTTCTCCAAGATCTCCATTAATCTACTCAATGCTAGAGATGTGAAGATTATAAATACCAATTCAAATGTATATGTGCAAAATATTAGTTGCTAAGAGAATTTTTCATCTAAGAAAGTCTACAACTAAGTCTAAGGCATCAAATGTTTCTAGTATGAGCCAAAAACAAAGGAATCCATCTCAATGTGAAGAGTAAGAAGGGTTTGTAAGAGCACATCTCAATGGAAGTTTGCAATGATTAAAGAAATCTATGGTCACAATTTTGTATTTTGTCTCACCATATTTGCTAGTCTGAAATTGTAATAAGGGTTAGATGAGAGGTGATAGCTTCTAATGTATTAAAAATTATTTATAATGGTCTTTATTATATTGTATACGAGTTATTATAGTTTTTAGATGGATTACTATGTATGTCCATTTATGTAATATTTGACATTTGTATAAATGCATTTATAGTTCTATAGATACTTTGTCAATGATATCTCCTTCCTCTTTATTGTTCATGACTTTTTTCTCAAATGGAGTAGGCACTAGTCCACAATGGTGAAGGATAAAACATCCATCATTGAAACACCCTACATCCCTATTACAAGAAGTAAATTAGGGTTCATACAAGTCATTCATGATTCAATAGTAAAATAGGAAACATTATCAGACAACCCAAATAGATAAATAATAAATGAATCATAGCACGCATGCTTGTAAATTTCCACTATGTAAAAAGAAATAATTAAAATCATCCAAAGGGATTAGCATACTATTTTCATCTATAAGTGAATGTGTAAGGTGTGTTATTATATATATATATATATACACACACACACACATTATTTATGTAGCTAGTTAGTTTATGACCTAGTGATATTTATAAGGGTCAAGAATACATTGGGTTTAGCTCTCATTGTTGAATCAAGCTACATTTCAACTCGTTTAAAACCTTATTTAAGGTTACCTTAAGGAATACCTTCCTAATTATAAGTTGAGCTCAAAATGTAGGAGTGAATATTCGCTCTCATAAATTGGCCTTTAACCCTACTCAATTTGATGATGAATTCATTTTTACCTTCTTGATGGCACCACCTAGAAGGTGAAACTAATTTGTAGGATTGTAGAGTAGTAATTACAAGACCCAATGAAATGGTGTCATTGTTGAGGATAATTGTTTTTAGTCATTATTGGTGAAGTGTAAACCTTGTGCATAATTTGAAGACTAGTAATTTTCAAATAGTTTTTGTGACTATGCAATGCAAATTGGGTGAGTTAGCTTAGTTGGAAACTCGCTCCAAAAAAATGGTGTCATTGAAAGGAGGAATCTTGTTCTAGTTTAAATTAATAGGAAAACAACTTTAAAATATTAATGGGCTGAAATATTAATTTATTTCTTGGTTGGTGAGCTAAACCTAGAAGTATTTTATTGTTTTGGAGGTCTAAAGTGCTTCAAGAGAATATATCAAACCTTAAAAAAAATATTATGAGAGGCACATATGTTCTTCCAACTTTTGAATCATAGTTTATTTTATGAAAAATAAACATTTATATTGTAAAACATTAGTTTATACTTTGCATGGTAGGGTGTGATTAGTATTGGCTGATTGGTATGGATATAATTCTCATTTTGGTGTTTCTCCATGTGCTTTTTATATCCCAACCCCTAATAACTACATTGAAACAACTAATTATGATTATTTTAGTGTTATTCCTCATTCTACTCAAGTAGCCCTACATCATGTGAAAACTAATGCTAGGATTTTCAAGAATCCATATGAGAAAAATAAAATAAAATTAATGATCTTGTTAAGATGAAAAAATAATGTGAAGAATCAATCAATACATTGCAACCAATTTTTTTATAATTTTTCTACAAAAATTAGGTTTCTCCATCCCATATCATTCCTCTAGAAACCATTTAAAAACCACCAAACCTCTCTTGGGTTGATCATAAAACCATGACATCCAAGTTCTTCAACTAGATGCCTAGATTTGATGGGTATGATATTCATGAAGGGGATGCATATGTTGAATTATTTTAAAATTTTATGAAAAAATATCAATTAAAAAATGAAGACACGTGGATTTTTTTCGTTAGGTCTCTATGTAGAAAGGCATACAACTAGTACACATTTTTTTTAGATCACCCATTTCCTTCTTATGACCTTGTGGTTGCATTTGAAGATGAATTTTCACTTAATGTCTACACTACTATTCTTCTTAAAGAATTGGAAAATATTAGAATGGAAAGACAAAGAGTCTACCACAGACTTTAATCATAAGCAAGTGTGGTCACCGTTTCCAAGATTCTAAAGGCCTATAGGCCTAACATAGCTTAGTGTAATGAAATATGTTTTGATTCATATGAAGTTAGTTTGAGTTTAATTCAATTTACTTTTCAATAATGTAATATTCAACAAGCTTATGCATGCCTTGAATCCATTAAAAGAATGACAAATAATTATAATACAAAATTATTATACTCTAGTACAAGTATTACTTGTTATGAACATAGTGTTGTAAGTAGCATCTATATGGATGCAACATATGAGGTGAGTGTAGCATAAAATGATCCTAAGAATGAGGTTCATGATCCTACTATTTTTCATAGCAAGATGGACAAAGAGGAAGTTGTGTATATAGGTGAGTAGTCAAATGAATCAACTCTTGAAATTAATTATCTAGATTGGGTGCATTTTTATGATACTAAAGATGAATAAGAAACTAGTTTCTTGTTTTATTTATTTCCTTCCTTCATTCCTAATAATGATAATGAAGTTGTTGATATTTGTTTCAATGAGAATGACTTGCATGTAGTTGCACTTGATGATGAATTATTGAGATAAATATTAGTGTAGTAAGTTATTTTCAATGTGAAGATATTAAATTTGATAATTTTCTAGATGATGATCATGTTGATGTATTTGAGGACATATTTCTATTGTGTAAGAATTATTGCCTCTCTTATGCAAATTGTGTTTTATCTAGACCACAAGAAGATGTTATAGTAATTGTGGAGAAAGAATAAATGTGTTATAGGTTTAATTTAAGAAGTATATATGGCACAATAGATTACCAAAGTGAACTTGAAATAAAGAGATCATTTGAAGAAATTGGTTCTTCACTTGAGGTGTCTCACAATGTTGTCTTTTGTGTTAGTGAAGTGAATTATAAGATAGTAAAGAATAATTACCACATGAAATCAATGTATATACTATATTGGCTACTTTTTATCCAAGGACTTAATGAGGATGTTGTTGATTATGAAGCTTTAGTTTTTGAAGGTCATAATCTAGTATTATGGATGATAGTGATATGCCTAAACTCAAAATATTTTATATAGAGCTAGCACATAAATGATAATGGTGTTGATTAAAAACACATATGCCAAATAAAAATCAACCCATTGCTTGAGTTGAAAACATGCTAGAGCTTTATTTTTTAAAAAATTTGACTTGCAAGATGAAATTTTTTCTTGGGCATATCAATAATGCAATCATACATAATTTTACTATCCATGTGAATTTGAGTATTTCCTTTTTTCCTCAATTCACAAGTAGGTCATTAGGCATGAAAATTTTACATCCATGTGTGAGGGAAGTTTACTTCCTCTCATGAGTTTCAATTATTTTGATGTTGACTTGGATTTTAGAGTTTTACTCTAAGTTGTTATGGACATAATTAATGTATTATGGAATAGTTTGTCGACCTCGTACAATGATTTAACAACTAAGCCCTTATAGCTATGATTAGATATTGGACATCTAACCTGAATATCTATTTCAATCATCATGAAGGTGCATTTAACTTGTCAACCCAGGGACATAAACTTGAAATGGGTCAGCATAGTATGTGCACTAGGAATCCAAAGTAGCCATATTCCTCCTATAGCTAAGAAAGACACAATGCTGAAAGTATATTACTTGGAAGGAAATAACATAAGTGTTGAGCATCAACCAATAACTAAACTAAGATAAAATGCATGACAAAAATGAAAATCTGAGTGAACAAAGAGGAAACTACTCTATCTACTTTGGCTGTAGGAATAGTCACAAAATGTAATTCTAGTGGCTGCAGGAATAGATAGTGCCAGATTCTTAACTAATTACTGAACAAAAAATAACTAAATAACCTAAGCAATGAAATACTCACCAAGTGGGCCTCCTTGGATGAGTATCCCCTGAAACAAATGTAAACTCAAATGCATGAACTTATAACTTCATTTCATTCATTGGAAAACATGAGTACAATCAAGCAACATGACTATATTACTGGATAACTAAGAGTACGAGTACATCATCAGATTAAGAAACCCCTTCAGAAGGAGCATATGAGTCTTATTTATAGAAGCTACTAACTAAGCACCTAGCAAGGTAGTCAGCTCCCATGGAACAAGAGGATGCCAAATTAGGGAAAGCATAAAAAGTGGAGAGATGGTTATGCATGTGTAGAATCTGGTCAAGCATGTTTGCCTCAACGTAGATCTGGTATGACAGTAATGCCTAAATTTTCTCAATAGACAATTAAGATAATTTATAAGGCGATTACAACTTCGATTTGAATGAGGAATCTTTCCTCCATCAAGAGTCTTCCCTCATTGAATGGCCACCTTGTTGACCGATATGGTGAATGACCAGTCGGTAGAATCTCCCTTAATTGTAGGCCTCTAATTATATTTTCATGACAATATTAGTATGCACAACAACTGCATATATGTAACTATCTCAAAGTGACATTCATTAATCACATGTAAAATTGACACAAAAAGTTTAGATAGCATGTCAATATCATTTAAAGGCTATGAAAATAAGTTCATGTCCAAAGTCTATGGTTTTAAGGAAATACCATAAAAAAGGTCAACATCCAAGCATCAAATTCTATGCCAATTGTAGCAAATGGACAACAAACTCTATCAATAATTAGACCATAAACTAGACTCATCACTCCCCCCAACCTAAGGTCTTGTTGGTCCTCCAGCAGAGGAAGAGTTGTTCTTTTGCTTGGTCAATTCCTTGAAATTCGCAACCGTCAATTGTCCTACATTAGTTTCTATTGTGTCTGAATTAGGATCCCAATAGAACTCTTGTTGTATGTCCAACTTGCTCCATCTCTATCTCTTTGCAGCTATGGAATATCGGTAGTACCTAAAGTTTGGCACAGGCCAAAGTAGGATAGGTGGCTGAAAAGTCAATGGAAGCCAAAATTATCCCTTTGTTTTTCCAATCTGTATATATCTATCAACTCTCTTAAGTGTTGTAGCATAGTTCTTGTGTGGAATGAGGCTCAACTTGTTTCAAATCATCAGTTAGGTTGTTCCACCTTTGTAACAGGTATCCCATTACAGATTTCCCTATGGTTTTTGCTATCTCCTCATATTCTTTATAAACTGCCTCTCTCTCAGGAAGGATTCTATTGCCATAGCTTGGTTCGTAATGAATTTTGTGCCAATCCTTGAAAATGTCTCTTGGATTTCTAGGTTCAGCCCTAATGGCCAGGGGAGTGTTGGATTCAATTTTCCAATAAGTCATGAACTGCTTTCCCCAACTAACTTTGTTTTGTATCCAAGACATGAATTTCCTTAATTGGACATCTCCAACATACAACAGTGGATTCCAATCATGGTCTTTGGTCACAATATAATTATGTAAATAGAATTCACATAACAAATTCTTCATTTTAGGAGGAGAAATCTGATAAGCATTGAAAAATTCAAGAGGGGTCTCAATGGAAGGGCTCAAACCTGAAACAATCCTTGCTAGCTTAAAATAAAGATGCTTCTCCTTCAAATACAGAGCATAGACCCTTGGAGGAGTCATGCACTCTAAGATCTGAGGTACCAAGGCTACCATATTATCCACCTTTTTTCTTTAAAGCAACAATTTCTTCATTCTTATCCTCAATCTCTTCATCTCTCTTTTGAATTTCCCTCTTTAGTTTGCATTTCTCTGCTTTCCATTCTTCTTCCCTCCTTTGCACTTCTTTCCATAATTTCATGGCTACCATGTGCATTGAAGAATTAGAGGGACTGTGTATTCCTACCAAAATCTTTCCTAGCACTTTTACTTGCTCTTCATAGAGTACTAGTTGCAGGGCTTCTGTTTGTTCAACCAATCCTAGTTGTAGGGGTGTTGATTGTTCTCCCAGTTATAGCTATAGGGACTCTTACTGCAGGAACTCTTTCTTATGATCTTGTTACAAGAGCTCTTGATTTTTCTCATGTACTTGGCTTTCAACTTGTTCTACAATGTCAGCAAGATCCACCAGCATTATGCTTGTTGCTTTTTCCTAGACATTCACCCACTCCATTGGAGATTTTGTATCCTCCTATGATGTTTCTCCAAGTTTAGGGCTTCCCTCAGGAGATACACCAAAGGTTGGACCACTGGTCTTGATTTTCTAGGAGGGATTCTACGCTTTTTTTTTGTTGCAGGAAGAATAGTGTTAGCCTTCCATTTCTTAGAGCTCGACACTTATTTTTTCTATTGTTTTATTTTTATCTTTTCCCTTTCTTCTTTTGTGCCCTAGTTCTCATTAGGATGCCAAGAGGAACATCATCATCAAAATCTGGAGAGGAACTTTCTTTGTCTGAATGTTTAGCCTCAGAAGAACTAATCTCTATGGTTTGCTTGGTTGTAGGAGGGTTTACACTAGGTCTCACCTCAGAAGTTGAGGCTCCAAGAGGAACCCGAACATTGCTCACTCTCATATTAACCTTATGAGGTTGAGGAAAAACCATAGGTTGCAAATGCTCTAGTCTAATTTGATCAATGTTCAAGAATTCTTCCCAAGTTATATTAGATACATCATGCAGAGACTTCTCAACTAGTAATTTGATCAGACAATGGTGGGAAATGGAATTGTCCCTACCTTTCTGGGTCTCGGCCGCCATGATTGAAAGAAGGTGGTATAGTACATTTGGCACAATCATTCTTCTCTCGTGCCTCATTTGGTTCAGGAGTTTGAAATACATGAAATGTAGATTCAACTGACAACCTTCGTAGGTAATATACTTCACAACATAAATGTCTACCTACTTCCATGGCTTGGGCAGAGAAATTATCTTCGCACCTTGTTTGTCCACACTCAAATGGAGGATCACCAAGTTCTGTAAATTCAGCCCTAGCTGACCTAGCGTCTCTAGTAGTAGGGTAATGTTCACCATCGGTAGGAAACCCTGTAACTTCTCCAATCCTCTCCTTAGTGGCTATGACCTCCAACCCCTTTACCGTGGCCTTTCCTTTAGACAATGTTTGGGAAAATTCCAATGCACCATTCAGCTTTAAGAAATAATCTAACCATCCACAATTTATAAACTCGGCCAGACAAGGTGCATCTTGTATTAATACATCATGAATCATGGGTTCATTTTGAATTAACCCACCTCCCATTGTTTGCAATCAAACAATCGCTTTGCAAAGCTTTCCTTCCTACAATCTTCGTTTGAAATCCAAATTTCTCCTTCCTGCAATGTTGCCAAATTTCCAATGCCAATATTGTCTAAATTTTACCTTTTGGCTTAAGATTATGATAGGATCAATAAAGGCAGTAAAGGTGTAATAAATGAAGGTTATGCTTAAGAAGAATGGCGGCGGTTGATGTCGTTTCACACATACGAGCCATCATCTCACTCAGAATTCAAGTTAGCTCAATACTTAAACTTTGCTAGCATGAACCAGTATAGATAGAAATGTGGACATGGCATTCACCCTTTTCCCCCCAACCTAAATTGGCACATGTGTCCTCACATGCAAGGTGGAATGACGATTTGACAAAGGCAAGGAATAATTGCATGCTATGGTGAATGTCCATATTAATTTACAATAATTAAATGAATATACTCAAAGACAATTAAGATATAACAATTGATGTGCATGTACTTGAACTCGTGGAAGATTTATTGCAAAGATTATGGAAAAAGTATCAGTCACTTTTCAAGAAATTAGTTGAGCGATTAATGAAAGTGGAGTGGAATGAGGTGGAAGGAATGAAGTGAAATGATGGCAGTGTGATGGAAGAGAGAGAAAGGTGGAATGGATGGGCGGATGGGTGAAGAAGTAGACCCTCACAAAAGTGGAAGTGTTTATTATGACAAGTTACATACCTTAGTTAGCCATAAGGAGGGACACTAGGTCCACTTCCTTTGGCTACAGGAAGTTCGAGTGTTGCATGTTGAATTAATTGTTGTAGGAACTCCTTGGAAATTGGCTTGTGATACAACTTGAGGTGATGACCATTGACAAGCAACTTAAATCTGGCAGGGTCAATGCTAGTGAGTTGAACAACTCCATTAGAAAAAACTTCAGCAACCTCATACAGTCCTAGCCACCTTGACTACAATTATCCTGCATTGTCTTGATATCTTGAGTCATAGAGCAATGCCTAGTCACCTGGGTAGAATTTCTTATCCTTGATGAATTTTTCATGCCACCTTATTCTCTAATTCTACACTACCTCTGTGTGATGCAAATTCGTCTTCCTCATCTCATCCAAAGCATTCAATTGCATGACTTTGTCCCTTTGTGCTTCAGAGATAACCATCCCCAAGTCTACTACAGTCCTAAGAGTCTTATGCTCAAATTCAATGGGAATCATAGCTATCTTTCCATACAGTAGCTCAAATGGATTGAACCCTATAGTTGTTTTCCAATTAGTTTTATAGGCCCAAACAACTTCTGGTAATCTACTTACCCAATCATTTCTATGGATAGCCACTGTTTTGGTCAGAATGGCTTCAATTTCTCTATTGGTCACCTCAACTTTTCCATTGGCATGAGAGTGATAAGGAGTAGACTTCTTGTGCCTAATGTTGTACTCATTGACCAGTGTTGTAATAAGGGTTGAAGTGAATTGAGCCCCTTGATTAGTCACTATCTCTCTTGGAACCCCATACTATCTGAAAAATTTCCTCATAAAGAAATTTTGCAACCTTATTGTCTCATGCATGCTTCATGGCCTTAAATTCTACCCACTTGGTTACATAATCGGTGCATACCAAGATATAGGATTTACCATTTTATGGAGGATCAATGGGTCCTACAAAGTCCAATCCCCACTTATCAAATGGAGTCATTACTACCTGGGGGTAAAGTGGCATCTCATCAAATTTGGTTGGTCGGTCCATCGTATGGCATTTGTCACACTTCCTTGTATATCTCCCTGCATCCTTATGGAGTGTGGGCTAGTAATATCCTATATTCAAAATCTTCATTGTTGTCCTCTTGGCTGCAAAATGCCCTCCATAGGGTTCATTGTGACATGCATGCAAAATTTTATATGTCTCATCTTCCCTCACACATCTCCTCATGACATGGTCTAGTCCAATGTAGAACAAACATCCAACAATTCATGAGAAAGGAAAATATTTTTCAATAAGCATCCTCCTCTCTTTTGGAGAGAAGTGAGGAGGAACTCTCCCTATGACTAGATAATTAGTTGTGTCAGCATACCAAGGTGTATGCACACTAATGGAAAATAAATGCTCATCAAGGAAAGAGTCATCTACTACTTGGTTGTCCTCTAATGTAGTCAGCCTTGATCATTCAGACTTGATTGTCCCTAGTTTATCCACAATGGTTATGTCAAACTCCTGCATCAACAATAACCATCTTGCTAGCCTACCTGAGATCAGGGGTTTATTCATGAGGTATCTAATGGTTGCATGATCAGTGTGAACAAAGATATGGTAGCCTATTATATAGTGCCTAAATTTTTTTAGGGCATAGATCAATGCCAACATTTCTTTTTTTGTCACTGTATAGTTGAATTTAGCTCCCTGCAGATTTTTGCTAACAAAATAAATAACATTTTCAATAGCTCCTTCTTTCTACCCTAAGACTGCTCCTATAGCATATTCTAATGCATCTATATGGATGTGAAAAGGAAGCTCCCAATTAGGACCCTTGAGTATAGGAGCATGATTTAAAGTTGCTTTCAAGTTAGAAAATCCCTTGTCACAACCTTCTATCCATTGGAATTCAACATATTTAGTTAGGAGATTATACAATGGTGCTTCCATTTTGTTGAAGTCTTTGATGAACCTCCTATAATAACCTGCATTTCCTAAGAGACCCCTAACATCTTTTTGTTTTGCAAGGATAGGCATATTGGTGATCACCTCAGTCTTTATAGGATCTACTTGAATTCCTTTGTGAGAGATGTAGTGACCAAGAACTACACCTTCCTACATAATCATTAAGCACTTTTCACTATTTAAAGATAGATTATGGTCTTCACATCTCTGTAGGACTCTCTTGATATTTTCCAATTCTTCATTGAAATCAACGCCATAAGTAGTGAAGTCATCCATATAGATTTCCATGCAATCAAGAGAGATGTTTGAAAATATGCTAATGACTGCCCTCTCAAAAGTTGCAAGTGCATTGCATAAGCCAAATAGAAGTACCTAGTAGGCATAGGGTCCCCATGGACAGGTGAAGGTGGTCTTCTCCTGGTCCTCTAGTGCAATTTGGATCTAGTTATAGCCGCTAAATCCATCTAGGAAAAAGAGTGCTGCTTTCCTATGAGTCCAAAACTTGATCTATGAAAGGTAAGGGAAAATGGTCCTTTTTTGTGATAGCATTAAGTTCCCTATAATCAACACAGAATCATCACTTCCCTCATTTTTGGGCACAATCACCAATGGGGACACCCACTGGCTATCTGAAATGGGGTAGATGAATCCTGCATCTAGCAATTTTTATAGTTCCCCTTTTACAATTTCTCTCAATGCAGGGTTAATTCTTCTTTGTGGCTGCCTCATTGGTGTACAGTCATTTCTTATGTCTATCCTATGAGTGCAAATCTTAGGGTCCAATCCCTTCATATCATGATAATCCCATGTAAATGCACACTGGTGGGCCCTTAGTAAGTTTTCCAATGACAATTGTTGTTCTTCACTCAGTTTGTTATTAATATTTAGATATTTTCCTTCTAACACCTGCACTTGTGTAGTTAACTATACCATAGATGCTTCACTAATGCTTGGTACCTTGGGTTCATGTGGAAAAAATTTATGAGACATACTTGTTGCTACAGGAAGAGTGTCTGCAGGAAGAGCGACTACAAGAAGAACGTCTGCAGGAAGAGCAATTGCAGGAAGAATGGTTGCAAGAAGAGCGGGCAAGAGTTTCTTCACTGGATCAAAAAAATCAGATGCATGAGAGGATGATGCTTCCTCTACCTCATAATGGTTTTGAATTATGTTAGACAATACTTCATCTTCATCTTGAAACTGCATGAAATGACTTCTTCTTAACATCATAAGTTATGCCATAGAACTAACTTCCTCGGCCTCTTCACCAACATGTGGCCATACAAGATCATTCTTATCATGGGAGGGTTGACTAGGAGGGTAGCGAACAATATTTTTTGTGCTCTTTCCATCATAAATGGTCATGTCTTTTGTTTGGCATCCAATGGAGGCATCTGTTGCTGCTAACCATGGCCTTCCAAAAATAATGGGGTACTCGCCTAGTGTGGCCTTAGGAGAAAGAATCATAAAATTTGTTGGGTACTCCCAAGAGTCTACAGTTACCACAAGATCCTATACTATCCCATCAGAATTAATAGTAGAACTATCAGCAAGCTGCAAGATAGTAGGAGTAGGTCTCATGCTTGCAACATTTATTTGGTGCAGGATGTCCTTGGTCATCACATTTATTGCTGCTCCCAAATCAATCAGAGAATTCTTTATCTGGATCCCATTTATAACAACTCCTACCACATGACTCCCTGGGTCATTATATTTGGGAATAGTCACTTTCCCAAGCATGATGTCAGCCAATTGTCCCACCACATGAACCATAGTGGGGTCTTTCTTCTTCATGCCTGGCTTCTTAAAGAATGCTTACTTGATTGCTTTGTCATATATGGGAACATCTTTTGTGGCCTTAAATAGAGGTATTTGGACACATATATGCTTCAACAAATCTAAAATATCAAAATTTGTGTCCTCCTTCTCTTCCTTTTGTTTCAGAGTTTCCAACCTCTAGGGAAATGGTGGTTTTGGTTCAGTCTGCTTGATTGGGACTGGTTTAGGGTTTTTAGGTACACTTGGTTGAATGGGGACATTCAGAGGCCCCTCTTCTTCCACGGGAAGCTCATTGATAATGGATGTGGAAGGTGCTGGCAAAGTAGTTCTTAAACGCAATTGGATGTTACTTACACTCACAACATATGCAGGGAATTGATTTGGATCGGCAAAGTATACCGACTATTGTTGTGGTTTATTATTTGGGTTAGGTGTGGGTTGGGCTATTAGCTGAGTACGTTTAGATTCATTTGAATTTAAACTAGCAGGAGGAGGCATTATAGCAGGTTGTTGGGGTTGAGAAGGTGATTGCATGTAATTGGTTGTTTGGTTTGGCCATTGTTGTCCTCCCCTCCATTGGGATGTTTGCTGCCAATTTCCTAGAGGTGGCTACCAGTTTCCTTGAAACTGTATCCAATTCCCCTAAGGTTGTTGCCACTGGGGTGGATATTTTTGGTGGTTGTTCTAGACATTCGAAGGGTTATTCTAAGGCTGTAGTGAATATCCTTCATAATTGGATGGATATGGGGGTTTCCATTGGTTACCAGATGAATAAGAATTGAAATATGGCCCAACAAAAGATACTGGATCTGGTGGCATGCCTTGTCTTGGAGCCCATGGACTCCTTTGTGCAACATAGTAGACTTGATCTTCTTCACCCTAGATTGGTTTGAACTTAAAGTTTGAACTTAAGTGTCATCTACTTGTTGTCAATATTAGCTATCATCTTGCATTTGTAGTCCTTCTTCTTTTGTTTGCAATGAGGGCAATATTATGCCAACATTGCCTCTTCCTCCTCTTGTTTCTTCTTGGCCTGAAGTGTATCCAACTGAGTAGCCAGATTGTTTATGATTTCTTGCTTGAAGTCTGTCAGTAAGTGAGTGATCTCCATCCTTGAAACTCCATTGGCAGATGACTTACCCATGGAATATTGGTAAGCTCTCCCCTTCTTTGAAGATTCCCTAGAATAGTTTTGACATATCTTCTTGTTGTCCTCCCAAGGAACTTGGGTGATATATCCTCCTCCCATCAGGTCCAAGGCATCTGTGTAGCTGTCATTAATTCCTCTCAAGAAAAGCAAATTTTGTGATTCTTCATTGAGTGTATGGTGTGGAGATTTTTGTAAGAAAAAAAAAAACCTTTAGATATAATCTTCCAAGCTCTCATCCTCCTTTTGCTGCATCCTAAAAATTTCACCTCCTCTCATGTCACTTCCCTTGCAATACTCCTTGTATTTCTCAAGGAACTTTGTCTTCATATCCTCCCAAGTCTCCATAGTATCTCTACCTAGGCTCATGAACCGTTTTAATGCAACTTCTTTCAATGTGGTAGTGAATAGCTTAAGCCTATGGGCATCAGTGGTATAGTCATAACTCTTGTAGAGTATATCAAACTCGAACAAGAATGTATCAGGATCTTCTATGAAAAGTCCATAGAACTTAGGAAGAACTGAAGCAGGGATATTTTTGAGGTTGTCTACTTCATTCTGATGAGTAATGGGGAAAGGAAAAGCTAGTTGGTTAGGTTTGTTTCCATTTGCATCACCCATGCATGCCTGATGAAGTTCCAAAGCAAGGGGGTTCTCAATCAGATTCTGATCTTCAAAGGAAACTTCAGAACTAGTCAAATCCGGAAATGTATCAACAAAGAGGTGTGGCTCTTCTTCCTCTTCATATCTGGGCAAGTTCTGATACTCAATTATCTGGAATAGATCAAGATTGTAAGGAAGGAATCTCCCATGAGCATCTCTTATCCTTTCTCTATGCATATGGTATCAATTGACTATCAACCAGCTCACACAAAGAATTGGCAAAAGAATAGAGGGGGTCATTACTTTCCTAAATGAGGGATATACTAAGAAAAACTTCTAGAAATACTACAACAAGAAAAACTATCAATGACTCCAAAGAACTCCCTAGTTTGACACCATCCCCAACAACGGCACCAAAAATGTCGACCTCCTACAATGATTTAACAACTAAGCCCTTATAGTTATGATTCAGAGATTGGGCATCTAACCTGAATATCTATTTCAATCATCATGAAGGTGCATTTAACTTGTCAACCCAGGGACGTAAACTTGAAATGGGTCAGCACAGTATGTGCACTAGGAATCCAAAGTAGCCATATTCATCCTACAACTATGAAAGACACAATGCTGAAAGTAAATTGTTTGGAAGGAAATAACATAAGTGTTGAGCATCAACCAATAACTAAACTAAGATGAAATGCATGACAAAAATGAAAATCTGAGCGAACAAACAAGAAACTACTCTGTTTTCTTTGGCTAGACAATAACAGTCACAAAATGGAATTCTAGTGGTTGTAGGAATAGATAGTGCCAAATTCTTAACTAATTAGTGAACAAAAAATAACTAACTAACCTAAGGGACAAAATACTCACCAAGTGGGCCCCCTTGGATGAGTATTTCCTAAAACAAATGTAAACTCAAATGCACAAACTTATAACTTCATTTCATTCATTGGAAAACATGAGTACAACTGAGCAACATGACTATATTACTGAAAAACTAAGAGTGTGAGTACATCATCAGATTAAGCAACCCCTTCAGAAGAAGCATCTGAGTCTTATTTATAGAAGCTACTAACTAAGCACCTAGCAAGGCGGTCAACTCCCACAGAACAAGACGCCAAATTAGGGAAAGCATAAAAAGTGGAGAGGTAGTTACGCATGCGTGGAATCTGGTCAGGCATGTTTGCCTCAACTCAGAACTAGCATGGTTCAGTAACGCCTAAATTTTCTCAACAAACAATTAAGATCATTTATAAGGCGATTACAACTTTGATTTGAATGAGGAATCTTTATGTCATCAAGAGTCTTCCCTCATTGAATGACCACCTTGTTGACCAGTATAGTAGATGACTAGCTGACAGAATCTCCCTTAATTGCAAGCCTCTAATTATATTTGTTTGACAATATTAGTATGCACAACAACTGCATATTTGTAACTATCTCAAAGTGACATTCATTAATCACATGTAAAATTAACACAGAAAGTTCAGATAGCATGTCAATATCATTTAAAGGCTATGAAAATAAGTTCATGTCCAAAGTCTATGGTTTTAAGGAAATAACATAAAAAGGGTCAACATCCAAGCATCAAATTCTATGACAACTGCAACAAATGGACAACAAAATCTATCAATAATTAGACCATAAACTAGACTCATCATAGGTAATACACCTATTATTTATGAATACCTTGTGGTATAAAATTTGATAATGAAGTGGATCTCTTCACTTCATGTGCAATGCATACAAATTAATGAATGTAGGAAGAAGAATTAATTTATTGCAGCTAGATGGTAGGAACAATTATGTTTTAAGGGAAATCAACTCCTTCAATAGGCTAAATTTGACATAGGAAAGTGATTACAATATTTTTTCCATGGACTTGTGCCATGGGTCTTCATGCAGGTTCTAGCATGCAAATATTTTAGTAATTTTTATTTGAAAATATATCTTCCATATTTTTATGCCTCCATGTCATTAGTTGTAAGTTATTTTCTTATGTTGTACATAGTGTGTCCAAGTTTGTATTATTTTTGTTCATGTGAGTATCATGATATTTATTTCATCACAACCCATGTTTTTCATGATGAAGTGTTGATGTCCCATTTCCTTTTGGTCCCCTATTTTGGTTTTCTCTCACAAATAGTTAGATTATCATTATTTCTTCAATAGACATATATTCCCAACCAGATCCAATGCTTTAGGAATCAATCCTATAGTGTCAAATTTATCTTGAGACCCATATTATTTGTATGTTCTAGCCTTACTTACCCACCATTAATAAGGAATATAATAAATCCCAAGTAGCTCCACTTTATGTGAAATTTACTAGATGTTCAATAAATCTTGGATGCTTATGTGTTTGAGAGGCCTTTGTCCCTTTTCTAGGTTGTGGGAATCTAGGTGGAATAGGTATCTATGGGATGAGACCTACAATTCTAGGATCCCTCAAACCTCAACCCTTACCCTTACTGTAAGCAATTTCTTATGTTCCTACTCCCCAATTCATAGAGCATTGGGTGCACTTTTATTCTTAGTTCCAATGTTTCAGATTTGAACCCAAGGTCTTCAAACTTGTGTTACTTCCTTTGTCTCAATTTTCCCAATCCTCGTTGAACCGTAACATCCACCCTTTCTTTGGTTCCCATTCCTTGGTGTTCCCCATCCCCTACAGATCCACGATCTTGACCTCTTATCTCCCCTTGAAGCCTAGACCTTTGGGAGGACCCTAAACTTTGACACCAATTTCATGATGCCAAGTCTTCCCCACACCTTGGTCCTTGTAACCTCCTTTCCACTAGTCCCTAAGTCCTTCCTAGGACCCAACCTTTAATTTTAACCTCTATTATCCTATATTTCTCTTGGGTCACATGTATCCATTTATTCCTAGGCTTTGATCATATCTTGCAACCCCATCTTGATCCTTGATTGTTCCTTGGGTACTCCTCATTCTCAAGCTTGAATCCTTCTCTGAACCTAATCCTCAAGCTAAAACTTATCCTAGGTAATCCCTCTTTTCTCAATCCCCATTCCATCACTAGGCTTGAGAGTTAATGTTTCTTCCTACTTCTTGACCCCTACCAATCAAACTCACTCATTTTCTCAACTAGATATATGGAATTCCTCTACACTTTTAAACATAGTTCCAAAGTCCCTCCTTGACCCAAAAATCTACTAAATGACCTATTTTAACTTATAAACCCTTCACATGCACTATTTCACCTACTTACACGACTTTATCATCGCTCCATTGAAGCTAGATTCTAACTTGTAACTACCATTTGTCTATTCCTAACTATAGGGAGTGATTTCAAATGTAAATTTGACTCTAGACAATATGGGTGATGATGTCACAATAAATGGGATTATTGATGTTCTTCCTACCTAGATACACCTATGTGGATCTCTATCATTCATTTTCAAAGTTCCACAAACTTGCACAACCCCCACATGCTAGATCCATGACTTCCATGTCCTCCCGAAGCTTCAATTTTTTTTGGACTCTAGGGACATGAAGATTATAAATACTAGTTCATTCTAAATGTAGATGGTTGGTTGTTAAGCCAAATTTTTGGTCTAGAAAAGTCTATAGCTAATTCTAGGGCATCAAATATTGCAAGTTTGAGTTGCAAACAAAGGAATACATCTTGTGAAGAGTAGGAAGGGTTTATAAAATCACATCTCCATGTAATGGTATGTCTCCATGACAACTTGCAATGATTCAATAACGCATATAGTTGCAACTATGCATTTTCTCTCACCATATTTGTTTGTGTGATTGTAATAGGGGTTAGATGAAGGGTGACAACTTCTAATGCATTGCAAATGCTTTGCAATGTTCTTTCCTTTATCTCATATGGGTTATTGTAATTTTGAGATGGATTAGTAAGTGTTTATATTCTATATGATGTAATTTTTTATTTGTGTAGAAATACATCTCTAGTTCTATTCATACTTTGTTGATGGTATATCCCTCCTCTTTGCTGTTTATGACTCTATTGCCCAATGAGTAGGCATCGATCCACATTGGTGAAGAATCAAGCATTCATCCTTTAAACACCATCTATTCCTCTTAGAAGTGGGAGTAGATTAGGATTCATACATGCTATTAATAATTCAATATTAAATTAGGGAAGAATCTCAACCAATTTGAATAGATAAATCATCAAAGAATCAATTCATGCATGTCTACACCTTGCCACTATGAAAAATAGTAAATTAAATTATCTGAATGGATTAAAGTACTACTACCACCTACAAGTGCACATGTAAGGTTTATTATCAACTATGTAAGAGGTTTATCTATAACTAGTTGGTCTCTAATCTAGTTACAATTATATGGGTCAAGCATACATTGGGTATAACTTTCATTGTTGTAACCAAGTTACATCTCAATTGGTCTTAAACCTTCTCTAAGGTTACCTCTAGGAATATCTTCTTGAATCTAAGTGGAATTGAAAGTGCAAGAAAGAATACCCCCTCTCGTCAATTGACCTTTAACCCTTTGTTTAAAAGTTGGATGGACAAACACAATGGCTTTTATTGATATGAATGTGATAAAAATACTAATTTATTTTAACCCCATAAAAACATGAATCCTTAAATATGAGATGTTGTAATGATTAACTATTGGGACAAGTATGATGGTTGTTCTTGATGTAGAGGTCATTGTGAAAAGAAGTGGAATTATTAAAAATAAAATACTAAACCATCCCAAGTTGTGTTGTACTAACACAAAGATGAATATAATAATAGTTCTTGAAGTGGGTGCGATCAAAGGTGAATTTATCTCAAAGAGACAAATATATTAGTAGTTCTTGAAGTGGATGTGATTAACATTTAAAACACTACAAAATGTATAAATCTTTTGGTTGATCAATTCAAGAAGAAAAAACAAAGTACCAACTAACTAGTAGGTGTTTGCAAAGAAGTGCTCCCTTGAGCATAAGTCCATTGCATTGAGCAGAGACAAAGAACGACATAAACTTGAATAAACACCAACTACAATAATCAATCATTAATTTTGTCATCTTTCTTGATGACATACATTACAAAACAACACAAAATGGCATGTGTGTGTACATGTATGTATGTATACTCATGTACATATCTATACTATAATAAGATATCTTAAATATGCATACATATAGATCTATATATGTATGTATGTATACTCATGTATATATGTATATTATAATTAGATATATTAAATATATTTATTTTTAAAAATATAAAAAAATATTAACTTGAAGCTACTTTATTTACTTCTAAGATTATTTTACTTCAAATTTATTTTATTTATTAAATAAATACATTAATTATTATTATTATTTAAGAATTATTTTATTTTATTTATATTATTTATTTAGAGTTATTATTTATTTTTTTAGATTTTTTATTTTACTTTTGTAATTATATAAGAATTGCTTATTTTTATTAATCTTCTTTATTTTATTTACTAATTATTTACTAGTTTTAGTTTATTTTTAAATGTGTCAATTGTGTTTTAGTTTCTTTTGTGTAAATGATTATGATATGAAAATATTGATGTGAGCGAAAAATACCTTTAAACACAAAGAATTCTAAATATCACAATGAATGTGCTTGAAATAGAGAATCTAGAAGGTGGAATATGCCTATCAAATATATGTATGATCATTATGTATGTACTCATACCATGCATTATATGTCTGAAAAAAAGAAAGTATCATATATTTTTTCAAATAAATTTTTGAATCATACAATTAGAATCCATTTAGTATAGTTCGTTGATGCACGTGCTAATAAAAAGTATAAAATGACCATATCAATAGAAAAAACGATATTCTTATAAACTAATAATTGCTTTTAACACATTCCATCAAATAGTCTAGAAGTCGCATCAACAAATAATAATGGGTCCTAATGAGACACGTGGACAGCTTGGCCAGCTATCTTGACCAACATATCAACGTGTCGCCAAAGGGTCACATCAGCATGCAACAATGGGCCCTAGTGAGACATAAGGGGTGTGCATGTCAATTTTCTTAGGACATTCCATGAGATGGCCAAGGAGTCACGTAAACATGCAATGGTGGGTCCCAATGAGCTGGCCAGCTTGGCCGGCTATCTTTACCGGCTAGCAATGACGTGTCATTAGATGGTCAAAAGAACACCTCAGCACGTAACGGTGGGTCCCGATGAGACGAATAGCCAGTCTGGCCCGGCTGTCTGTATTGGCCGGCAACGTGTCAACTCATGCGAGATATTTGGCCGGTCTAAGAAATAGTCTGTGGGCGGAAGTGGTCCAATTTTACTTCTTTTATGGATTTTTGTGGATTTTGATAGTATTTTTATATGATTTCAGGCAATTTGAATGGGGACGCATATTACAGCCAACTAGCAGGCGATATCTTCTGAAAGATAAACCCCATATTTTTGTTTTTTTTTTAAATTTTTAAAGTAATATACTCCATAAAATTAACACTGCCTTTGCTTGATAGGGTTGGTTAAAGAATTTTTTGAGGGGGGTTTATATCAAATTTATATAATGGTTCTTTTATTCTATAAGGGATAAGTGAATAGAGAAATCTTTTTGGCTAAGAGTCAATGATTGAAGGGTATCCATTCCATCATAGTTGTAAAGGGTACGATCCCAACCTCAACCATTATGATTTCAGGGTTTTATATCAAATTCATATAATTGTTTAGCTATTCAATATAGGAATACGAGTCTTAAGTTAAAACCTCTTTGGTTAAGAGGCAACAATTGAAAAGTATTCATTCTACCATAGTCGTAGAGGGCACTATCCTTGCCTCATCCCTTATGGTGTTGAGCCTTACACTCAACAAGACTTGGTTTTTGGTGGACTCATTCAAAACCATTCAAGTTCACCAATAGACCAACAACCCATTGACAATTGCTTAAGATTTTGATTAAAACAACAAGCACAATTTTTTTTATTAAATACTCAATACCTAAAGATGTTGTCGAATGGTTTGATAAGTATAGATATTTAAAGTTTTATTGACAAAACATTGCAAGAAATAACTTTTAAAGAAAATCAATATGGTTGACAAGACCATATATATGTGTGGCTACCAATACATTTCGGTGGTGTTATTCATTTTCAAGAATTTGATGTATTACTAGCACTTGCATCTAAAGGAGGCTCAACGATTAAACAAATAGAAAACTATATGTATGTTAATATATTAGAGAGTATGTGTTTGTACATGGATGCGCTACAAATTCTAGTTGCATGTGGTTGGATTAAACAATTAATAATAAGTGTTAAATAATGGAATGAAATAAACTTAGACAAATCTAGATTTTTTCCTTACAAAAATTAAGTATTATCTAGTTATGAAATATTTGCATACATATTTAAATCATAAAGCAATGCAAATGAAGAAAGAAAGTTGTCATCAAATTGACAAAAAACACTACAAATGAAAATAAAATGTTGTCATCCAGTTGTCAAATCAATATTTATCTGGATTTTATGTGATAAGTGAGATTTTGGAGGCTTTTACTTGATATTTTGGAGGCTTTTACCATTAAACAACAATTGGTTTACCATTAAATGGTAGTTGAAACTTGTTTTTTGATGACTCACTAATGATTTGCAAGATTTGTTTCAGATTCAAATCCCACGCTATATGTAGCCTATTGGCTAATAATTTAAAGTTTTTGAATGATTTTATAAGAAAGAAACAACTTTGAATGTATTTTAATTTATTAAAATTACTGATGATTTTCAATATACTCAACAATAATGACTCAACAAGTATTAACCATATGAATAACTGCTTTATACTTTTCTTTTTAAAGTTGTATCTTTCCAATAATACTATAGTCCTAGTATGGGTAGATTATATATTAAATCACATTAAAATCCATTATTTCTAGAAATTATTACATATACAAAAATAAATTAAATGTCACATGCAAGACATATAAATATAAAAGTACCCAAATTTGTGGAAAAAGCTTTTAATGCTCCCTTCCTCGAGATTAACTTAAAGTTTGCAATTATATAGAGGTCTTTATAAGGAGAATTCAATGAAACAACATTCCAAATTTGTTCAAGTTCCTCATCCAAAAATCTCATGCACTAAACTTTCGATCAATATATAGACTTAGGGTAAGGTCTCATGGAGGGGGGCTTCCTAAAAAAATTCACTGGGTGCTACTAAGATTTTTTAGAAATATTTTAAAGCTGGTGGTCCCATGAATTCAATTTCACAAATTAGCTTAAGAGTTTAAGCTCCACAATTTAAGCAATGAACTCGAGTACTTTTGATAAAACAATAATAAATAAATAAAAATTCTCTCATTTTTATTTTCTTTTAGGAATTTAAAATTTTAAGTGATAGATAAGTAGCAAAAAAAATCCTAAGTTGTAGGGGCAATTTCTAGCCTCGCCTCAATTTCACCCACTGAAATTTGCAATTCTAAAAGGTAAGGGCTGCTATTTTTTAGGAAAAGATTCCAATTAGTCTTATAGCATTTTTTTTTTTGCTTCATGAGACTGCTTGATCCAAGAAAATAGAAGCCCAAGCCCCCCATGGGACCATGCAGTTATTTCATGCATTGAAGTTATGGACCAATGTATATGTACTTGTTTATTTATACAACATAGTATATAAAATAATTTATGAACTAATAGCATGCATGCCCAAAGGAATTCTCTCAAGGTTTATTCATAATAACCAATATGATTATTTGCTAAATAATGGCATTATTGTTAAAGAACTAAAAAAATAAATGAAAACATGTCCACCATGTATTTTATAATATAACTATTAGAAGAAATAATATAATCTTCAACATTCTTTTAGAGACATTTAAATGGTAAATTCGTTATGCAAGTTAAAATCTTACATTTACAAAAATATATGAGAACGTGCAAATGATCTACAAAATTTGAAGACCACATCATTCTCAACCAAGCAATACAAATAAAAGCTATGGTGTGCATGCATTAGTTAGTCACATGGTAAATATTAGGCACAATTAAGGTGATGAAATTCCTATAAAAGGAAATTTTATGGAAAACCATGGCAACTAAATGATTTTGTAATGTCTCAACTTTTACATTAGGACATGTTAATGAATAAAACATGAGTGAATATTTTTTTTACATGTTACTATTTTAATTGACTCTTGTTACAACTCATGCTAACACACATGATGTTGACAAAATTGAACAAAATCATGAACCAAACACACAATGACACTACCATTTATGCAAGATGACATAAGGTATATGATTGTCAAATAGAATTATTATTGCTAGAAAATTTACATGATGATAGATAGAGGAGATATAGCCTTATTACAACTAATTATTAAGTGCTTAACTCTCATCACTGAAAAATAGAGGACAAGGATGGAAATGACTAAATAAAAGCTATAGTGCACCACTCTTATATCCAAGCCTACAATAAAACACCTAACTAATGGATTCACAACATTCAAATATCCTTTTGAGTGATCCATGAGTAGCCAATTACAAGAAAAATATGACATCTCATCTAGGTCTCGCTAGAGACTAACCAAGACACTTAAGAGTATAAGAACACCTTGATCTTGATAAAAGGATAGGACATGAGTATATAAACACTTAAAACCAAAAAGATAGGGAAGGAATGGAAGACCATAAGGCACAATTCTTATTTGGAAAACATCAACAACTAATATTTATCTCGAGATCACCTCTTCTAAGAATAATCACCCCTAGATATCATAGGATGTCCCCTTTCCCCTTTTACTAGTATAATCACCCCTTTCAAAAATGGAATCTCCCTTGTATAATCATCCCTTTCACAAATGGAATCTCCCCTGTTTAAAATAAATAATTTTGAATAATGCACAATACGCTAATTGGATAATAGGGTCTTAAAGACTCCAATCTCAACACTGAAATTTTCAAATTGATTTCCAATAATCCACATAACCAAGAAAACATAAAGGAATATATCTTAACACCATGATACATGAACAAAAACTCAAACCAAAAATAGGTGCATGGCTAAGACAACGTAATAATGAAACGAATTAAAATAAGACATGTGTTAACTAACTTAATTTTCAAGTTGTTAATGAATGGTGGAATCTATCCAAATTCTAATATTCTTAAGCATCAAAGTTCAAGGATAAAATTCATAATAGATGATATTTCAATTTAGGTTCATTTCCATAGTTCATGCATGCAAAAACCATGACAACATTCTAACAAGGAAACAACTATTCAAGCATAACTTCACCAATACAAGCACCAACTATAAATGACCATTCATTAATGATAAATTTTTCAATAAATACCCAACAAAAAAATCACTTTCCAATATGATTACACATTAGGCGTGCATGTCACAAAATCATGACATACAAATAATGATTTTCTATTACAATCTAAAGTATGATTCTAAATCAATTAAAAATTATTAAATGATTACAAGGTAGTATTCACATCCCAACTATGAATGGGATAAAATCTAATGCAATAACAACCCAAATGTATAATTACAACATAATTATAGATTATATCCTCAAATATTACATGACACATGAAGAGATAGAGATACAAAAGAACTATATGATGCTTGTGTGAATTGCATGATTCTAATGTGCAATCCCAATGGAAGTCAACACCATCCAACCGTGTTGGACCCTAATTCCCACCTCTCTAAACTAAGAGACGGTCAAGTCATGGTTCTTAATTATACACCTACGAAGCACTCACAAGTTGGCTACAATTGAGAACACATTACACAAACGTTTCTTATTCACAAGGTAGGCTACATAGGTCCAAACAAATGAGTAGGATGAGGCTAGTATAGGAGAAAAATTTGGTGTTCCTTAATTCTCTACGATGGATATAAAACTAGTTAGAACAATTGTCTTAATCCTAGGGGATTCACTACCCACCCAATGTCATAGCATGTGCATTCACATTTAGGGGGTTTGGGTGAGGTAACTTGTAGTAATATACCACACACATATGAGAGGATAGTAGGATATATTAATTATACATGATTCATAAAATATTTGGGGGTCATATGAGGGGAAGGGAATATGGTGGGATAAGTGGCATCCCAATATCATATAGTCAATGTTTATAATAGACATGTAGTTTCAATGCTAGTCTAGACATGTAAGGCCCAGATTCATTTGACTATAAATTATACCATCTTATATAGAATAATTGACAAAAATTATGAATTATTTCGTTTCATTCTTACCTCATGAATTTGGTACAAAATTTACCAAATTATTTAGTTGCTTCTTTTCCTTCTTCCACTAGAGATCTTTACTTGATCAAATCTATCACACTTTTAAGTAAGTTATACAAAAACCTACATATTATATTTATTTATTTATTCAAGTGTTTGAGGATGCTAGCAAAGGTTGTTGAGTCTAATTTTACACCCTCCAAATGAATACAAATCTAATTTGTGCATATGCTACAATCTTTATCTCGAGATCACCTCTTCTAAGAATAATCACCCCTAGATATCATAGGATGTCCCCTTTCCCCTTTTACTAGTATAATCACCCCTTTCACAAATGGAATCTCCCCTGTTTAAAATAAATAATTTTGAATAATGCACAATACACTAATTGGATAATAGGGTCTTAAAGACTCCAATCTCAACACTGAAATTTTCAAATTGATTTCCAATAATCCACATAACCAAGAAAACATAATGGACTATATCTTAACACCATGATACATGAACAAAAACTCAAACCAAAAATAGGTGCATGGCTAAGACAATGTAATAATGAAATGACTTAAAATAAGACACGTGTTAACTAACTTAATTTTCAAGTTGTTAATGAATGGTGGAATCTATCCAGATTCTAATATTCTTAAGCATCAAAGTTCAAGGATAAAATTTGCAATAGATGATATTTCAATTTAGGTTCATTTTCATAGTTCATGCATGCAAAAACCATGACAACATTTTAACAAGGAAACAACTATTCAAGAATAACTTCACCAATACAAGCACCAACTATAAACGACCATTCATTAATGATAATTTTTTCAATAAATACCCAACAAAAAAATCACTTTCCAATATGATTACACATTAGGCCTGCATGTCACACAATCATGACATACAAATAATGATATTTCTATTACAATCTAAAGTATGATTCTAAATCAATTAATTAAATGAGATCAAGGTAGTATTCACATCCCAACTATGAATGGGATAAACTCTAATACAATAACAACCCAAATGTATAATTAAAACATAATTATAGATTATATCCTCAAATATTACATGATACATGATAGTATAAATACATGAAGAGATATAGATACAAAAGAACTATATGATGCTTGTGTGAATTGCATGATTCTTTTCTATGATTCTAATGTGCAATCCCAATGGAAGTCAACACCATCCAACCATGTTGGACCCTAATTCCCACCTCTCTAAACTAAGAGACGGTCAAGTCATGGTTCTTAATTATACACCTACGAAGCACTCACAAGTTGGCTACAATTGAGAGCGCATTACACAAACATTTCTTATTCACAAGGTAGGCTACATAGGTCCAAACAATTGAGTAGGATGAGGCTAGTGTAGGAGAAAAATTTGGTGTTCCTTAATTCTCTATGATGGATATAAAACTAGTTAGAACAATTGTCTTAATCCTAGGGGATTCACTACCCACCCAATGCCATAGCATGTGCATTCACATTTAGGGGGTTTGGGTGAGGTAAGTAGTAATATACCACACACATATGAGAGAATAGTAGGATATATTAATTATACATGATTCATAAAATATTTGGGGGTCATATGAGGGGAAGGGAATATGGTGGGATAAGTGGCATCCCAATATCATATAGTCAATGTTTATAATAGACATGTAATTTCACTACTAGTCTAGACATGTAAGGCCCAAGTTCATTTGACTATAAATTACACCATCTTATATAGAATAATTGACGAAAATTATGAATTATTTCGATTCATTCTTACCTCATGAATTTGGTACAAAATTTACCAAATTATTTAGTTGCTTCTTTTCCTTCTTCCACTAGAGATCTTTACTTGATCAAATCTATCACACTTTTAAGTTATACAAAAACCTACATATTATATTTATTTATTTATTTAAGTGTTTGAGGATGCTATCAAAGGTTGTTGAGTCTAATTTTACACCTTCCAAATGAATTATCTTTAAATTTTCTAATTTTTTTAACAAATCTAATTTGTGCATATGCTACAATCATTGTAGTCCATGAGGCCATATCTCTTTGAATTATTTTGTTGAACACTTCACATGCCTTGTCTAAGCTTCTTCATTTTATATACATGTCTATCAATAAATTGATAATGAAAAATATATCTATTCTTCATGCTTTGATAGATGTCCATAACCTATTCCAAAGCTCCTACTTTGGCATAAGCAAGGAGAATGTGGGTGAAGGTTTTCAAATTCAAATTTCCATCTATCAATTTATTTGATTGAAAGTTTCTAAAAAAACTCCAACAAATCTATGTTGCTTATTTCTCACAATCGTTTTATTCCATAAAGACGCATCTCTTTGAGGTATCTATCAAATAGTTTATTTGCCTTGTCTATGATTTCATATTTTTCATGCATGTCTACCAATGTGATTGCATCTATAACATCTAAAAAAAATCTCCCTTCCTTTAGGATTTTATAGATGTTTATACCTCAACCCAAAGATCTTATTTTGGCACAAGATTGTATAATGTTAGAAAAGCTTGTGAAGTTTGGCTTTACACCAACCAATTTCATTTTCTTCAAAGATCGTAAATCCATTTTTTTTAATCCCTTTTGTGTGTATCCTACAATCATAGTGTACTACAGCTTATTTTTTAATTTCCATCCATGTCCTTTTTTGTGTGGATGGTGAGATTCAAGAGCTCTATTGCTAGTTGTAAAGATATGCTATCACCTCTATGTGTCATTGTGTTGGTCTTATTCCATGATGGTCATGTATAAGTATTCCAATAATGTAAATTCCATTTGATGTTCATGGGATTTGTGTTTTCTTTCATTTGGTAGTGTCATTGTGTTCTTGGTTGACATGATGTTCAATTTTGATAATATTATTAATAGAATTTCCCTTATTCAAAACAAGCAATTTTGAACAATGGACATGATAGTGAGATTCATATAGACTCTAATTTCAACACTAAATTTATCAAATATATTCCCAACAAGGATAAAACTAAGAATATATATAGGACTGTATTTCAACACCGAGATACATGAACAAATAATTAAACCAAAAATAGGTGCATGGTTAAGCTCGTGATAGAGGTTAAAAAGGCTTAAAACTAGATAGAATATAACTTGAACTTGAGTTTCAAATTATTAATTAATGATGGAACTAATGGATTCCAATATTCTTAAGCATAATGTTAAAATATGAAATTCATAATTTAAGATGATATTTAAATTTAGGTGAATTTTTCCATATTTCACGTGCATATAAACCTTGACAACAATGTTATAAGGAAAGAACTATCCAAGATTAACTTTGCTAATACAATTACCAAATATAACAACTTTTCATTAATGAACTCAAACTACTGTAATATTACAATCAAACATAAACATAGTCTATAAAAAAAATTCCAACATTAATTATATATTAGGACTACATATCACACAATGATGACCTAGAAATGATATTTCCATTGCAATCCAAAGAATGATTCTAAATTGGTTAATAATTATTACATGAATATAAGGTAGCGTTCAAATCCCAAACATGGATGGACTACACTCCAATATGATAACATTTGATCCACATGTATAATTACAACAAAGTTATAGAATAAAAATTTCTTAGATATAACATGATATGACAATATGAAGTCATCTAGAGTTATAGATGAAAACTTGTTATATGATCCTCACATGAATTGCATGATGTTTTTCCATATTTCTAATGTGCAATCACATACATATTAGGATATAGTGGGATATACTAATTATATGCCATTTATAAATATTGGATATTCATAGAAGGTGAAGGGAATAGGGAGGGGTAGGTGTCATCATAGTGTCATACATTCAATACTAATAATGGGCATGTAATTTCAATTCTAATCTAGATATGTAAGGTGTAGGTGCATTCAACTTAAATACACCATCTTATATAGAAGAATTGAAGGAAATTATGAATTATATAAATTTATCCTTAACTTAGGAATTTGATAAAATTGTACTTATGTTTAGCCACTTCTTCACCCTCTTCCTCTAGAGCTCTGCATTGAATCAAATATATTACACTTTTTAGTAGTTTTTTATAACCCATGTATTATTATTTTATAATTAATTGTTTGAGATAGAGATAAACAAAGGCAAAGAGAGGATGGATAGACTAATATAGAGAAGGGGGGGAAGAGAGAGGGACAAAAAGATATAGAGATATAGCTCTACACATGTAGATCTTGGCACCATGTCTTAATAAGCAACCAATATGATAGTTATAATATTGATTTATTCACCTATAGTAAGCTCCAAATGAGGACTCTGAATTAGCACGAAATCTAGGCAATATTAATTAAAATGTTATTTTATAGGTCAAGTCTATTTTTTGCTTTCGTCTCCATTAACATATCAAAAATGGGGCATTAAATTTATATATAGGTGAGCTTTTGATACAAATTGGTGGCTCATTATATTTATTGACATCACATTTACCCAACTAATTTAAAATTTTATTGTTGTGACTTGCTTAGGTATGTGTCCCTAGCTTAATCTTCATTAATAATCCCTTATTTTGGATGCATTAGATGCATGTGTACAATAAGTTGGACATGTCAAGGTTGCATGATGCATAAAAATAAATTACAAGCATTTAACTATCTATGCAAGTATTTTTTGGGTATGAGATATGATTGTGAGATAGGCTATGAGCCTTATTCTTTAGGGATTGTTTCTTTCAATTACTATGATGGCATTAAACATTTAGTTTAAAGCTCCAAACTAGTGGATTTAGTATTCATGCAAAAATAACATTATTCTCTAGTACCTATTTAAGTATATCTTTTCTATTTTTCAAGGCTACACATGCATTTAATGGTAATGGGGTATCCATATTGTTGCAACTTGCAACATGGGATGAGCTAGGTAGATATGATGTATGAAGACACAATAAATACCTTAGAAGCTTGAAGATCACCACTTATTGGTTTATGTTTTTGAAAAGTTAAGCAGCATTTACAAGGTGTCATACCCTTCACAACGAGCCACTAGGGCCAAAAAGGAACAAGACTAAACAACAAACATAAAGGAAAAAAACACAGAAACAGCCCAAAGGCAGCATAGTGACCGCAGAGCAACAACCGACAGATAGGCACATGGAGTAGCTAACTGACATTGTCCCAGTTTTTAATCAAGAGTTCCACCGCCTCATCACCCACCCATTCTTTGTTCTCCTGGTTGTTGTTTCCCTCTAGCTCCTCCTTTATAGCATTAGACAGGGTGCTCATGACAAAGTGACCCAACTTCATGGTGAAGCGGGTTAACCCCCGAAACCTTTTGTTGAGAGTGTCCATTCTCTTCACCACAATGCACAACTCCACCCCAACATCCATAGTCCCCTAAACCTCTCCAGGCTCATCCACCAGGGGATGCAAAGAGTGAGAGGTAGATCCATCAATAGGAAGATTGCTATCCACTGGAGTAAACTGGGGCCTCTCCACATTTTCTTCCTTCTCATCTTTAGATTCTTCTTCCTTGTAACCTTTGTTGTCAGACTGCTCCTCCTCAAAGTCTTTAATAATTAACGTCTTTTTGTTGTTCTTAGCCAGCTTCCCAAATCTCCTCCTAGTATTTTCCCCACCAGTCGTCTCAGTGGTCCCCACAACCGTATAACCTCTGGAGTCTTTCCTAACAACATTCTTTCCCTTGCCATCCTTAGCAGTCGGGGCTAGCATGCATTTCTCCTTACCTTTTTTGGTTGAAGTGACCTTGTAGGCTGAGTCTGCCTGAGTGTATTTTAGTTCATAGAGTCCTTCTGCCACGCTGGCATGGGCCTTGCCCAGCCCACCATTAAGTTTTTTGGTGGTAATTTTGGCTTTAGGATTCCCCACAATGCCCGAATTGGACTTCTGAGGAGGGATTTTAGACTCGACTAGGGAAATATGCATAGTTGAAAGGGGTTCAATGTTCTCAATGCAGACTATCATGATGGCTTTAGGCGGACAAAGAGCTAGATGAAAGTGATAAAGTCTTAGAATAAGCCCCTGATGGAGCGGGAGTGGCAGGAGATCACAAGGGTTATGGTTGGCTGACTCTTTGCACTTGTCGACAGAGTTTTCAAGGTCCATTAAAATAAAAAATGGGAAATTGAGCAACATCTTATGTCTTAGGTGATTTAGCAAAGGGAAGTGGTAAGAGAAATAGATTTTAAACCTACCTTCCAAAGTAACATACTTCATCAACACCATGCACACCTGGTCCCAGGGCTTCGGGAGCGCATCCCTCTCAAACCCCGACTGGTTCTGCACCGGGGCCTCCTCACCTCTGAAAAAGGATTTTAAGCTTTCATGCTCCAGTTTCTTGGTGTGTTTGGGGTATTTTTTCCCAGAACATAGCAAACCCGTAGCCTACGCTATGACTTCCTCACTGATTTCAAATGATATACCACCAATGGAGACCCGTCGATCCTTCCACGAATTGGCAAACTGGCCCGATAAGATAGGATCATGATTGACCAAGCACTCCATAAGTGGAGCAATGCCACCCTCCACACAAATGTGCTAGACCAAAGGGTTGTTCTAAAACTCCTCGCAGTTGTCAGGTTCAGTCCTAACCCGCTCACCACCCATACTACCAAGCTGCACATAAAACTCAAGAAATTGCAAAAAATACCAATTGCAGCAGCCGCAAATAATAATCACAATGTGATTGTTAAGGCAAGGTATACAACGAAGGATAATAACACCCATGTATAGGTCACACACACAGAGGGGAAAATCACCACAGGGTGATTTGACACTAAATTTAATGAAGTTATGATTATGGCCAAGAAGGCAAGAATTGGAAAACATGTAGGGAATGCACAAAAGACCATGCGGAAAGGCCGAATAACTAAAATTAGAAACCATCCAAATGGAGCCAAAGGAGTCCCCCACTAAACTAACCGGCTCAAAGCCCCTAGAAGGAGGCCATCTCCCATCATGAATAGTCAAATCATTATAAATAGATTCACACCACTAGATGCAAGGAGGAGATAAAACAAGAAATCCCACAATCCCCAAGAGAATAGATCACACTGTACGGTTGCACAGATTTAATGAAGTCACGTCCTTCCAACTATCCTTCATCAAGTTGCCAAAATTATACTTGTAACCATATTTTAAGTCCCAACCCCACCACCTCACCGTAACCTTAGAACCCGACCCCATCCACCATGTCTAAAGGACAGACACGTGGATCCTCCTTTCGTGCCCCACACACACAAATCTTTTCCAAGAAACCTCCACCTGTACTCCATTTCCATGTTGACACTCATCCACCAGATCCCCCAAATAATCCAGTGGGCCCCCCATTCAGCTCCCATCATCCAAAGGTTTAAAATCATTTCAAACCATGGTAGCCTTGTTCCTGCGCGATTAAAGCTTGAATTTTTGGTAGTAGCCTTTCTTTTTTCCTCCAACATTTAGCAGAATCCCAACTCGAGCCAAAATTAGCCAAGGCATCCGCCACATGGTTGCCTTCTCTGAAGATATGAGTCACCTTTTTATCCCTAAATTTGGATAAAAGGAAACTAACATCTAACAAAATGTCCTTAGTATTCCAACCAATTAATATGTCTTTATTCATAGCATCCGTAACCGACTTGGAGTCTCCTTCAATGTGGAGATAAGCAATCCCCAGAGAAACAACAATTTTGAGGCCCATTAGAAGCGCACGAGCCTCTACCACTAAAGCAAACTGAAACCCAATACCTCCAATAAATCCAGCCACCAAAGCTCCCATAGAATCTCTAATAATTCCACCAATACTTGCCCTACCTGGGTTGCCCTTAGCAGCCCCATCAAAATTAACTTTAAAACATCCTCTATCCGGCGGCTCCCATTTAGTATTTTTTCTAGCTAAAAGTTTTGAATTATCAAAGGAGTTAGCTTTTAAATCCTAGTGCCATTCCTTAGCCATTTTTATTTTGTAATCCATCAGCCCCATCTCCGAGAGTTTCCCATTAAAGAGAGAGATATTCTCCTCAATGAGCCTAACTCCAATGCCAAAAACATCCTTGGGACTCCTCTCAATATTCATGAAAACCTTGTTATTCCTCTCCTTCCATAAACACCATCCTAAGATAGGGGGGACCTGCTTCCAAATTTCACCAGGCAGAGGGTGGAAATACGGGCCATACCAACCCAAAATGAATGATAAAAGGTCCTTGCTCATAACCCAAGAGACATCAAGTTTCTCAAAAGCCAGCCCCCAAAAGGGAGATATTTTCCTTATGTTCTTAGAGTTTAGTCCTATATGGATTCAATCTTATATAGAAAGGTATGTAAAATATCTAAGAGGATTGAGAAAAAAAAATGATGTTAGCCTAATAAAATGTGAACACCCAATAGGGTTTTAAAGATAAAAATGTATCCTCTTGAAAGGTGGGAAATTGTATTGGTTTACATTAGAGATGTGTAAGTATTTTTTTTTAATTTCTTCCTTGATAGAGAGTTGAGAGTGTATTTTACTTTATCAAATACATCGTTTCATAACCATTTAGGCTTTGTAGACCTTGACAAAGTCTAAAAGCCAAGTTATGCATGTTAAATTTAGTTTCTCCAAGGGTTGGTTGTATGCTTCAATGGAGTATATTTAATTATTGAGATCACCCTTGCTAATATGATATTATTTTTAATCAATTTAGCTTGGCCAAATCTTGTAATTTATCCTTGAGGATTCTTAAGACATATCTTTATAACAATGTGTGGAATATGTAGTATCCTAGATATAGATTCTTTATTTAATTTCTTTAATACTTTTGATATATCTATAGAGTACATTGTATTTTTTCATATAATGGATCTTACGTGAAAGTGAGCATGTTCTTAGTTATTGATATTTTCATTGAATCACATCTAAAAATAGGCTTAAGGTTTACTAGTTTTTTCTTATAAGATTAAATATTAGAATTTGAAACCCAATTGATGTAGACACCAATGTTTTTATAGATTCATTTCCATCACACCACTTATAAATATTGCATATTATGTTTCAATCACTTTCATTATGGTTTATTTGTCTTATCCATGTATATAACTAGACATACTTGAGTATCATAACCTTATAGGAGAACCTTTCTTAAAGTAAATAGAAATGGGGCCATAGATATGTTTGCTTATTCTAAATGTCATTCATGAAGTAAGTTACCAAAATTTATATCAATGAGGGTATGACCAACCTATCCATCAATTACATGTATGATATTTTTATTATACATAAAATAGGTTTTAAACCTTGAAACAATAGGCTTAAATCATGAAGCTGCATGGTATATCATCAAGTTCTTATTTACATAGGTGAGCTTGGTCTCAAGGTTAACTGATACTGTTTGATTACTCTATATACTACCCTATAGAAACTTTGAGTACTACCCTCCCAAGCTTAGTATGACTAGAAGAGAAGAAGGCTAACCCTGATTTAGTGGTTGGTCATTGACTATCCATTGCCTAATCATAATTCCTACCCTTCATCCCTAATTTGACATCCTCGATCTTAGAATTTATACTTTTAATATAGAATAAGGGAGTTGTTAAGGGTGCTAATAGGGGCATTAAATAATGGTGGAAAAGGTAGAAAATAATTTTTTAATGAATTTCATATTTCTTGTTGATATCTACCCTATATATAGAAGGTTTCAAATGGATCCATTCATCACTTCATTATCTTGTTCTTTTTCATCATAAACTTGAAACTTGGAGCTTGGCTTGGATTACTTGTTAAGGAGATCTTGAGGAACATTGATCAAGACATTATCTTACAAATGAATATTGAAACTAAAAATGAATATTGTATCTTACATGGTTTCTTCCTAGTTAAGAATGTTGATTTCCATTTAAGGTTCAAATATTGATATTATATTCTTACTATTTTATTTCTAGAAATACATTGGTTTTAATTCTTTGGAGGCTATATTTTTCTTTGAAGGATTTTTGTATGATATGTAAACCTCTCTATATATCTATCTATATCTCTCTTGTATTCTTGTTCTATATTTCATTTTAGATATGTGTGGTTTATTCTAGAATGATACCAATTTTTACAAATCAATTATTCCACTATACCATCGTTTGTCATAAATTTAATGTGGAATAATTTTGTTAAATATTTAATGTAGGAAACTATATAAATTTCATTATGTTTGGTATCCTAGGAACCATTCAATGTAATTAATAAGGGTGATATAGTCTCCACTTTGACCTATTCATTACATCATGGTTACTATGAACAATTGGTTTAAGCAATCCTGTGATAAAATTATTTTGTAACTCAAGATCATGTAAGGGATGATATAACTTAGAATGCAAGGATTTAAATATTATGACACAAGTATTGATATGCTCACTTGGTCCTTGAGCACACTCAAATAAATATAAAGCAGTAATCATAAAGTTGATGTTAACTTTGAATTACTTCAATAATACCTTTGTCAAGTCATGTGAAATGTATCTATATATCCATAAAGTAATAACCAAAACCATTCAACAGAAAAATATATTAAATTCCTTAAAAAAATCTTGGCCAACAATCTAGATCCTCATATACAAAATCAACATATGGTGCACTAAAGCATCTTAAGTGTGTGCTAGGGTTGTTTTTTGCACCATACACCCCAAAATAGGCTACCTCTAAACCCATAGATATTAGATGTGTAACAATCTCAAATGGCAATGTTCTAAGCACAACATCCTTAAATTCATCATTGGCATGTCCATTAAATGCATTTTGTCCACTATTTTTTCAACTTGATTTATCTTTTACATCATTGCAAATATAGTGTAGAGGAAAGAATAGTGGTAAGAGAATGTTAGGGGCTTCTAGGATTATTGTATCTATATGATTATGATTGGTACAAGAGGTGGGATATGTAATGGGTTGGGAAATAGGAATGTACAAAGAAATATAATGACATATGTGCATAGGCATAGATGGAGTGGTCATGGGAGGGATGACACAAATTAGAGTTTAGTGTATATATAGTAGGTCTAGGGAGAGATAGAGTGTGTGTGAGAGGGGGAGAGAGAAACCTTGAAAAAGGTGAGAGAGAGAGGGAGAGGTAGAGAATGACAAGAGACGGAGATGGAGAGGAGGAGAGAAGGGGGATAGAGAAAAATAAATAGAGTGAGATTGAGACAGAGAGAGATAGAGAGGTAAAGAGAGAGATGGATAAAATCATAAAGAAATGGTGAGAGTGAGATAGAGAGGTAAAGAGTGAGAGAGTGAAAAATATTAAGAAATTGTGAGAGATAGAAAGAGATATAAGGGGAGGGGGGGGGGATAGGGATAGAGAGAGAATGAGAGGGAGAGACATAAAGATAGTTGGATAAATATATAAAAATATAGAGGGAGAAATAGATATATAAGCATGGAGAGGGAGAGGGAGAGACATATAGAGACAATGAAGATATATAGAAGAGATTGACAAAGAGCAAGAGATAGAAAAATATAGAGAGAGTGATACATAGAGAGGGAGGGAGAGGGAGACTACAGAGAAAGAGATAGGGAGAGATAGAGATAGACAGGGTGAGATTAAGAAATAGAGGGGGAGGGAAAGGGAGAAATAAAAAGAATGGTATAAGGGAGAGAGATAAAGAGGGAGAGATAGAGAGAGGTATAAAAGAGAGATAGAGAGGATGAGGATCAAAATAAAGGGGGAGAGAGAGTTTCAGGAAAAGAGAGATGGAGAGATTAAGATAGAGAGTGGGAGATAGGGAGAGGAAGAGAATAAATTTATAAAATGTCTTGATGTTATGTAACATGCTCACATTATGTAAGGTGAACATGTTACATATTGTGAGATCGTATTTGTAAAAAAAATCTTTCTGCCAATTTTTACTTGGAAATGTTTTGGACAATGAACCTAAAGGCCTGAACTATTAGCTTTCCCTCATTTCACATATATTTCACTTTCAATGGTATTTTTCAATTTGCACATCATTAAGTTTACACATTATATAAGAAAATACCACCAAAATATTGCACAAATTCTAATCTTCTTAAACATTTATTATTTTTAATTTGAAATGTCTCCTTTTAAGGCTACTTCTGTACTCCAATCTCATATTTTCCTCTTCTTGGTGATGGATCACTAGGTGTGATCCAAAATGTTGAACAAAAAATATACATAGTTTAAACCAGAAGCATGCACTATTCTAAGAAATGTTTATGTTTTCCTTGTATACATATGTATTGATTTGTCTTTATGAATTTTGATCCATTTATCAAAATTTGAAAAAAAAAAAATACAAAATTGTTCTATATTTCATTCTTTGTACATTAAAAATATATATTTTTTCGATTATTTTTGTGAAATTAAATGACATGTACACACTCAATGACACATTTTTCAAGATGCACGCACTTTGAAAAATCACAAAAAAAAAGTATTCAATAAAAATTACAAAAAAATACACAACTTCTAGTACTCACTCTTAATTATATTTCTCCCAATTGATTTTTGAGAATACTAAATGCAACAAAAAAATAGGGGGTGCACACCAAACACTATGTTATGTTTTACTAAGAAAAACAAGAACACTTTTGTGTGCACACAAAATTTCACCCTCTTAATCTTAACTATTTTTTCCAAAACTCTAATAGTTTAGAAACTAATTTTTTTAGTACTACAATTCTTTTTTCTTGTCATATATTCAATTTTTGAGTGCATACATCTGGGAAAATTAATCATTCAAGTTCAAGTTTAGTTGATTTGAGAAAAAAGTGGCCACTTTCGACCCCCTTTTGTATACCATTTTCATGCACTTACTTGATTCTAAGTAATGCTTGAAGAATATTACAAAATGTGATCATTGAATGTCAAACAACATTTCTCAATTGTTGAAGAAAGAAAATTACAAATAGGTACAAGTGATCTTCCCATTCTAGATAGGAATATGTAGGAAGAAGAATGAATGTCTTTGAATTCTACACATGATCCAAACATAATGATGATATCTAAATTAATGGTGCTCAAATATCCCCAAGTCAATGCTAGAATTTGACACATGTTAATAGGGTGCATTAGGTACCATATAAGAAGTAAAAGAACCATGGATATATGCTGACAATTGAATGGATTGATACTGGTATAGATTATGTAAAAATGGATGATGACTAAGCTGGATATGCGAACTCATTAACATTTGTAGAATTAATAACTATAGAAGCTTATGTGATTGGGAATAATATATCATTCTTGTAGGTTGTTAGTGCATCATTGTAATAATTATTTTCTTGTATTATGAGTGTTTCTTTTAGTTGTTAACAACTCAAATTTTAAAGAGTTGTTGTAGGAGGTTACCTATAATATAAGATATACAAGTCCTATAAATATGTAAATGTATTGAACAAAGTGAGGAATAGAAGCATGATATATTTCTTATATAAAACTTTCAATTTAGCTTCTATAAACTTTGTGAAAAATATCAATATGGTATTAGAGCGGGTTGAAGGAAAATATATGAGATGAGGATCTTTGAATGTTGAGATGAACAATCAATTTCTAAATTGTTCAATATGTTTACATCTAATCTACTAGTTTTGACTTGTGGGATACAAAGAAATTGGGTTTTCATATAGTTTTTTATTAGATTTTGCAAAATAATCTTTCAGTTCTTGTTCACTCCAAGGATGTAGTTTGACATCTAGAAGAGCAGAAGAGTTTGAGCATAATTTGGAAGTGTGTATCAAATTAGGAATAAAAGGGTGGATTTTCCTAGTTTTCATGTTTAAGAAAGTTTGAGTAAGATTTATAAAACTGATTTTAGTTTTATGTCATTCATTGATTGTTTAGGAGTGGTGTTTTATGGTTATAAGTCAATGTTTAGGAACAATAAACCATTTCATATAATATTACATAGAAACAATTGTCAATAATTCAACAAACCAAAAACATGACCAGGTATCCTCAAGACCAATTTGACTGCCTCTAGGATCCTTGCACATGTTTCTTGATCCACCAGGTGGCTTCGATCTCTCAAGTAGGTGTTTCTCCATTGTATTGTAATATTCTTGGTATTGCTTTTAGGTTTTTTATTTATTTGGTTTTATTAAATTAATTGTTTGCATAATGATACTTCAATAATGTTATTGTCTTAAAAGTGTTATAGCCAAGGTGTATTGTTGTTGGAGCCTAATAGATTTGATGTTATTTTCATTAAGGGGGGTAGATACTATTCATGAGGAGATGTTTTTCCATAGTCTAAAATTCAAGTTGTGTTATTTTGAATAGGGTCCATTTTCATGAGTAGTTAAGTATCATGTCAAAATGTCAAAATGTCAAAAAAAAATTGTCTTAACTATAAATGGATGCACTATCACTTGTACATGATGTCCATCTTAAGGGGGCATTCTAAAATTGAGCTTCAAAGCTGAATTTTCTAAGTAGAAAATCAATTGGAGGTTGGAGGCATAGGATATTGAAGGGCATTCAATGACCTCTCATTAGTCACTAGTGACGAGGTTGCAAAATTATTTTAGTGACAACACTTGTGCCAAAATGATTAAAACCAAGATTGATTTCTAGGTGGCAATGATAATCATCGTATAACGATTTTTATTAAAGTGGTAGTGAGAAAAAACAATGGATACATACATGCCAACAAGAATTTATGTTTTTTATTGGATTTTTATGTCCCCAATCACATTTCTAGAGTGATAGTGATTAGATTTTTTTGTCCCCAATCACATTTGTTGGGTGATTATGATCAAATGTGTTTGTGCCTATCCAAATTTGTTGTATGACATCAAATAAAAGTGTTAGTCCATATCCTTGGTTCCATGGGTGGATGCATTTGTCTCTATCCTTGGATAAAATTTAAAATCATAATGAGGGGAGTTCCACTATTTTTTATACTAAGTAGATGTGTATGTCCCCATTCATATATTGTTTGATGAACTATTGGACATGGTCATCAATTATTGTTAGTCCACTTATCCCCATTTAGTGAATGATGTAATATGGGTTGTTGGGAATATTATTTCATTCTTAGGTAAGTGCAAAAATATGGGGGGACCAAAAAGTGGTCTTAAGTGGCCACACTTTTTTCTGAAATCTAGAAAGACTGACCTTGAATGAGAAATTGAAGATAGTTGCACTCAAAATTTTAAGATGCAACAAAAACAAGTTGTAGTGCTTTAAATCTACTTTCTAAATTATTATTTTTAAATGGTAGAGATTAAGGGGTTCAAAAAGGGGGGCCACACAAATTAGTCCTATTTTTTCATAAAAAACATAACATAGTGTCTGGTGTGGCCCCCCTAAAATGTTAACTTTTTTTAGTATTTCAAAAATCACTTTGGTGAGAAATTAGCTAACACCATGTAGTTCATGCTCTATTTTTCTACTATTTTTTTAATGAATATATGATATTTTACTAATTTTCAAAGTGGACACATCTTGAAAACAAAAAATTGAGTGTGTCCCCCCTATTTTTTTAAAATTGATCGAAAATTTATTTTTTTAATGTGTAGAATGGAGTCCAGTTTCTAAAAATATAATTTATTTGAAATTTTGATAAACAGTTAAAAATGAAGTCAAAAATACCACACATTGATTTTTAATAAAAAAATAGATACACTAACAAAAGAAATTAAAGATGAAAACATTAACATACTCAAAATGTGAAAAAATTACATGGTTAGATAGCTAAGAGAGAGCTTAATATTATTGTGGTATTTTTTGACTTGACATTGAAACACGTGCAAACCTAATGGGGAGCACACTCAATATTATGTCATTTTTTTCTATTTGAAAAATCACATCTTTGGATGTTGAAAGTTACTCCAAACTTTTGGGTTGGAGGCCCGAGGAAAATCCAATCCAAAGGCTTGGAAATTTCCAAAGAAAAACATAACGCAAGTGTATTATAACATGTTCAAGTTATGTTTTTCTTTAAGAATTTTTCTCTCTCTTTCTCCTTTTCTTTTGGTGAAACTATATATGGACATTTACTTTATTATACTCTAAGTTATATTTCATGTATATAGTTTCAAGATGTTTGAGAATAGTTTTGGATCTCTAGGAGTTATAATGCAGATTCTAGTTTTTGGAAGGTCTTATAATTTTTCAAACTTAGGCAGATTTCAATAATCAATAGGTCAAAGTTCAATAATCAGTAGGCTCCCATCATCTTGCTCTCTCTCCTTATGTTCATCCATCTCTCTCTCTCTCTCTCTCTCTCTCTATATATATATATATATATATATATATATATACATATAGATATCTTTTTATTTCTCTATCTCACCTTTCTCCCTCCCTCCCTACCTCTCCCTCCCTCTCTACTTATATCTCCCCTCTCCCTCCATCACTCTCTACCACTCTCTCTACCTCTCTTTATCTCACCTCTCTCTCTCCCTCCCTCTCTCCTTCTGATCTAAAAAGAATCTATGGCAATAGTTTCTCAATGAATGTTGAATTAGGTAAACATAATTATTGTCTTAAAACTTAAATAAAAGGTTTTTAAGAAGATATTAAAGAATTGAAAATATAAAATAGAGCACAGAATTAAGAGAATACAAGAGCCCATGAGTTGATAACGAAGTTCACCCAAATGGGCTACATCTTTGGGTCCCTCTCTAATGAGTGAGTGATCCTTTATAATGCTCCAAATGCTTGAATACATTAAAAGGAACCTTCAATTCGTAGGTTTTACACAGTCTTCTTCAATAGTAACAAAGTATTCAGGTATTTTCCCCTTGATTACAAGAACTAGGCTTCAAAATCATGTAAAACCCCCTATCTATGAGGAAAAAAAACAACTTCAATTAAAATTTTGCATGCTATACTAGCATCTTTCGAATTGTAGTCTAATGGTAAAATATTTTACATTATATAGAGGAGGGCTTAGGTTCAAACCTAAGGCCATTTTTTTTTGGCCCTTATGATTTTGATAGATCACAAAAGTGATTTCTTCTTTTCCTTTATCATGGAAAATGTGTGTGGCGCAATGGCATGGGCGGTGGTTGTGAGTTGGGAGGTTGATAGTTCAAACCATCGGCCTCCTCTTTGCTTAAATAAGCTTTGTTTCCCCTTCAAATAGAAGATTGCGTCGATAGTTGCCGAAACTCCTGTGTGGTGCGTTGGTGGTAGGGTGGAATTCATGGTGAGAGGTTTGTGGTTTGAATCACCCGATCCCCAATTATAGCTTTGTTTACATTTTAAATAGAAGGTAGCACCTTTATATCTCAAGGAACCCGCATGATCGAGCAATGGGAGCTGAGAATAGTATGGGGGAGGTTAGGTTTTTGAACCTCCCCCAACAATTTTTAATAGAAAAAAAAAAGCCAACAACTGTAGGGGTACCACATGGCACCCAACCATTGGTCCACATGGCACCATTTAATTCAACTTCACCTAGTGACACATGTCAATCAACCATTGGCCCACTTCTAACTGCCACATCATCTACCCTACTAGTTGCACTACCACATGTCACATTCTGAGCCTACCACATGCCAACTCCAGAGACTGTCACGTCATCATGTTGATGTCATGATGAAGCCAGCATCTGTACAGTCTAGTCAACATATTCTATGAAACTTTGATCAGCCATAACTTGCTCATACATACTTTGATTGATGTGATTCAAGTGGTGTTGGAATCGTCTCAATGAGCTCTTCAACATGGTGTTGTTTTCATGAGCATTTGGAACAATCAATTTTTTGGTTGAAAACATATCCACCTAGATCAAGCCTCCCCACTAGAGAGCTTTTGGACCTCCAAAAGCTTGATTACATAGAAAGTAAATGAGGGTACAACTCCCTCACTTTTTTAACCTCCATCCATTTTTCTTTGCTAGGATTCATCCCTTTCAGTCCCACTCTAAGGTACTCAACAACACGCCTTTGTGAAGTTCTGATATTTCTATCCAAGATGACATCCTCTTGCAACTCGTTCATGTACTTAGGTGATAGTTCATCAACAAAAGGAATTTGAACATCAATCTCCTCATCCAACATCATCGGAGGTTCATACAATTTCAAATTTTCTACATTAATAACTAAGTAAATATGCATATAAGGAGGAATATTTAGGCGAAAAGCATTTGTATTGATCTTTTCTTGAATATCAAAGGGTCCATACCTAATCCTCTTGAGCTTCTTACCTTCACCTTGAATTCTTACCTTAATAATGTGTAACCAAACTCTATCACCAACCTGAAATTGATGATCAACACAATATTTATCATGGTGGGCTTTGTACTTTTCTTGGCTCTTCTCCAGATGTGCTTCAACTGCTTGATGGACTGCTTGGATCTTCTAGATGAACTTCAAGGCCTTTTCTGCATCATGATGTCCATCTCAAAATCTTCCTTTTCGAAAGCATGATGCAGGAGCATCCAAGGCCAAGAACAATCTTGCATCATTCTTTGTGTTTGTTTTGAATAAGGGCCAAGGTTGTGAAGAGTCACAAAGATCCAAGTTTTTCTAACTCATGTCGTGGGTTTCGCAAGTTCCATAACCACCCGATTTAGCGACATAGTGATAGAGTTACATTGGTAGGGCCGATAGCTCTATGTCGACAAGTCACGGGTTTTTAAAACTCCACAACCTCCGACTAGAGGTTCGGAAGTTCTTATTTTTAGTGACATAGTAATAAAGGTTCTAAATCTCGGGTTTGTAGATAAATGAGTGTGCGGGAGGAGCTATTTCATCATTCAACAAACAAAGTATTGGCTTATCGGTGTGAATGATGGTCGTTGACAAAAAAAAATTGTGAATGTCTCTTCAACATTCTAATGGTAGGTGGTAGTGATGAGGATGCAGTGGAGACGTGTTGGCGAGAGTCATGCTAGTTGGCAAGAAAATCATGGATGTCTCTTCAACATTCCAATAGATTGTGGGATCCTTGCATCAAGGTGACTTTGTGTGTTCAATGGGAAATGTTTAGAAGTCCTTAATGGGGCAATATCGACGTGACTAGAGTGTTTCGGTGTGACTTTGATGAAGTCTCTTCGACGGGCTGACATGCGATGGTAATGAGGAACAACATTTCATTGGTGAGACTTGGTTATTTTGGTGGGAGATTTTTGGAGGTCTCTTCAACAAGGAAATAGACGGGAATGAATACGACAATGAAGATGACCATGGTGGGACCAACAAGGAAGTGACAAAGATGGAATTCAACAATGTGTATGAATAGCCAGAAAATGGTGATAGGATGATTTTTAATTCGCATCCTTGTTGCAAATTACAAATGGTGACGAGGATAGTGACCGATGATGATATGGCAGCGGCAATTTCAGAGAGACATATTGATGAGAGATCCTCCAAAGTTTGTTCGAAATTTCAATGATGTTTCGGTCTAGGCTTATTGATGTAACATGGTGGCTTCAGAGCGAGATGAGCCAAGGTCTTGGCAACATTTTGATGGCGGGAATTAAACGATCGAGGGCGGTGGATGGCGAGTTCGGTTACGCCACCTGGTGAAGTGATATTGGATGCATTCAACATCGTTGAACTATTGGCTGATTTGGTGAAGCTGCTGATAATGATATAATGTCTTGGTGGTTTCATATGTTGATTGGATGATAATGGGTACTACGAAATGAGGAGCGGGAAATGTCAAGTCCGGCCTAAAGAATTAGAACGATATATAAAATTTGAAGGAAGATAGGAGAGGGGCAGTAGAGGTGGTAGTACAGTAGCTCGTAGTGAGGTAGTGAAGCTTGAGGATGAACTCAAATATGCAAATCAGCATATGCATGTAACAAGCAACCCATAGGATGGCATGTAATTTGTAACATCATTCCAGTAATAAAAGAAAATATTTTCTCTCTTCTTGCATTCGGTTGCTCTTTCTATGTGTATGTGATGAATTTCTATAGGTAAGGGGAGGACCCTTCATTAGTGGTATCAGAGCTAGTTGTTTTGAGTCTGTAATAGAGCGTCGAACATGAGGCAGTTGTAGTAGGATCTGTGAGTGTGGGTTGAAGCCAAAAGACTTGTGGATGATGAGCTGATAAGAGTTGTGAAAAGCATGTTTGTTGCAAACATGAAAGAGGGTTTGTAACTGCTATCCTCTAGTAGAAATAAAGCTAGATAGAAGGTGTAGAGTTCCTCCACTGAGAGAAGTTGGGTAGAGGAGGCATCTTCCAGAGTCTTTTTTGGGTAGAGGATGGTTGTGCGTGTGAGATATTTCTTGAAGTTGTGAATAGATCGTCAAATGTGAGGTAGTTCACATATGCAAACCTGAGGGTTTTAAGGTTTATTAGAGCATTGAGAGTGTGTGGATAACATCTAAAGGTGTTGAGATTTCTAAACAGATCGTCAAGCGAGAGGCAATTCACATTTGTGAAACCTAAGGGTTGAGAATTTGTGTTGTTACAACTTAAGAGGCCTGGAAAATGGAAAGGAGAAAGGGAATTGTCATTAGATGGATTCTAAGGATCCCCAGATTAGAGGAGATCATGAAGAGATTGTGAGAAAGATAGTTGATAGAGTTGAAGCATCAATTGAATGAATTAGAGGACACAATAAGAGGTTGGAAACAAAAGAAGACAAGAGATGAAGGTGATGTTTATCTGTCTAATGATGTTTGAATCAAAGAAAGGAAAGAAGATGCAGCAGAGTGTCATGCATATGACACCGAGGAAGAGGATGTGCAAGTTGAGGAACCAGAACTAGAAATTGAAGGATGTCTATTAGTAGACATGGAGGTTGAAGATGCAAAGGTTGTAGCAACAACGAAAGAGTTGACTGCAAGGGAGAACATTAAAGAAGAGGACACCAAAGTTAAATCATTAAAAGGGGATGAACAACTTACATTTTCAGTAAGGACGAGAGGAACATCAGATTTTGATGAGGTCAACACCAAATCTTATTTGTGTTTGAGTAATGTGACGAATGATAGCAATGAAAGAATTGTAGCAATTGAGGATGAGAATCTAGTGTTCGATGAAGAACCTAGAGAATACCAAGAGCTTCTTGAGGGAGAGATCACAAAGATAGAGAGGTTGTTCAATGCAATAATGAAGACAATGACATTTGGTACAGTGAAGACCCCAATGGAGAAGAAAGAGCTAACATCTGATTTATGTAATAGTTTTGAGTATGATAAGAGTAAGGTAGAAGGAGATATTGCAGCAGTGAGTATTTTTGCAGTTAAAGGTACTAACACTAAAAATAAGGAAGGAATTGAAGGGAAGAATGTTGGGTTGTATGGTGATCTTTCCTGGACATTAGTTGATGAATTTTTATGTGATAAGGGAATTAGAGTGACTACTAGTTTGTTGCAAGATGAAGAGGATGAATATTTTTATTATACTGCTAACATTGATGTGAATGCAGATGAGGAAGTCATTGTAACTGGCAAATGTCTTTTAGAAGGCATACAAAGAGAGGAGTACAACATCATACCCAAGGGTGAAGATGAACAAGTGGATGTAGTGTTACCAACGAAGGAGGTAATGCATAACAATGAGATGGATAATGTGAGTGAAGGTGTATGAGATGGTTTAGAATGATTGGTATACAAAGAAGGATTTGCAATATGTTGTAGAGTTAATTGCAAATGCAAATTGGTGGAGGTGGACGAAATGCGGTGAGTTGAATCCCACAAGACTAGAGGTGAATGAGAGATGCATTTGGAGGAGGTGTTCGAGATCTGGTGGAGTTGATTCCACATATAGGAGGTTGAGTGTAGAGAAGAGTAAAGACTACCAAGTGGTTGCAACGGTAATAAAGAATAAGGTAATGCATGAGTCATATTATTCTTTTGAAGAAGAAGAAATTGATGATTATGGCTTTTTAAAATTTTATAAAGAATATTGGTGGGAGATGAATTATGTGAAAAGAGGCAAAAAGAGAGGAAGGATAAAGGATGGAAGAGACGTTAAGTTATAGGGACAGTTAAGAAAGGTGTAGGGGAACAAGGTGGTGAGATGGATTATGAATGAGCATCGGATCCACAAATGTTTATGAAACATTTCTTTCCTACCCCGGGTGTCAGATGCAGGAGCATCCAGGGCTAAGAACAATCCTGCATCGTTCTCCAGGTATTTTTTTCAAATAAGGGCCAAGGTTGTGAAGAGTCGCAGAGATCCAAGTTTCTCTAACTCATGTCGCAGGGTTTGCAAGTTCCATAACTGCTCGATTTAGTGACATAGTGATGGAGTTACATTGGTGGGGCCGATACCTCTATGTCAGCAAGTCACGGGTTCTTAAAACTCCACAACCTCCGACTAGAGGTTCAGAAGTTCTAATTTTTAGTGACACAACAATAGAGATTCTAAAGCTCAGGTTTATAGAGCAATCAATGTGTGGGAGGATCCATTTCATCATTTGATGGAAAATGTATTGGATTATCAACATGAGTGATGGTCGTCAATGAGACAATCGTGAATGTCTCTTCGACATTATGATGGCGGGTGGTAGTGATAAGGATGTGGTGGAGACATGTTGGCGAGAGCCATGCTAGTCGGTGAGACAATCGTGGATGTCTCTTCAAAATTTTGACAAATTGTGGGATCATTGTATCGGGGTGACTTTGTGTGTTTTCAATGGGAAATGTGTAGAAGTCCCTAACGGGGCAATATTGGCATGACTGGAGTGTTTCGGTGTGACTTTGTAGAAGTCTCTTCGACAGGTTGACATGCGATGGTAACGAGGAACAAAATTTCATCGGTGAGACTTGGTTGTTTGGGTAGGAGATGTTTGGAGGTCTCTTCGACAAGGAGACAAATGGGAATAGATACGACAATGAAGATGATCATGGTGGGACCGACAGGGAAGTGATAGAGATGGAATTCAACAATGTGTATGAAAAAATTGCAAATGGCGATAGGATGATTGGTAATTCACATCATTGTTGTGAATTACAAATGGTGATGAGGATAGTGACCCACTATGATATGGTGGCGACAATTTTGGATAGACATACGTGGTTTGGTGAGAGATCTTCCAAGTTTGTTTGACATTTCGATGATGTTTTGGTCTGGGCTTATTAATGTAATATGGTGGCTTCGGAGGGAGATGAGTTGGGGTCTTGGCGAAATTACGATGGCGAGAATTGAACAATTGAGGTCGGTGGATGGAGAGTTTGGTTATGACACCTGGCGAAGCAATATTGGATGCATTCCACATTGTTGTTGTGGAATGCATATTCATTGGACGATTTGGTGAAGCTGTTGATAATGATATAATGGCTTGGTGGTTTCAAATGTTGATTGGACGATAATGGGTACTACGACATGAGGAGTGGGAAATGTCAAGGCCGACCTAGAGAATTAGAACAATATATAAAAGATGAAGGAAGATAACAAAGGGGCATTAGAGGTGATAGCAGAGTAGCTTGCAGTGAGGTAGTGAAGCTTGAGGATGAACTCAGATCTACAAATCAGCAGATGCATGTAACAAGTAGCCAATAGGATGGCATGTAATCTATAACATCATTCCAATAATAAAAGAAAATGTTTGCTCTCTTCTTACATCGGGTTTCTCTTTCTGTGTGTATGTGATGAATTTCTATAGGTAAGGGGAGGACCCTTCATCAAAGAAAAATCCATAGGTGTCCTTGGCAAATAACCGAAACAAGTTTCAAAAGGAGATCTTTGAGTAGAAGAGTGTGTTGCATGGTTGTAAGCATGTTGCACATAATGCAAACTTTCATCCCACAACTTAGTATGTTTATTGCAGTAACCTCTGAGAAGATGAACCACTATTCTATTGACTAGTTTTGTTTGTCCATCTATCTATGGATGGAATGTTGTGCTCTTCTTCAATCTTTTGTCCATAAGCTCCCATAATGCTGACCAAAATTCCCCCAAGAATCAAGAATCTTGATCCGATACAATAGAAGTTAGAAGCCCAAAATAAACCCATACAAATTGGAACAAGTGTGATGTTAGTTCAATTGTGACTTGTTTTTTACAAGGCATCAAAATGCACATTTTTTTGAACCTATCCACTACCACAAATAGATAATCATGCCCTTTCCTAGACATTGGTAGTCCCTTGAAAAAAATCGATTGAGATACTCTCCCATGGACAGGATGGTACAAGTAGAGGTGTATACAATCCCAACTTCCTATTGCTAGGCTTGCTTGTTGCACACATTACACATCCTCTAGGGTACTTAGACACAATTTCTTGCATACGAGGCCAATAACAATATTTTTGCAGTTGGGACACTATTTTGCTTACCCCAAAGTGTCCAACAATTAATGATGTATGTGTTTCTCTAATTACCTGTGTTCATTCATCTTGTGGAATACACAACTTCCCTACGTGATACATTAATTTGTCTTACACATAGTAGTTTATCTCTTCTACATGTTTGCCTTGAATTAATGTTGCATATATATCCTTAAAGTCTTTTTCTGTGGCATATTGTTCTTGATAACTTTCATTTGCCATTGAACTACTTTGAAGAATAATTGTAGCATTTGGCATAGGAGGCCTAGAAAATATATCTGCAACTTTGTTTTGAACCCCTTTATTATACCTTATAACTAGATGAAACTGTTGTAGAAAACTCATCCACCTGAAGTGCCTACTTTGTTGCAATTTAGATTGTGAGTGCAAATAATTAAGTGGTTGATGATTTCTGTGTATTATCATTTCCTTGGTAGTGTTTCCACTTCTTTACACTTTGTACTAATGCATATAATTATTTCTCATATGTGGGATAGTTACTTACCATAGTTGTGAAAGTTTCAGAATGAAAGAAAATAGGTTTACATCCTTGTATGAGTATTGCTCCCATGGCAAACCCACTAGAATTTGTTTCAATTTTGAATGGTTGGTGTAGATTTGATAGATCCATAATTGGTGTAGTGCTTATCTTTCCCTTTAAAGTATCGAAGGCCTTTTGTTGAATACCTCCCCATTGGAAAGATTTATTTACACTTGTTAGTGCTTGCAATGGAGATGCTATGTAGGAGAAGTTAGCTATGAAATTCTTCCAATACTGTACTGCACCTAGAAAATTTTTGACTTATGTAATTGTACTTAGCTTTGTCTAGTTTACAATGACTTCGACCTTTGCAGGATCCACTTTCAAGTGACCTCCTCCTACAATATAGCCTAAGTACACTAGTGATGTCTTAGCGAATTCGCATTTTGACATCTTTACATACAATTTTTTTCTCAATACATCCAGTACTTTTCTCACATGCGCTACATGCTCTTCCCAAGTCTGACTAAATACAAGTATATCATCCAAAAAAACTATGAAAAAATCATTTATGAATCATTGGAAGACATCATTCATGGATCTCATAAAGGTAGCTAGTGCATTACAAAGCCCAAAGGGCATGACCAACCACTCATACAGCCCCTACTTTGTTTTAAACGTGGTTTTCCATATATCATTATCTGCAATTCTTATTTGATGATATCCACTACGCAAGTCCAACTTAGTAAAATAAATTGCATGTTTCAATTGATCAAGTAAATCATCTATTCAAGGAAGAGGATACATGTTCTTTACCATTATTTTGTCCACGACTTTGTAGTCGATGCACATTCTCCATGATCCATCCTTCTTTGGCACCAACACAATTGGAGAACCACAACGAGAGGTACATGGACAAATAACTCATTTCTCAACCACCTCCTGAACCTGCTTCTTGATTTCATCATTTTGAAAAACTAATAAATGGTACATGTCGATGTTTGGAAGGGGAACATCCTATTGTAATTGGATTTCATGTTGTATCTCTCTCTTTGGTGGCAATCCATTGTGTTCCTGAAATAAATCATCATAGGCAGAAACTACTTTGACTAATTCAGCTTTGTGCTTTGGATCATACCCTTTGAATGCCTTGGGTTTGTCATCTTCTTTGGATTTTACAATCATCAATACAATTTTTTTACTGGCATTGACTAACCTCTTCATTTGTCCAGTATTCACTATTGCTAGATTAGTCTTTATCTTATGTGCATGTACAATGAATTCTTTACCATCCTTAAAAAGGTAATATTTGTTTTCTCCCCTATAAAATATTGTTTTTCAATCATAAAGATAGGGACTCCCTAGTACAATGCCACAAATATCTGAAGGGACTACATCAACTTCTACCTCATCTATGAAGTTTGTAGTGATGGAAAATCTTAACTTGCATTGCTTTCTTACTTGTAATTGTGCACCATTGCAAACCCATCCAAGTGGATAAGGCTTTGAATGAGGTGTTGTAGCCAAGTTGAGTTTCTTTACAACTTCTTCAGATATTAAATTTACTTGAGATCCCATATCAAACAAAGTATCAATCTTCATATGCTTTGTTACAACCCAAATATAAAATAACTCATTTCTATGCTTATCAATCTTAAGTGGAGAAGATTCTTTACTTGTACTTGCATTTGTAAAAATTGTATCAATAGAAAGAGATATACCTTTTTATTTACCTTGGATCCTAATAGCAACAATCTTTGTCTCATCCTCAAAGTCAGATGCAAGATCTTGTTGTACTATAGCAGCAGTCTTTTTTTACCTTTGTTTCCTCCATACCTCTTTGACCTTAGTTTTGGATACAGCTTCCAACATTTTGCATCATCATGCCCTTCCTTGCAATGGGAGCATGTGGGCTTATCACCCTCCTTCTTGATGGTAGTTGTCTTTTCCCCCTTTCCTTTTCCCTTGGGTTTACCTTCAGTCTTAGTTGGATTCTTGGAAAAATTGTCATTGGAATTACTCTTACCTCTCGACTCCAAATGTGTGGCATGTACACATACATCATCTAGATTACTAGGATTTAAAACCAAAATGGTATGTCTTAAGTAAGAGTAAAAACCACCTATATACTTGAGCAATGTGTCTTGGGTGTATAATGGGACATTTAGTGCAATAGCCTGCTTCCTAAATTCATGAGTATAGTCTTGGATAGTTTGACCTTTATCTTTCCTAAGAAAATTCCAGTTCATAGTTTACTATTGCATATGGCCTGAGGGATAAAACTGCTTCTTGAGGGCAGCTATAAACTCCATCCAAGTTAAGTTGACACTACCATGTCGAGCAATTTATGCTTGAGTTTTACTCTCCCACCAAGTAAGAGTGATTCCTCCTAACCAAAGAGTAGCTAATTAAATTTTAGAAGCATCATCTAAGGGACCTTGAATTCTACAATATGCTTCTACTTGTTGAACCCAATCATCTAGTTTCTTAGCATTCATCTCTCCACAATATTTCGGTAGTTCAAACTTTACATATAATTTGATTACAGGCTTATGTGCACTTTTGAAAGGACTAGCAAAAGAAATAGAATTAGAAGATGAAGATGTCCAGATGTAGTTTTTGGAGGCTCGTCATCACTTCCTTCCCTTTTCCCTTTGTCCTCTTGATCTTCATGCTTGTCCCGCTTCGACAAACCTTCTTTTTCAAGCTTCTTTTGTTCTTGCCTCTCTTGATAGAGCACTTCCACCATAGCCTTCATGTCGAGAAAGGCCCGTTGAAAACCTCTCTTGTCAAGCTCAGAGGATCTTTGTTCAACTTTCGTTTCTTCCATCTTTGGTGGTGGAAATTTTTTGGGTGATCCTGCAATGCTGATTTACAATTTTTGGGAGATTTTGATTTTTGTTGAAATCACATATTTTTAGAAAATATAATGATCAAAACCCTCAGGTGACACATTGGTGGTAGGGTATAATTCATGGTGGAAGGTCGGTGGTTCAAATCGCCTGACCCCCCATTATAGCTTTGTTTACATTTTAAATAGAAGTCAACGCCTTTATATCCCAAGGAACCCGCATGATCGAGCGGTGGGAGCTAAGAATAGTATGGGGCAGGTTAGGTGTTCGAACCTCCCCCAACAATTTTTAACTAACAAACAGACCCAACAACCATAGGGGTGTCATGTGGCACCCAACCATTGGTCCATGTGGCACCATTTATTTCAACCTCACCTTGCCACGTGTCAAACAACCATTGCCCTACGTCCAACTCTGACATCATCTGCCCTACCAGCTACATTACCACATGTCACCTTTTGAGCCTACCACATGTCAACTCTAGAGACTGCCACGTCATCATGCAAATGTCAGCATCCATACAATCTAATCAACATATTTAGTGAAACTTTGACTGGCCATAACTTGCTCATATGGACTCCAATTGACACGATTCAAGCGATGTTGGAATCATTTCAACGAGCTCTTCGACATTATGTTGTTTTCTTGAGAATTTGGAATTGTGAACACCAAAACTACAATTTACTAACACAAAACAAACAAACAATAGTTAATCGTGTTAGAAACCCAAATCTAGCATTCCCTATGAGATTCTTAGCTAAATGAAGTTGAAAACATGAAGATGAAAGCATAAACAAACCAATGATAACATGTAATCAACTTAAAACGACTAAACCTTCATTCCATAGGGGGATTAGTGCCCCTTTGATGTGGAAAGAAGCCCTTTCCCAATCCCTTTGATAAGCTCCAATGATATAGTTGATTCCAAGTACCTAAGATAATGAAACAAGTTTTAAATATGATGAAAATGGTGAATGCTATGAGTGAAAATGACTATAGTGATATTACCTCAAGTTGTGGATCCATATTTTATAGAGAAAGTCTCTACTTATAAGGCTCAAGGGTTCAAGAATAAGAGAATTTGGTGAATGTGGGATTAATAGGAGAGCCAATAGGAATGTGACACTTGTCACAATGCTAATGGTTGAAGGTGGAACACATTTTGGGCAATGTGTGAGTAAAGAGGGTGTAAGAGGATTAAATGAGGATGTAAGAAGAAGTAAATTAATGTGGTTGGAGATGTAAAGGGATGTTGTTGAGAATGTAAGAGAATTGAATGCCCTTGTAAGAGACAAGATGGCATGTAAGGAGTAAATGCCTTTGTAAAAAGTATTTAAATTTTTTTGGAGGGAAATTGAATGAGGAAGTGGTTGGGAGGAATATTCCTTGGAATATATCATTGTAAGGATAAATAGGGTAATTAGATAATTAAAGAAAATGAATTTCATGGGCAACTTGGTTAGTTGACCATGGGTTGACTCAACCAAGGTAGAGTTAAAAGCTAGAGGATTTGTTAATCATAGGGTTAATTAATTTAAAATTAATTAGCTTGGATGGGTTAGGGGATTGTGACATTTGATTTTAATAATTTGATTTATTTAATCAAATGAGAGGACTTAAGGGGATTTGATTTAATTAAATAGGACGAATAATTAGTTAGAAGAAGGCGAATTAATCTAATAAAATCAATTAATTGAATAATAGTAAAATTTGATGAATTTAACTAAATAATATTGATTATTTAATTAACTAGTTAGTTCGAAGTGATTTAAGAAAAAACAATGTTAGTTAATTAAAATCAAATGTGTAGTATCAATCGAAACTTTTTAAGCATCTATAGAAACAATCAAATTTTTGATGAAAAACATATCCACCTAGATCACCTTCCCCCCTCTCTATCTCTCTTTCTTTATCTCACCTCTCTCCCTCTCTCCTTTCCTCTCTACTCTCTATCTCCTCTCTCCCTCTGTCTACCTACCTCCTCCCCCCTCTCTATCTACACCTATCTATCTTACCTCTCCCCTCCCTCATTCCCCCCTCTCTCTCTCCTTTTTCTCTCTTACTGTCTCCCCTCTCTACTCCTCTCTCTCTCTCTCTCTCTCTCTCTCTCTATCAAAAAATAAAAATAAGCAATTTTCGTCTCAAAAGTGAAAATGTGAAGACTACTAATTCATAAATTAGAGAAAAGATCCAATAGTTTAACATGTTCCAATAGTTGATATAGCATTTGCTGATTTAATGCCCAATATATTTAATAATATTATACCAATAGTTGTGCCTTTAAAGTTGTTAGTATTGATGATGATTACCCATAATTGAATGAAATGTATTCTTTAGATCTAAAAAGCAACAAATCATGTGATGAGAGATCACACCAATATAACATGACTTAGTGTACAACTATCAATGTAACTTTTTTTGGATCTTTTTGAACACCTCAACAAAAAGCATGTTGATGTGGCATCATATTTGATGATGATGTAACCCTAAAACCTTAGTTATAAGTAAGAGACTTGTAAGCTGCTGTAAAAAAATTGCCAATAATTTGAAATTTCCACATGAGAAAAACAAAAATAATTGTTATATTTTAAATTTACCCATGACAGGTAGCGAGGAATAATTGAGTTCCAAGTTTGTGGAAAGATCAAACAGATGTCTAAACCTGAACATCGGGATTTCTCTGTTTCATTCTTAAATAAATCTTTGCAGAAATTTCGTCTTACAAATTAAATCATATATGGGTTTAGTTCCAGAACCCATGTGAAAAGAATTAAAGATTTACCAAGAATCAGATTTGTACACGCTTTGTCCACCTCGAATTGAACCCACACTGGGTCTTCAAATGCAGAGCATCGCCAGAGTATACACCAAGAAACAGAACATAAAATGCAATTATCACTTTAAGGGCAGGAATCTGCGAAAATGCCGGACCACGTAATAAAGAGAAGATGCCAGAAACAGAGCGTTCCATCTCTGTGCAAATCTTCCTAATTTCCCAAGACATTCGCCAACAACACCCACCAATCTCTTCTTCTGGTTTTTCCTCCGCTTCACATTTATGGGCGCCGTCTCCTCCATACGCCGTGCAAAGATCAAGCAAGCCACTTTGCTTTTGAAAGCCTTAGGACTCTTCTCCCTTTTCAATACATTTTTCAGTTTACTAAGCTTCGGCGTCCGAATCTGCTCGTTTCTTTCTCTGCCATTGCCCACATTGAGAACTGTCGTATGGACCTCCAATGGCGACCCATATTCCGGTTCATCGGTTTGCGACACAGAAAACACGCTTTCAATATAGCTAAGCAGACTGTGCTCCCTCATTCCATCCATGGAAACGTGCGTAAGCTTTAAAGACAAGTGCTTTTCTATGTCATCCTCAGGGTCGGTGTCACAGAGCATCTCTTCCTCGATGCTTTTCTCAGCGTCCAGCAGAACCATTTTTCCGGCAAATGTGTAGCCGGAGCCAGAGTGGAACGACAAGGCCAAGGCAAGCAGGCGGTGAACCAAACCACGCGCCAGCCACGGAAGCCACGACGCCGCCTGCGTGGCCACCGTGGCTGCGCCCAAGGTATCGTTGCGTCGCTTCGACACCTTAAGCAACGCCGGCATTACGAAAAGCCCTAGCCGCGCTACATTAAACAAGTCTTCCAGTGGGCCCGCCGCCAGGCCTGCCCACAATGTGTAGAGAGCGTGCGCCACCGGCATTACTTTGGGGATTATGTCCTTCCTGGAGACGATGTGAACGAAGTGATTCTTGTAGCGTTTGTTAATGTGCTTTGCCAGGGCTGAGTCTGCGAAAAAAGGGCACCCAAACGTGTAGCACTGCAGCTGCTCGTGGCACCACCGTGGCGTTATTTCTAGCAATCGTAGTGTTAGCAACGATGCCACGGCGCCTCCTAAAGAGTGCCCCGTTAGAACCACGTTTTCGCCCCGTATTAGCAACCGTCTGAAATACTGCAACGGAATGCTTTTTGCTCTCTCCAGAAAACCTGTCACATATTGGGAAACGGTGGACAAAGTGAGTGTGACATTCTCATCAAAATTTAAAAGTAGGAGGTATTTTTCATAGTGTGTCAAATTGTGATATTTTTATCAGTTAAACTCTGAGTCAAACTCATTTTGACACTTATAACTACACTGTTGAATCCTGAGTTAGATAGACCTGAAATTTGTGCATTTTGAATTTTAGATCAAAAGTGTAAAAAAATATATACAAACATATTTTAATTTTAATTTACTTTTAATTGAAATATTGTAATTTAATTGGTGAGGAGAATAAAATACATTTTTAATTATATTATCTATTTTTTTATATTGATAGTTTAGACAAAGAGTATTTTTGGTTTAGATATATGTTCTCTTATATTGTTATAATTCATTACATAAAATTTCATTGGTGATGATGATAGTATGCTTTTTGATTATGTTCTCTTATTTTTTGTTGAGTGTCAAATTATGATTTTTCATCAAGATTTAAAGTACAACTTTTGAGTCAAACTTGTTACATCATCTATATGCAATGAGTGCTATGTGGACCATTCATGTTTTAAGAGATGGGTATGTGTCAACCTTTATTCATAAAATCAAAAATTACATACATAAATCTTAATAAAATATCATAATGTTCATTCATTCTTAATCTTAATCTTAACTAAAAGACATGTTTTGGTATATATAGTCTTAATCAAAAGGTAAATTTTAATTTTGATACAATCCACCATATAATATTCAAATGACAAATATAATTATATATTTCTTGATTATGCTATGCACTAAAATTCAATTTTAATTTAAATAAATATTCTCTTATAAAATTATAATACCAATATCTATATAATTTTATTTTTTTCTTATTAAAACTAATTTTTTAATAAAAAAATTATATAAATCCAGAACAGTTTATAATAACTTGAAAATAGTGATATTGCTATCAGATTCAACCATGTATTTTTACAGGTCAAACTCACTGATTCATAGCTGAATCCTGATAACAATATCACAATTTGACAGACTGGAAAATTACCTCCCGTATATCAATTTGAAAATATCTTATAAATAAAATAAATTTTAAAATTCAAATAAATATAATGAGACAAATTGTCCATCACACATTCTCACTGCAAATTAATTGAAAATCTTCAATTAACTTAACAATGACGGTCAAATGTGGATCGAGAATGTTAGATGGACAATGCCTAATGAGAGTTTAAACAAGGTCTCGCGTTCGAATCCGGACTCATCCGATGAAAAAAAAAACCATGGAAAGAAACCTCAGAATGTTCGAAATCCTGGATAATTATTTCAGAAAATAAAGCGAAAGAAGCTTTAGAATAAAACTTTGCCAAAAACACTCAGTAACGAATAGCAAAGGCAGAGAAAGTAAATAGATGACCTGCATGCGCAGCTCCTACGCCCAGACTCATAGACCTCTGCATCATATTGAGATCCGTAAGGGCGTCCAGAAATCCGGTGGTGCCTCTACAGGCGACTATCATGTGACCGCACTTTAGGCTTTTCACGACCAGAAGAACCTGTTTGCAGCTCCCGAAGCCCTCATTTTGCAGCTCCTCTTCTGCCAAAAAATGGTACTTCGCAGTCTTGGGGAGGCCATGCTCGCCGTCGAGGATAGCGAGCTCCTCCTGAGGATTATTGCTGTACGCCACTGCCGAAAGAATTAGGGCGTCCACCAGCCAGACCGGATGACGATCTTCATTGATTATTTGGCTTAGCGACGCCATGGACCTCCTTTCTCTGCAAATAATTATGCTTCCGTTCCTCTTCATGGATAAAAGTATATAAACACAATTCCTTTCGATTTGCGCCGAAAGTAACAGAGAATCTCTTTCGAAATCTTGTGCAGGTCTGCCCTTTCCACACAAACTTGGTGTTCAAACCCTTACAAAGAACAATTCCTTCCTTGCTTCAAAATATACTAATCTATTCTGTTTGCCGGAGAAAATATTTTGTTTATTAACAGATAAACATCATTACCTAATGTGATTATCCATTAGCCACGCCATGCGTATCCCTCACACGTCTTCTGCAAAAGGTCTTTCTATCTCTTCTATTTCACTTTTCAAATTTGTCGACATAGCCAACTCTAGCCTTACCAAATTTAGTCAGATAAGAACATCCCCACAATTAGTGGGCTTTGTCTGGTGTAAATTATTTGGTGGAGAAATAATTTCAATACTCCTACGCTTTTTGGACAGGATACCGAATCGAAGTCTAATCACAGTAAACACAAACTTAGAAAGGTTCCGAGAAATTATTGGGGACAAACGGAACGGAACTGGTCAGCAAATGATTTTTTTCTGTTAGGTTGGCAATTCATTATTAGGAGAGAGGCTTTTCTCAAACATTATTCTTAAAAGGTAGGTTAAGTCTTAGTGAGTGCAAGGTTCTGACATCATAAGGGACGAGGTTGCGATCATGTTCTGGGCGAATTTGGTGGAATGGATACCTCTTAGTATTTTGTTTTTAGTCGAAAAGGTTCAGCCTATGGCTTCTGCGCTGTATCAGGTTGCAAAATGAAGGGTTTGATATAAAACCTTTCATCATCAACAACAAAAAAGTAGGCTAATAAGTTTGGAGAATACATTTGAATAAAAAGTTGTCTTTCAACTTTAGTGCTATGAGTAGGAGTGGCTAGACATGTCAATGTCTTTGTCTTAATATATCATGTTAAAACATTATGAAAAAGCATACATCTAAATATATTAGTACATTTTTCTTTATGTAACATATAAACATTATGAGGGGACACACATCTAAGATAGTGGTCATTATATAGTAGACTATAACATTATGATGAAACATACATCTAAATATATCAACATCTGCCTTTATATAGTATATTACAACATTATAAAGAAACATATATCAACATCTTTACCTTTTTATATTATATTGCAATATTATAAAGGGTATGCATCTAATCTAAAAGTTATACTTTAGTTAATTTGTCATGAATAAAGAGAATTAATTTGTCCAAATCATTTAAACTAAAAGTTATCCTCCAACTAAATTGTTATAAATAAGAAGATCATACCCATACAATTTAAATCATGATGAACAAGTTAATTAAATAATTTATTATCAATACTAATAAAATTTAACAATAATTGATTTTTTTTAAATTATATATGTCTTAAAGAATACACACTCTATTATTATAGATATATAATACCACATGATTATGATGTACTTTTTTTTTAATGACTTTCAAGATTAAAAAGATGATGCATATCCACTTTGGATAATGAAGGATTTTTTATGTGGTATTTTACATGCCTAGGCCAAACATTGAGATGATTGTGCCACTTTCAATTTTATTTTCCATGTGGGTTTTGGAGGTGTTGTAAAAATTCAAAAATATACCATTTATGTTTTGAGTTTCTTAATTTATAATTTAATTATAATTAAAAAATAATAAATTAAAGAGGTAGAAGAGATTGTTTGTAGAATAGAAAATAATAAAATAAGGTTTAGAAAGTTTAGAGTTTTTATTGGAATAAGACAAATGCTACAAAGAACAAAGAGGCTACAAATAGCAAGAAGGTCTAAAACAAACCAACAAAGAGGAACTACAACGAAAACAACTTGCTAAAATAATAATCAAGCTTTACATCATCATGAAAGCTCATTTGTTGCAAACCAACTTATAAAAGTCCATAATAGACTTGGAGCAATATTCTAGTATTTGAATTAGCACACAATATCATGTTTTTTTCCCTCAAGTGACCCTAAAAATGAATGCCCTTGAATGAACTCTCAAGAGCCTAAGAACACCACTATTTTGTAGCAATGTATCAATCTATAACATTATTTTGTTGATTTTCTTCATCAAACATACCATCTTCATCATTATTTTTAGCTCTATTATTTTATTTATTAATGTATCCCCGGCATCATCAATCATTTTCTCATGATGAAGAATATTTGTCCATGAGTAGAAGAACATGAGCTTCTAACACTAGGTCCATCAATATGGAATTTCTTTAGAATGGTATTATGTAATTTTTCTTTAAACCTCTTAATTTGAACTTGAATGTTGTCTATTATTCCAATATGATAGGATTCAATTGAGGAATATTCTACAATTTTATAATATGAAGGGATAAGTTTGAGCAAAACATCTAGATTTCAACTTACAGAGGGGGAAAGGAATGAGAGAAAACAACCAAGCATCTAAACCTCCAAATGAAATTTTAAATAACTTGTCTCAAAGTTTGGGTGATGACATTGTGGTGAGCGGACAACCCAAGAAGCACAATTTTTCAAGACCAAGCCTAATGGAAGAGAATTGGGAGGGTGGAGAAGATGGAATGCCACAGTTGGTGAGCACGAGCAGAGAGCCAAAAAGCATGTTTGATAGACTTCTTTTGGATTAAAAAGTAAAAATTAGGGTTAAGAAGATTGAGAAATGATCATCAATTGTCATCTTGATGTGGAGCAATTTCTATGTTGTTAATTGAGATTAGTGTTTAGCTTTTGATTTCCATATTTGAAATCTTAATTTGTTCCACCTTGCTTGATTGAGGTTGCACTTCCATTTAGAATTGAGTGAGGGTGCCAATAGATAGTTGGGAGGAGATGTCTATATATTGTTTAAAGAGGGAAAGATCAAATAATTTATATTATAGGTCATTTCTAGTCCTTTAGGAAGTTATCATGACATGGGGTGGACAACAAATGAGAAATCTCAAGAGTCACTAGTTGTTGGATTTTTAAAAGAGGATGTTTTCCATATAAGGACGAGTTAAATTGGGATTTGAGTTGCTTATGAGAAATCTAACTAAAATTGATAGGGTTCCACAAGTCTTGAATTTCATTTTTAAAACATTTTTTTCCCTTAAGGTATTTGAAAATACCTTAAGTGGTTCCACCAATGGACGGGGTAGCAAAGCTCAAGCCATGACTCAATGTCTGATAATACTAAGAAAACCTACTAGAAGTTATCTACTAAGCTAACTATATGGAACTCAAAGGAGCAAACCCATGAGTTTTAAAAAAATGGTGTAAGAAGTAGGTTATCTTTCCAATTAACTAAAGTCCAATATAGCTTGATATTAAAAAATTGGATGCAGTGTCAAACCAAGAGCAAGGGGTCTCTCCATCCAAGGCCCTAATTATCTACTTTGTAGTAATACATATTCCTTGGGTAAACAAGTCACCTCTATCTTTTGGTTGGATGCAATGAGCCTATGGGGTTGTAGGAAGACATTTCTTATTGCCCCAATTGGCACAAAGGAAATTCCTTATCAATTAGGGGTCAACTAATTGTATTAAATTTTAGAGGGGAGCCAACAGGAAGAGATGTGCACATGGATGGCTGAAAGGATTTTGTTTGTCATTTATATTCATCTATCCATGGATAAGAATAGATTAATCTAATTCATTTTTCCTTGATTTTTTCTTGTGAACCATTTCCACATATCCTTGAGGGAAACTCCAATGCCAAAGGGAATCCATAGGTATCTAGAGGTAGAACCATACTTCACTTCATGCCAATCACCTAGGATCTAAGGAGGTCAAGGGCTAGGGTAGGTCAAAATAAATTTATTTTCATGAATGGTCATCTTAGATCTAAAAATAGTATAAAAGAGCTTCAATATGTCATATGTGTGAGTCACCTCCTCAACTAAATTTTGGATAAAAAGCATGATATCATTGCAAAAGTTATAAATGAGGGCTTTAATATTTCCTAGAAGAGAGATACCATGGATAAGTTTACTAGAGAATGGATGTTGAAAAATATAATTAAGATCATTGAAACTATAAGGACAAACAAAGATGGAGCAAGAGGGAAACCTTGGCGGATGAAAGTTTGCAAAGGGAATTACAGAGAGAGGATTCCATTAATGACCACTTTGGCATTAGTATCAACAAATAGCATATTAATATTCTCATGGAATTTGGGGCCAACACCAAGCCATTTTAACATTTTAAGGATGATGGCTAGTGAATGCAATAATAGGCTTTGTCAAAATCAAGTTTAATAATTAGAGTGTCTTGGGTAGTTTCTTGTGCCCATTCAATAGTTTCCTAAGTAAGAACCAAATTTTAAAGAATGAACCTCCCTCTCAAGAAGTTGGTTTTCTTAAGTCAAACAATTTCTTGGGTGATTTGTTTGATTTTATAAGGGTGATCCCACAATAGTGGTTTAGAATTTTTGGCCAAACTGGACACTGAAATTATTATTTTTAACTAAATCTTCACATTTGGGCACCTATAACGGCTAAACCGTGAGGAATTTGAAGATTATGAAAACTAGAGTCTCATCAAATTTTGTCTATAGATTCTAAAAATATTTTTTTCAAAATTTTTGGAATAAGATTGCACTTTTTTTTCCATCTCCCACGAAAATTGGTTTTTTTTAGAAAACACCATTTTTAAAAAGTGACGCTCACCGTATACAACATAACGTTTTTTGTATGAAGGATAAAATTCTAATTTTTTTGAATTTAGAATTTTAACTATGATATCTAGCACTTTCATTTGGTCTCATATTTTTTTATTGAATATTTTTTCCTTAATAGAGTTTCGAAGTCAAACCAATTGCAATTTAGACATAGGCGGACTGTATACAACATAACTTTTTCTGTATGTATCAAATTTTTTTTTTTTTTTTAAATGGATCAAGGACATCAATACCCAGCATGAACATATTTTTAAAAAATTTATTTTGGTAATTTTCTATTTTTCCACATGTGCAAAATAGAGAGCTTGATTTTCATTGAAAAACCTATGTTTAATAAAACTAAAAAAACACATACATAATAAAACCAAAACATATTAAAATTATATTTGTGGGATAGCTAATTTCAAGGAATACCATAATAATTTCAAATAAATTTTAAATGAATTCATTTGATCCCCCAAAAGGTAAATCAAAAATGATTTTTTATCAGCATTTTGATAGGTGTAAAGGAGACTCATTTATAGGTATGGTTTAAAACTAGCGAGGTTCTATCCAAGGGGGTTTGATCTAAGGTTGTTTGATCAAACCCTCTTCAATTGGAATCCTTAAAATGGAACTTTTAAAGGCTTAAATCATTATATTTTCTAAAAATATGTGATTTTAGCTAAAATCAGTTCCTCTCAGAAATTGTAAACCAGCTTTGTGGGATCACCCATAAGAAAGTGGTTTACCAATAATTTTTAAGAAGTATTGAGGAGGGTAATAAGATGCCACCTATTAATAGGATAAAATAAGAAAGGGAAAAATGGGATGAGAATAGAAGGGGATAATGGAAAATCGGATGGACTAATAGAGATTAGTGGAACGGGCTAGGAGGGGATCACATTACATAGGGTGAGCTATTAGATGTTAATGGGATGGTATTAGGAAGGAATAAAGGAAAAATAGGGTGAAATAAGAGAGGGTGATGGGATGCAAATTTTGAATAGAAGGGAATAATGGAACATAGGTTGGACTAGTAGAGATTAATGGGATGCACTAATATATGATAACATAACATGGGGTGTGTTAGGTCTCAAAATCACTGCTCCACTTCTTAGAACAAATAATACTCAAAAGGTCAAGGGTATCATCATGTGGGTAAAATAGTTCATCAATAGAACCATGGAGGATCTTAAGATAACTCAACAAGAGTGGGTTGCATCTTATGCACTTTGAGCTTAGCGTAAACTCACGAGGGTATTCTTGATGAGAAATAACCAAGTTCTTATATCTTTTTAGAAAATTTAATCTTTATCCAAATATGACTTCAATGGATGAGATATAAGGCTTGGAATACAACAACATAAAAATATAAAACTTATATGCAAACTTGAAAATTAAGTTGCCTTAATATGGAAATACCAGTGTAATGTCATAAATTGCATCCTATACAATTTCACATCCAATGAGCCACCCCTTTAGATAAATTAAATACAATAATGTAATGTCCCTTAAATATCCAATTTTAATTTAATCCTTAACCTATTTTTTTCCTATCCTTAAATTTATGTCTCAGAAAAACATGTGCCACATAGATGTCTATGCACCACATGAACGTCTTGAATAGATTCCTGACTGCAACAATCATTGAGATGTTACATTTCCTACCTACCAATGAACATAATGTCTCTACTAGCTCGAAGATGTGTTGGGATGACTCTTGCATGCATAAACCTCTCTAAAACACTTAATTTACTCTCTCTCTCTCAAAGACACAAGAAACAATTCACAAGTTTTTCATTCTCTTTTGATCTTTCTTCATCACAACAGCTTCTTCGCCTTCATTCCATCATCTCCATTGCATCTTCTTTCCCTCACAACTATTCTGTATTGAAGCTTCAATATTATCAACACATTTCTCTCAAGCTTGGAGATTGTGGCCTCTCCCTCTCGGTATTATCATCTTGCTAAAGGAGGGAAACTATGATTTCTTCATTGTATTGTATTTTAATCTAGTTAGTATATTATTTTAGCATATCCATTTCTTCTTCTATCACATATGTTTTATTTCTCTTTATCCTATCCGGTTGTCTATGGAGGTGGAAACACCAAAATGAGATTTGACTAAGGAAAATCCCTAAATAGACCCCAACATTTTTCCTCGGTCTTATGTGTGTAGGCAAAGATGTTCTTTTCTGGAGACTTCATCACTTGGTTCTCTATAAATATTTTCTTCATTTCCTCTCATTATATCATTCATTTTTCATTAATTTTAAATTACTTTAATTATTATTCTTTATTAGACTGCAGGAATCGGGTAGCATGACCCCCTATAAACTGTAGTGCGCATGGTAAACTTTTTAACATGACCAACGGCATTGGCGCGACACGCCCTCCGGTACCACAGAAGTGGGGGAGACTAGACCTCGTGACCAACCTCCTGCAACAGGAAATATTTAGCCAACCGAGCTAGGGCCCTAACCCCAATTACTTTAATTATTATTACTCTCAGTCACTTTCTTGCATTTTAATGGTTATAGTTATTAGAACTATTAGTAGTCACTTTGTTATTTTTTGAGACATTCTTTGTTTTCAATCCGTATGAGACTCCAACATGTTTCAGACACATCCATGCATTGTGTTGTCATCCTTGGCCAAGAGCTTGTCAGTTTGTCCAAAATACCTATGTGACCTAATCTTTCAATTTTTGGGACTTGCATTTTAATTTCACATACAATATAAATAGACACTCTTCATCATTTTATCTAGTCATCTAAGTTGTGTCTTTTGAGATAGTTGAGGGATATTTACTCCTTGAGACCTTGTCATCTAGAGAGTAGAAAATCCCCTCCTCTAGATTTTGGTGAACCTGATGTGAATGCATCTTTGCTCTAGTCTTTGTCAAAAAAAACATCACTTATCTAGAGGTTTGTTGGACCAAGTGTTGTGATAATCTTATGAGTTTCCTGGCCCAATCTACAACTTTTTGATATTAGTAAGAAGAAGCATGTTGGAATGTGGCGATTGATCATGCAAATACTCCCATTAACATGTCAAGGCTTTTCCCCATTAACACATCAAGGTTTTCTCACTAACAAGTCAAATGATAAAAATGACTTTATAAAACCCTAGTTTTGGAAGCTTCCAAAAAGCTTGTTGTAAGCAGCTAGGATGTAAGTTGTGATGTGTGTAATTTGAGAGATTGTAATTTTTTTTACACAGGATAATAAAATCATTGGGCAACTGAGTTTTTGTGGATGTAGCCCATATTGGGTGAACCACATTAAATTTTTGTGTTGATCTCTTTTGTGTTATTCTTCATTGTTATTTTTTGTTTAATTTAATCTACATATAATTGTTAATGTTTATTACTCCAATCTGCCTAACCCTAACAAAGCATTCAACATTCAAACATGGGCTCAAGAATTCAATTTAGTTCAACTTGTCATGCTCCTAATTTTGAGAAATACACTATAGGCTTACCATCTAGCTATACACCTCCTTTCATTTTTGTTGATGTTCCTATGGATGGTCAAATAAGTCCTCATCCACGTACTCCACCTAGACCTTCTTCTTTTGTAGACCATGATGCTTCTCTAAAGATTCCCTTTGAGCAACTCCAATATCTAGAGGAGAATTTGAAGGATTTCTTAAAAAATACTCTCGATATGTACAAATTGCCCCTATTATCACTAGTATGAGAAACATGGCTATCCCAAACCATAAGGGTGTAGAGGTTCTCTGTGCTTCGAGAAATATAGTAGAAGCCCATGTTCCTGAGAGCTCTTCATCTTCAACTCAACCTATTGGCACTTAGTTAGGGGTAAGAGGTGTGTATTTGAATGTGTTGATGCCCTTTGCATTAGTAAACAAGGTTGACACTATTCCTACATCTACTCTCCTCTTTTTTGGTGCTTCTAATAGCACTATGTTTGTGCCCCTTGGCCATCTTGGTGTTTCAATTTCTCATACACCCTTGGGGTATACCATTCCAACATCTCTTCTCCAAACTTCCATTATTCATGTTTTTGTAGTTCATACTTCTATTGTGATGGCTAATCCACCTCCTCTTCCATCTAATCTCATTTTAAATACCTTATTGCAATATATGGGTCAGATATAATCATAATTAGCTAGCTTACCCAACACCATCTCTCATTCTACTTTGCAACCTTATTACCATTGCAGTCCTTTGGGCATGAGCATTCTAGATTTCCCCATCCCCAAGGGTTAGAGATTCCAAAATTCAATAAATACAATGGTAGGGGTGATTTGTAGACTCTCATATTGTCATTCACTTCTATGTGGAGTGATTTCCTTTATTAGGATGAGTTGCTAGCTAAACTGTTTCCACATCCCCTTAAGGACAATTCATTGGAATGGTTCTTCTACCTTCCTAACAACCCTATTTTTACTTTTGAGCAATTAATCAACCAGTTATTGTAGTATTTCCAAGTTAATATTGGGCCAAAGGTCATGTTCACTAATATTTTCCACTGCAAGCAGGGAGCTCATGAGAAAGTGACTAATTTTATTTCTCTTTATCAATATTTTTTTCCCAAATCTCTTATGCCCTACCTAATTTTGATGTTCAATGTGTATTCATGGGGAATTTGTAGTTGATGTTAAGGAAAAAGGTTCTTCTAATGAAACATACATCCTTTTCTCATTTATGTACTATACTTAGAGATTATTATCAAATGATGATGTAGTATGGTGGTTCCTCCTCATCCTCTTATCTTCATAATTGGACAACTATGCCCATTTTGGGAGAGTCTAAAAAGAATAAAGTAGTAAATGTTGTTTCCCATCCTACTGAAAAAGAATGTTATGGAATCTAATAGAATTTTTATAAAATTATCTAAATATTATACCAAATTTCTTTAAAATTGTTAAAATATAGTTTAATTACTCTCCTAAACATCAGACCACTTCTTGATGATAATCCATACCTAGATTGGTATGATGCACAATTTTTTTGACAGTATCATTGGGTCCTAGGTCATGACACTAAATGTTGTGTGTGTCTCTGACATGTAATCTAGGACCACATAGATAGAGGTGCCATCCATCTTGGTGGTAGGAAGCAAAAAAAAAACAAATCCATGGCTAAGGCTAATAACTAGCTACACTTTTATAGAGATCCATTCCCATCCCATTCTGCTAATTTAACTACAACTACTTCTACATCTTAATTTGGTCATTGTGAGTATGTGAACATGGTCTCATTTACTCTTGTTCCTCCTGTGATTTGTATTGATTAGGTTCCTAGCATAAATTTCACACCATAAAACTTTCTCCTTAATAAGGACCTCTCTCCTCTTTATATCCCCACTCAGGTCAATGGTAACATTGTAATTGGTGTTATGGTTAACCCTACTAGTAGGGTTAATGCTATCATAGAGGAGACACTCTTTATTAATGGTCTACATAAGGAGAAATATGAGAAGTCAAAGAATATGATCTGCACTCATGATGGCCTTTTTGTACTACCTAATGGTTCTATTTCTTTAACAGTCTTGGTTGGACCTAAATATATTGATGTTATATTTGTTGTGGTTCTTGAATCTGGCCTATTTAGAGTAAGGCTAGGCATTCCATGGCTAGTTTATATGAATTTGGTTGCATCAATAGTTAACACGTGTTTGAATTTCCCTCATTATGGTACAATGCACATTATTCATGACACTAATTACAAACCACTTGTGTCACATGGGGACTTTTCATTAGATCATTTTTGTCCTACTTTGGTTGGACCTTTATTTCCCTATGGAGATTATTCTATAGGGCTTATTTTAAGTATAATAATGGAGTCTCATTCCTTAATGTTGTCTTTCCTCCTTCATCTCATGATATTTTTTATGAAGGTATCTATGTGTGTGCAACAATAGGCTTTGTCTTCTATGTCTTCCTCCTCAAGGACTACAAACAAGCTCACGATCCTACAATTAGACCTTCTTCTACTAAGGTTTCACATCTTCTAGTGGTGTCCTCTATCCCTTTTATTATTCCTAGCATAGGAAAAGGAAAGACATTCGCATTGGTGAAATCTAAGCCTTGGATTTTCAACTCCCAATTTTTCCTACAATCACTCACCCTACCTTGTATGGTAAGGGGAAGCATGCAACCAAAGTTAGTTCTTCTTGTATTTCTCTTGTGTCTTAGTCCTCGAGGCCTCCTCTCATTCCTCCACCTGCTTCCAAAGTAGAGAAAATAAAGGATCCCATAGTTGATACTCGAATCCATATCTTCGTGGAACCTCTTGTTCTCCCTAAGGAGATTATTCTTCCATCGATAACAACTATGAAGATCACTCCTTTGGTGGAGTAGGAGACCCTAGAGTCTTCTCAAGCTTCTATTCTTGGTATTCATAACTATCAGAACCAACTTGTGTGTGAGCATAAGAGTTTCCCATGGGCATTGGCTCAAGCATGTGATACCTTGCAGAAGATCGAGGGTGAGCCTTCTATCTTTCTTTATTATTTTGTCTTTGATTCTATTAGTTTTATTTTCATTCTTGTTTTTGTTTGTATTGCTTCAATTTTTCTTTTGGAGTCCTTAGTGGATCCTAATGAACCTTACCCTAAGTGGGTGCAAGTGTGTATTTCTCCCTCTTTAGATCCTCCTTTGATCACTTCTTTACTTTATCTTCCTCCCTTTTCTAAGCCCATGGATATGCTTCACATGAAGGTCATATCTACTACAAATCCTTCTTCTTCTTCCCTTTTGTCCACTTCTGATGTGAGGGTTCCACATCCTCCTCTTAAGTGTAAATTAGAACACGACCTCATTTTAAAGAATAGTCGTAAAAAGTCTTCTTCATCTTCTCCACCTCTTTCTACTTTGTCTTCTTTTGTTATTGTGACAGATGGGTCTCCTTCTTCCCCAGATTTTTTCATTTTCCCTCTTTTGGAGGTTAGCAATGACTCCCTGGATTCTTACCCTCTTTTTTAGTCACTATACTCCACTTTGGAGAAGTGAATGTGGGACTCGTTGGAGGATATTTTGAAATTTTCATCCATATTTTTTAGATCGATGATGTTATCCTCATAGGAGATCTTAGATAAGGATGTTCAAGAGGCCTCCTATTTGGCTCTTGTTGTAGGTGATTCATCTGACTCTAATCTCATTGTCCTCCCTCTACCATCTCATCCTCCCTCCCCTTATAATGATATAGATTGGGAGGAGGATGGATTGTTAGAGGTGCTTGACTATTACCTCTTATTATCTTCATATTAGATTTGTGTGTTTTTTTGTGTTCCCCCCTACTTGTTAGTTTATGTTTCTTCTCTCCCCTAAAGGACCCTTGTTACCCTTGTAGGTACTCAGATATAGGAGAGAAAAAATGTCATACCTTCTCCTATATGTTTCATCATTCTTCTATTTGTCATAGATTTATTTTATTTTCACATCGAGGATGATGTAAGGCATCAAGGCATTTAGGCTTCTTTCATATTGACCTAGATTTTTTATTTTGTCTTCACGTGCTCTTCTTCTCATTCCAATATATTTAGGGAGTGATGAAATTTCATATAACTTACACTATATATACATTTATGATCATTTTTTACCCTGGATACTTGGATCCCCCTATGCTTTCAATCTCTTTGTCTCTACCTTTTCTTGATTTTATGGAATCCATGTGTTATCCCTCACATGATAACATTTCATGGATACATATCCCTATGTATTTCATGACACAACATCTCTCTCTGTCTTTCTTCTCCTTAGAATTACTTGTGCTCCTCTATGTAGCACACATCATTCTAAGTGGGGCTATCATACCAAGTTATTCTTATTTTTAAAAAATGTGTCTTAATATGTCTTTAAAATCTTGATGTATTATGATCTCGTCATCTAGCTTGGAGGTAAATTGACTAGCTTTTTATTTTTTATGACTATCATGTAACATAATTTGTAGTATCTAGAGGCATATCAACTTTTTGTATGGTCTCTAACATAACACAACTTGCTAGCCATACTTATCAACATCATCTTCATATCTAATCAGATTTATCATGTCTATTTTTTTAATTTTTCGCTTAACGTGTTTTTTGTAGCTAACATGTTTTTGGTGAATTTATAGTTAGCTTTTCATAATAGAAGACTTGTGTCCTCTTTGTGTCCTATCTTAACTTTAAAATTACATGCATAATATCAAACACCTGTGTCATCTTCATCCAAGGTATATTCTCTTCAACCTCTTGTTCTCTCTACTTTAGCTCACATTTGCTAGAATGCATATGCTTGCTAAAGTGGGGGAAAAATTTAATTTCATAAATTACATCCTATGAAATTTCACATCCCATGATCCCCCCATTTAGATAAATAAAATAAAATAATGCAATGTCCCTTTTATCCAACTTTAATTTAATCCTTAACCCATTTGTTTTGTATCATTAAATCAGATTTATGTCTCAAATGAATGTGTGTCATGTAGATGTCTGCATGTCACACGAACTTCTTGAATAGATTCTCAACTATAGCATTCCTTGAGACATTATGTTTCTCTCCTACAAGTGAACTTAATGCCTCTACTAGCTTGCAAAAGCATTGGTTTACTTTTGCATGCATAAACCTCCTTGAAACACTTCATTTACTCTCTCTCAAAGACACACAAGAAAAAAATCATAAGTTTGTTATTCTCTCTTGCTCTTTCTTCATCACATCAGCTTCTTCACCTTCATTCCACCATCTCAATTACATCTTCTTTCTCGAGCACATCCATAATACATTGAAGCTTTGATATTATCAACACATTTCTCTCAAGCTTGGAGATTGTGACCTCTCACTCTCAACATTCTCATCTTGCTAAAGGAGGCTAATTGTGATTTCTTCATCACATTGTATTTTAATCTAGCTAGCATATTATTTTAGCATATCTATTTCTTCTTGTATCATGTCTATTTTATTTCTATCTATCTTGTGTGATTGTTCGTGGAGGTAGAAACATAAGCTGATTGTTCATGGAGGTGGAAACATAAAAGAAAACATTTGACTAAGGAAAATCCCTAAATAATCCCAACATTTTTCCCTGGTCTTATGTGTGCAGGAACTAAAGATATTTATTTTTTGGAGACTTGATCGCTTGGTTCTCTATGAGTATTTTCTTCCTTTCCTCTTATTTTATCATTTATTTTTCATTTAGTTTAAAGTACTTTAATTTATGTTACTATTTGGCACTTTTTCCCATTTTAATAGTTTCAATTATCAAAATTGTTAGTAGTCACTTTGCTATTTTCGTATAACATTCTCATTTTTTTGTCTGTACAAAACTCTAGTGCACTACATAGATTCACACATGTCGCATTATCATCCTTGGCTAGGATCTCTTCAATTTTTTAGAAGACCTCTATGACCCACTCTTTCGATACCTTAAACTCTCACCTTTTAATTCCATGTAAAACATAAACAAACACTCTTCATCATTTTATCTTGTCACCTGAGCTGTGACTTTTGAGGTAGTTAATGACTATTTACTCCTTGAGACCTCATCATCTTGAGACTTGCAAATCCCCTCCTCTACAACCATGATTAGATCTATATTCTTTATGATGCCAAAAATCAAGCTACATAATATGCTTATAAACACTACCTTATGTGAACTTATAACAACAATACATAAAGAATAATATCACCATAAGATATCAGCAATGAGACACAAATCAACAACACAAGAGCATCACATAACATAGGATTTACATGGAGAAACCCTTGTGAGAAAAAAACTCCACCAAGAAGAGAGGCCAAGTATGAATTATCTTAAACTAAATGAGATTGTAATACATTCACTTTCATTCTCTTTTCCTCCACCATGGCAACACCTATGCACCTATGAATAACTTCCTTGTGCCTCAACTTGTCCTTATGCTTGTAATGAAACTATATCCAACTGATTCTCATATTTTCTACATCTAAAGAGCTAAATTTATAGACTTGTGAAGACATCTTAAGCCCCAAAAAAGGATCCCAAATATGAAATTTCATTCCAAATGACCCCAACTCTTGGATTACCTTTGAAAAATATGAAAGGATATTGGTTTTGGCTCTATTACTTTCCCTCCAACTTGGGTGCCTAAACTTGGGAGATAAATATTACATTAAATGCAATAAATAATGGAACACCAAGAGACACCTATTGCCTCTTTACAAGCCCCCACTTGGATAAATACCAATAGTCACTCATTTTTCCTTTCCTTATCTTTTATTATCTCATTCTAGGTGTCCAAATGTTGGGGAAAATATTAAATATTTATGTCCACAAGTCACTTTTACCACTGCTAGTGGAACCCATCACCCCTTATGAATGTAATATAAATAATGGTGAGAATTAATATTACCAAATATTTTCTCAATACACCCTAAGTTCCTATAGATAGTCTCTAAGGATGTTGGAACCATGAAATATGATTTATAAGGTGGATGTCGCCTTAATAATAGAAATTCCTAGGGGTATAGCTGAATAGGTATTGAAATCACTTAGAATAATATAATAAACAATTGATATTCAAACCAAACTAGCTTTCTCAACCTCTGAATTTGTCACTAGACTATATAAAATACATATCCCTTGTTGAGTAGGAAAAGTGATCCTAGATCCAATTAGGTTAACTAGGATTATCTCCTTTTCACTTGACTCAACACTCTAACATAAACCAACTAGGTGTTTTATAATTGACTTGTTACGAAAAGGGAGAGCCATCCTCCTAGGGTTTATGTTGTTTTTGAGTTGTGAGGATGATAATTTGATGTGTGATTTGGAAAGACTATTTGACATGTTACCCTAGATCTGAAAATCTAATTTCAAAAAATAGATGGAAACATAAAGTTACATAAGAAATTCAAATATGAGATTGAGACACATAGAGGAACTTGTGATGAAAATTTGAGCTTGAATTGGTTAGTCTAGGGAGTGATGCACCCTAGATTGAAATCCTACATTTTTGGATTTGAAAGTTTTGAGATGTGGATTAAGGTTTGCACTTTGTTTATTTATTTTTTCACCTATTGAAACATTCAAATCTAACCTATACACATAAAAATAAGAGAAAATTTTGTGCTATATAGGCGATTTCCTAATTCAAACCCTATTTTGTTTTTTCTACCTCCACATTTACAATTATTGATGATATCAAGAGGGCATGCCCTAGGCTAGGCAAAGGCTAAAACAATAATAATTTATTGAATGATAAATGATAATTAATGATGTTACCTTGATGTTAGACCCTTATAGAAGATATGCCACACACAAGTTGATTGATGGATTCCTTGATTGCTTGATATACCTAAAAACAGTTAGTTCATAAAACATAATATATATTTACAACTATCATGTAGAGGATAACTTAATACATCTTCATGATTTGACATGATTGATCATAATATCTGCTTGCATAATTCACTTCAATCTTCTTGATGTCTTGCAAACTTGAGCTTGATTGATGAAAGTTGTATTATAATATTGTTAATGTTGCCCTTGATTGATTTTAGGATCTTCAATTTATTCTCCAAAATTGCTAAGTGTGCTTCTAGGTTTCATTAGGATTTCAAATGATAAAATGAATAGATTTATGTGCAATTATTATAATTTTCCAAAAAATCAAATACTAATGGCCAACAAATGAAATTGAAAATTCAAATAATAAATTATTAGGACTAACATATTCAAATTTAGATCCAAAAGTGTTGGTCCATGACATGATGTGCCCTAGTCTAGATCCATCCTTTCTAGGTCCAAAAGTGTTGGGTAAAAAATATTAAATGCATAATTTCATTTCCCATGTTTGATTTCCTAAAAATATTCATAAAATAGGCAATTAAAAGCATAATTAGGTCCAAGAACATAGGGTGAAGCAAAACCTAGGGTGAAGCAAAACCTAGTGCGAAATTGTCAAGGGTGATAATTTTTAATGCTACATTTAACCCCCACTTTAGTGAGAGTATAAACTTATGCTTAGACACACTAAAGTAAGAATATGCCAAGAGGGGTTCAATTGTCCAAATATTGAAGAGATAGGATGACATTGAATGTGTTAGAAATATGAAATAGATTGAATAACACAAGGAAATTTTTAAGAGAAAATAAAACTTACATAAACTATAAAAACATAAATAATGCAAACTAAAACTTTGAGAGATTATGCAATGTTAGGATGATAGAAATGCATTAAGAGATTATAAGTTGAAAAATACAAGCTAGGTGTTGAGTTTATATAGAACTAAGGAGAGTATAGAGGTGGTAAATCAACCAATAAGAATTGACCACCAATAACCACCAATATTAAATAAAATGATGAAAAATTAAATACTCTACCCATAAAAGGTAGAGGAAAAATCATTAGTTTATCTCCTAGTTATTAAATTATTAACTCACTTTATTATCCTAAGCACGCTTAATAAATGTGTAGGAAAAACTTGTAACTAAGGAAAAATTAAATATCCCACTAGAAGAATAAAAAACATACACTAGCATTCCCCTTAAGCACAACTTAGAAGGATGTAAAAGATGATGGGTCCCTACAAATGATACCATGTTAGGTACCCATGTACATATCAAATCCCCCCAAAGAAAAAGAACTCACCCACAAATAGAGAGAGAACCCCCCAAAATAGAGAGAGAAGAAAAAAGGACTAAGTAGCCCCCCAAAGAGGACACCAATAGCACCCCAAGCAAGACTTTCAAATGAACTTTCTCTCAGTGAAGAGTTTGGTGAAGATGTCTACAGTCTAATTTGATGTTGAATAGTACTTGAGATCAATGATCTCCAAATGAATTAGCTCCTGAATGTAGTACTTGTGGATCTCAACATGCTTGGTCCATTACTGATGAACCGGATTATGAGATATTATAATAACACTCTATTTGTCATAAAAGATGACCATAAGATTTTAGAAGGGATTTCCAATCTTAGTGATAATGTTTTGAAGCCAGATGGCCTTAGTAGTAGCATTAACTTCTCCTTGATACTCAACCTTTGTAGATGAAAGAGAAATAACAAACTGCTTCTTTCTCAAGCAACAAATTGGACCAAAACCAAGGGAGAAGCAATACCCTAAAGTAGAATTTGCATCCTAAGAATCACCTACCCAATCTAAATCTATGTGTCCCATCGAGTTAAAATCCATGCCCATTGCATAGTGAATCCCATAATTGTGAGTATCATTGATGTAGTGAAGAATCTACTTCTAGTGCAACTCATGTGGCTCTTGCATGAATCAAGAGAGTATTCCTACAACATATGAAATGTTGGGCCTAGTATGAGTTAGATAGATAATACCACTAGTAATATGTTGATACAAAGTGCCATCCACCAAGGGTGAAGAACACTTAGCCTTAATTTTGACCCCTGATAGAAATGGAGTCAGTGCAAGCTTACAATCAACCATGTGAAACCTATAGAGCATATAAGGTGTGTACTTAGGATGTGTAAGAGAAATATCTATAGAATACTAAGTGATCTCAATCCCAAAAGAGTAGTGTAATAAGCTCAATTATAACATCAAAAATTGATCATGAAGGGTGGTTTTTACTGCCTAAATGGTGGATGGGTGACTTCTTATGATAAAAAAGTCAACGACATAGAGAGCTAGGAAGGTATGAGTATCTTCCTACTATAAAATTTAGACATTAGGATTATAATATCATTGAGTGAGCCCCACTTTTAGAAGGAAAGAGTCCATCTTAGCATACCAAGCCCAAGGGGCCTATTTAAGGCCATAGAGAGACTTCTGAAGATGACACACAAGTGAATGATAGTGAACGATCCCATGTGGTTGCTCCATATATATCTCCTCCTGAAGATCACCATGAATAAAAGAAATCTTCACATCCATTTAATGAGCTTACCATCTATGTGTGGCAACAATAGCAAGGATAAGTCATATGGAATTCATTTTGGAAACTAGTGCAAAAGTCTTAGAGTATTCAATCACTAGAAATTGGGAGAATCCTTTAGCAACCAAGTGAACCTTATTATTTTCAACCAACCCATTTGCTTCAAAAAAAATTCAATAGACCCACTTACATCAAACAAGTTTCCTTTCGTTAGGAAGTGGGACAAGATCCTAAGTGTGGTTTCGGTCCAAGGAATTGAATCCTTCTTGAATCACTACATCTCACTTGGGGACACCAAAAGCTTCTTGAAAGGTCTATGGATTGGAAATTATGGAAAAGAAGACATATGGAGTGTCCTCAAACTATGCTCTTGTTCTCTTGTGATTTGAAGGACCCCTTGCCCAATCCCCTACTGATTGCACTATCTGACAAGCCCAAAGAGTCCTTATGGCTAGAGAAGGAGGAGATCTAGGAGGAGAAACACCATCCTCAGAAGGTGAATCATGTGCACCCTCATCAACATTATCATCATCTAAAGTGGAGGAGGAAGACTCCTCATCATGATTGGAAGGATTATGATCCTATAAATAACTATCATCATGATGCAAGGACTCCAATTTGATGGTGGTGAGAGAAGTGTCGAGAGAAGAACTAGAAGGACCATACACAAAATGAACACTCCTCTCAATGAAAAAATCATGTGTGGTAGGATGAACAAGACTGTAGTGTTTGACATAATCTAGGCATCCGACAAATATTCAAGGCTTTCTCTATAGATCCATATCGTTACATTTATCTGTTGGAACACGATCCCAAGCACTAGATCCAAACACTTGAAAGTGATTAACTGAGGGTTTTTTACCAATCAAAGCTTGAAAAAGGTGTTACCCCCTTCACATATTGTGAGGAATACAGTTCTAGATGTAACACATAGTTAATGGCTTCTACCCATAAAGGTAGTGCTAAAGACTTGGAGTGAATCATACAATTGACCATCTCTTTCAAGGATTGATTCTTTTATTTTGCAACTCCATTTTTGTGAGGACTTAGGGGATTGTATATTGAAAATCAATGCCCTGTGAAGCACAATACTACACAAACTTGTGGTTGACATATTCCCCCCATTATCTATATGTAAAAATTGATATATTTTATAGTTTGTTCCTTTGTAAAATCCTTGTACTCCAATAATGAATCGAAGACATCAAAATTATGTTTGAGAAAGTACACAATGGTGTACCTAGAAAAAATATCAATGAATGTCAAAACATATCGAGATCTATTGAAAGATGGCTATGGAAATGGACCTGCTAAATCACTATGTACCAACTCCAAAAGATGCGAGGCTCTTCAAGCTTTTCCTTTGTCAATTTTTTTTTTGGATGATTACCAAGAATACATCATTGAAAAACACCATCCGAAAATTGAACTATAGGAAATTTTGTAACTATGTCCTATTGATTGAGCTGCTACAAGTAGCAATAGTTTAAGTGGCCAAACCACTGATGCCACAAATTACGCACATCATCTGAATGAGTGAGTAGAATAGATGAAGGTGGATCAAGAACAAAGTGAGAGAAAAAATAAAGTTGAGAAGGATGATATGTTCTCCCAACTACAACTATAGAATCATTGTGCAACTCATGAATCACCACCAAATAATGAGTAAACTCAACTTTCTTGCCTATACCTATGTGAGTATATTTGATAGATTGATTGGAAATTAGTTGACAATGAGGGTACACAAAGGAAATCATGAAATGTGCCTTCCCCCATATCAATAGACCCTCTCCCACACACCTCAACAAGAGTGTCATAACCCATCAAAATGGAAGGCATAATACATGGCTTCAAAGATGTAGTTTTATCCTTGCAAGAAGTCATGTGGATGTGAAGCATTTGAATTAAGAACCTATGTGGATGATGGAGAATTAATGATACAAGAGCCTTGCCCTTTCTTTTACCCTTGTTGTTGTCTTTAGCCTTGTGAGACCCCTCATCTGAACACTATTTGATGGATTCAAGAACATTGCGGTTATTCTTCTCAATAATATGCCAAGTGATATACTTCTTTCTTCAAATATTTGTGCTCATTATGATCAGGTGATTTACAATAGGCACATTTGGCCTTCTCTTTCTTAGGTTTGTCACCTTTTAAAGATAAGGTCTTATTAGCTACCTTTGGAGAAACTAATTTTTTATCCTTTTTCTCCTTGCTATTATTTTGTTTCTTATCCTTATTACCACTTTTTCCTTTTTTTAATTTGTGCCATGGTTGGATGCCAATGTTAGAGTAAAGGTTTTAACTTAATTATGTTAATTAAGTTACATTTATTCCTCTCTTAAGCTTTCACTTTAGTTTGCATATTGTGACATCTAATAATTATATTAATTATTAAATGTCTTCCTATTAGGGTTATTTTAGGGTTACACAATCTCCTTTTATAAGGATTGATCATTGTATTTTATTTTAACTCTCTGATTAATATATTTTTAGCTTTTAGAGCACCCTTGCTTTTTTGTCTCCATCTCTTCTTTCAGTGATAGGTTATTTGCATGCAAGTGATCTTCGGGGTCTGTGAAGTTGGATTTCACAACTTCAGAATGGTATCAGAGCTCTAGACCTGTAGCTTCCTATTTGTCTTATGAAGATATGGCCTTTCAATAAGTTTCAAGTGCAAGGGTTTCCACAGGCATCTTTTTTGCAAGATCTGGGGGTAGCCAATTTTTCGGGACACTTTGGGCTCAAATGGAGGTCACCATCACGTTTGCAGAGGCCCAAAACCTTAGGAACACTTATCAAATCATCAATTTTGGAGTAGTTGGTTTCTAAGGCAAAAACAAATTGCCAGGGAGGTCGTACAACCTCCCTAGCACACTTCATGAGGCAAAAAACATTGCGAAAATAAAAATTAAAAAATTTGCGTGCAAAGTGCATGACCAGTAGAAAAGGAGGGTGTCACCCACCTGCCCACCACTCAATTGAGTGGCGCCCCCTTGGGTTTCCGACACTTGGCTCAGCCCTTGAGGGCTTAAAGCATCGACCGCCAGGTCACATTGGCGCCCAAGCGCCCCGCACACAGCCCCTTCGGCGTCTCAGCTTCTACAGTGGTCATGTGGGTGACCAAGGGCTTTGGCCCCAATGCCCTGCTGCCAACCCCCTATTCGCCATATGACTAGGGGCTTATTTCTTTTAGCCCCTTAGGGCTCTTGGAGGCCTTGTTGAGCATTTTGGAGCTATTTTCACAGAATCAAGCGTATTTTTTGCATACGATCTCCGTTTTGCGAAAACAAGATATCATCGAAAAGTTGGTTACGATGCCGTTCTAGTGGTGCTATTGATTTTTTCTTATTTTTCCATTTTGTAATCTTTTTTTCTAGTCAAAGTCAGAACTTATGTTTTTCACTGCTAGGGGCATAACTTTTGCATTTGAGCTCTGTTTTTCACAAACGAATAGGTGTTGGAAAGGTTTTTCAGTGAGATTTCCAGATCTACAGCTGGTTTAATTAGAAAATTTACCAAGTATATTTTATTCAAATTTGTGCATTTTTACACTTTGCATAATTACTTGGACATTCTAGCAGTGACATGTGATCTATTTGAATTGGATGGGTTATGTTGATATGATTTATCATGGCTGAGAGTTTCAGTATTTGATTTTTTTATTTGAGTGAGTATCTCAGTTTTTCTACTCACTCTTCAGTTGTAATTCTGGAATGGGGTAATTATGAGTCATGGGCAAATGACATACTTACACATTGTAGGTGGCTCAATATTTTTCCTTATTTATATGATCTCATACCTGCACCAAACACATCAAGGAGTTTATCTGCATGGGTTATTATTCAAGATCATATTGTAGGGGTTATTGGTTGTAGTGTTGATTTTGACACTATGTGTGCCTTATTCGACATTAGTTGTCCTCACACACTTTGGCAACATCTTTGGGAGATTTTTAGAGACTCTAATATCTCTCCATTCCTAGAGGATCCTGTTGTATATTTTCTCATCCCTCTTGCAGATGTAGATTTCATACCCTATGATAACCGTATTCTAGAGGAGCTTGAGTATCTTACAAGTCTTGCATGTGTTGATGGTTTAGAGACTTGTATTCATGTTCCCACTCTTCAAATTGAGACTTCATCAACATCTCCTGTTGTTCCTAATTTAGTGCAGCATGGCATCATACATCTTCTAGACATAGCTATTTTGGACTCCTATGTTGCAGACATATCTTTCTTGTTTATGGAGTCCTATATTGCAGATTTGGAGGATTCTTTTGAGGACATTCATCTCCTCTACCTTGACAATTAGGTTATCATTGTCCGCCCACCATTATCAGTGCATTCAGAGGTTGCATTTTAGGATTCTCCACATCAGTTTGGATTTGACATAATTTTTTTTAGTTCAGACTGAGAGATTCTTCAGCATCCTATCATGGCACACATCTTGAGACAGATTGGTTCATCACTCTTCATAGGGTTTCTTCGACATCGTCCTTTGGATCCATTTCTTCCCAAGAGGAATATCATTTGCCGCTTCAAGATCTCCTTTTGGATTCTACATCAAGCATCTACCATTGTGATAGGAGTTTCTTCATTGTGGGTGGCCTTCTTCTCTCTTTATATCTCTCCTTAAGAGACCATTGTACATGTACTTATATGATAAAATTTGTCTATGAGGGGTATCATGTAATCCACCTCCTATCCTTCTTTCATTAGTAAATCATATTCCTTTCTTTACATTCTATTTTGGGGAGGAGTTCTTTTCCCACTGGGTTTTCTCCTTTACCCCATTTCATTTAGTTTGCATTCCTTTTGTAAATGGGTACTTGATCAAGCCTAGTTTTCGGGACTCATGTTTACTTTCATGCATTGTAGTTACTTTTTATTTCTTACACATGTTTGTAGCTGCACTCTTGCTCATCTTAAGGGGGGGTGTTAGAGTAAAGGTTTTAACTTAATTATGTTAATTAAGTTACCTTTATTCTTCTCTTAAGATTTCACTTTAGTTTGCATATTGTGACATTTAATAATTATATTAATTATTAAATGTCTTCCTATTAGGGTTCTTTTAGGGTTGCACAATATCCTTTTATAAGGATTGATCATTGTATTTTATTTTAACTCTCTGATTAATATATTTTTAGCTTTTAGAGCAGCCTTTCTTTTTTGTCTCCATCTCTTCTTTCTGTGATAGGTTATTTGCATGCAGGTGATCTTCAGGGTTTGTGAAGTTGGATTTCACAACTTCTACAACCAAGGCATGTGACTTAGAAGACTTAAGAGTGTTCATATAGATTATCTTATCTTGTTCTCATGTGAGAATTAGAAAAAGAATCCAAAGATGACATGGTGAATTTGGAACCAAATGTATCCTTAGCAAGATAAAAGATAGAAACACACATTGAATATTCAGAACTTAACTTAGAGAGAATTATTCGAATACATTGTTAATCTTTCTCATCAATTCCACATTGTTGTAGTTGTAGTCTCAGTGATTTTAATTTGGTGAAGAATTCCTCAATAGTGTTGACGTTACTTGGACTTAAACTAATTGTTTTATTATATAACATATGGCCCCTCATAGAATCTTGAGTGCCAGATTGAAATTCTAGCTTTTCCATATTTCATTTGGAGTATTCAAAGATTTAATATGAAAGAGAAAATCAAGAGATACAAAAAAACACAATACTCCATGTGCTTCATCACATTTGTTAAACTACTTAGGATTTTCTTCGTCTTTAGTTGGTTTAATTTCTAATAACATTTTTATTCCATGCAAACCAAGAATTCTTAAGTGAATTTTTATTTTAGACTTCCACTCGAAATAGTTATGTGTAGTTAGAATAGGAACTATTGTTGAATCCATGATGAAGAAATGCAAAATAAAGTGCAAAAATAAAGTGAACATAAGAATGCCAAGAACACCCCCGCCCTTTTCACTAGTATCAAAAAATTCCCCCCAAATATTATAAGGTTTCCACTTTATAGTTTAGTGTGATTCCAAAGCAATTTCCAAGATACAATGCTCAATAGGCTCAAAATAGCCAAAACTACAAATTCTAATACAAAATTAACTTGAGACAAAATATATAAAAAATAGTTTTATAGATGTGTAGTGCTCTTCAATACCTTTCCAATGCCTACTCGTTTCCAAAAAATAGAGCTCCTAGGTGAAAGTTATGAATTTTTGAAGAAATTTACAACAAACAACTTCAACCTACAATATCTGGTAGGAAATGATTTTTTTTTGTTGCAATACATCTGTGGATGGAAACTGCTCATCTCCATCTTTTCGATGATATCTCATTTTCCAAAAACGAACACCGTGGCTCGAAGAGTTATGATTTTTTTTAAATGGCTGAATTTAGCTTGAAGTGATGACCCTTATGTAATAAAAATTTGCCAAAAATGAAATTCATCTAAAATTGATATTTTTTATATGAAAATAAAAGTTTTTGGGCCATTTGAGCGCAATGACAAGGTTAGTTTGGCCCAAAAATACTCCTATAAAAAGTTGTTCACTTGATTTGAGCTTCAAATCCTCGTTTGCAACTATATCAAATGATCGCCAATTTGAATGAAATAAAAGCCTCATGGATGTGTTGGAATAGTAAAAAATACCACCAGTATAACTAGAAATGCTGCAATCACCCATATCTTACAAAACACATATATAATATAAAAAGGTTATTAAATCTTTGCAAACCCTTTTTGATCATCAAGATCATCCAAAATGCAAGAGAAGAGCATATATGAATTTACAAGTTTTTTACATGAAAATCTCAATCTCTTAATTAGGAATCTTAAGAGCTTATATTTCTCAAAAAAAAGGCTCTAATACCATGTTAGAATTTTGAAATTTAGATTGAATAACCCAAGGAAATTTTTTAGAGAATAAAAGTTACATAAACTGGAAAAACATAAATAATACAAACCAAAAATCTAAGACAATATGCAATGTCAGGATGAAAAAATTGCATTAAGAGCTTCCAAGATGAAAAATACAAGCTAGGTAGTGATTTTATATAGAACCAAGGAGAGGATGGAGGTGGAAAATCAACCAATAATAATTGACCACCAATAGCCACCAAAATTAAATATAGTGATGAAAAAATAAATCATATAGGGGCTTTCCTAAGTCAAACCCCGTGTTGGTATTTTTAGGTCTCCAAAATGGAAATTTATGATGAAAAAGAGTGTATCCTTGGTTGGATAGAGGCTAATTGTTAAATAAGTAATGAATTTTCAACCTTGATGCAACTCACAACTCAAATCTAATCTCCTTGATGGACTAAAGTTGCACTCGTCACCTTCAAGGATCAATTGTTGCTTGACTTGACTTGATTTGATCACCTACAAGGGTTAGTAAACATAAACAAAATGCATGTAAACATGAACAAAAACTCACATAACATATGACATGATGATTGAATGATGAAATTCTGCAATAATCTTGATAATTTTTCTCTTGAATGATCTTTAGGATCTTCACTTTCTCAAATAAAATTGCTAGGATTAAAATGTTGAAAATAATTTATATTTATATGCAATTCTTCTAATTTCTCAAAAATTAAATATTGAGAGTCAATAATTGAAATTGGAAATTCAAATAATAAATTATTAACATTGAAATATTCAAATTTGGAGTAAAAATTGTTGGTCTAGGGCACCATACGCCCTATAATAGATTCTCATTTTTTTGGATTCAAAAGTGTTGGGGAGAAAATATTAAATGCATAATTTGATTTCCCATGTTTTATTTTCTAAGAATATTTAGAAAATTGGAAATTAATGTATAATTAGGTCCAAGCATATAATGGGGAACTAAACCTAATGTGAAATTGTCAAGGATGATAATTTCCAACGCTATAATAAGAAATTGATCTCTTAAGGTGAAGGCATGTGGGTTTGATTATGTGGAGATCACCCATGCTTCAACTATCATTGTGATAAATGTTACATAAAAAATTTACCCACTTTAAATTTATGAACATTTGGAATAGTGATAAAATCATCCTTTGTCCATTCACCATACCCCTAAATGTTATTGGTGTATGGATTCTTGTGCAAAGACAAGGAAATCAACCAAAAAATATTTTAAAATAGTGATCTAGAGATGGCATGTCAATCATCAAGCTCTACAATCTAAGTTGATACAATTAATTAGGGTATGTCAAAGCATCATTCTCCTTTAGATCCATGCCAACAACATAAATAATTATTTTTTAACATCATCGAATTTAATCTAGTAGTTGCAAGGTGAAATTTGATAATTAATGAAGCTCTAAGACATCCTAGAGGGTAGATGGGGTTTGCAACAAAAATTGGTGGTTGTTGGAATAGTTAGGAACGAAAGGAGAGACATACTGCATGTCAAGATCAAAGCATTGGGGAATTGGAGAAGATTAAGAAGTTTTACTACAAGGGAGGAGGAAAAGGGGTAGGTTGATAGGGGAATACTGACAAAGGATTTCAGGATGTTAAAATCGAGGGGTCAAGAATACCTCTAAAGAGATACCAATACAAGGGATGGTTGAAATTCTAACTCTGATAAGTCATATAGAGAAAATCAGTTGAATTTTGAAATTTTAGGGTTGAATGAAACAGGGTGTTTGAATAAGGAACAGTTGAAAATATAACTCTGAAAGACTTCTAGAGCATTTTATTGGGTTCAATGGATCGAGTTTGGGAGAAAAAAATATATGATAGAATGACTACCATACAGGGAAAAAGGATGAGTATTTATAGAAGTCCAATCTTAATACAAAGCACTTAAGACTTTTATAGGATATCAGGATTTGAGGATTAAAAAGAAATTATACTATCTATTAGGAATGGTATTGGGGTATGGAAAAGTCTGTAACAACCCCTGTGTTCATATTTTTTTGTTGATTTTCCTTGATGGATTTCGATAACTGTGTGTTTTGTATTGGATTGTTTGTCCTATCATTATTTTATATTGGCACCCATGAGGTGCAACTCCAATACTATTATGATGCTGACATGATTAGTTATTATGTTGGATTACATGCTTATATGTTTATATATTGTTATCATTGCTTTTGTATGATTATGGACAAAAGAGGGATGATGTCGTAACACTCGTACCTGAGAGGCTTACAATATCATGACCCTCTTCCTAATGATTGATGTTGCTTTGGCTATATGATATATGTTATATGCACATGTACTTTGAGGTGTGATTGGAGTGATGTAGGTATTGGGTATCGACTCTGCTTGGATTCACAGGCCTAAGCATACTCTTATTCCCCGATGATGGTTACTGGAGATAGTCACAGGCCCTATACCCTAGCCTAGCCCACTGTACCCTGTTAGTGCAATGTTCTAGTATGGTTTTCTTATCATCTGGTTACCTAACTGTAATGTTTGGATTGCCCCATATGGTCATATGTAGTTTTCCAGTGTGGTTTGTTGAGGCTTTTCTCCTTGGTTTTCATTGATTGTTCAATGTGGTTATTTTGGCATCGTTATAGAGTTTAAGTATGGCATATTATAATATTAGATTAAATGGATTTTTAAATAGCTATAACTATGTGGTTTCAAATATGTTATTTTAATTGAATTTTAGTGATCATTATGGGAGAATGATATATTTCATTATGTAATTTTAAATAATTTTTTAATCTCTTTTGAGAGTTTAATATTTTAAAATGGATTTTTAAAGTGTTAGAAATTAGATTTTTGTAAAGGATGAAAAGAAAATCATTTTTTATTTATATTTTATTTCATTTCAGCTTAACTCTTTTATGGGTACATGAGGATTTTAAATGGTAATAAAATCATTTTTTAATTAAAATATGAGTCTTTTTCTCCTATGCTTTCAATGGATATTATTGGAGGCAATTAGATTGTTTCAAATCATATGAAGTCAGTTTTTATTTTAATTTTTTTTAACTCTTACCATGCCTTACATGGGCTCTAGGAGACTAAGGTGGGGGAATGTGTTAATGCTAAGTGGGAGAGTGGGTGAAAAAGGAGAAAGAAGACTAAATTGAGGGCCCATTCAAAGGGGGATTTGGGAAGAGGAAAATCTGATTTTTAGAGCAGGAAGAATCCTATGCTTAGAGGTTGGAAAAGTTTGTGGAGAAGACTTGCTATTGCAGAGAACTTTGTGGGCAGTATGCTCTTGGTTGCAGCCCACCATCTACCCCTTGTTGCTCAAATCTGAAAGCCAGAAGGTCAGTAGAGAGAGATTTTGTTGTTTGTAGATTGGGGTTAGACTAAGGTACTCTCCTCATTCTTATGCTTGAATCTCTTAGCTGCTTGTTCTTGAGTAGGATCTAGTATAGATTTGTTGGTTGTTTCCATTTTAATGGCAAATCTGGTTTTAAAAATCTTCTTTATAGTCATTTTTTTTCAGCTTAAACATTAGGCATGAGACACTATATTTCTTAAACCATCCCTTATGACTTGTCTTAAACTGTAAAATGAACATGGATTTCAACTTGAAACATGAAAACCTCAAATGGGTTGATGTCCAAACAAACTTCTGGGCAGTTTGAATTTTGTCAAATTTGTGCCAACCTGAAGAAAAATGTTTTTTTTTAACTACACTTTATCCTCATGCCATAAACATAAAATAAAGGTGGATTCCATGTAGAAACACCGATATCTCAACTGGTTCATTGTCAAATTTGAATTCTGGGCACTTTCATTTTTTCATGTTTTCACTTGGCTTGACAGAAAAATATGTTTTTCAAAATAACACCTTATATCCGGTCATAAACTTAAAAAAAAGGTGAAATCCAACTAGAAATGCCAAAATACAAGCTGGGTCATGGTCAGATTCCAGATGTGATCACTTTTTATTTTGAGCATATTATGCTGACGGAACCTTGCCATCAGCATTGTTACTTATTAATTACTATCATTTTTATGCCTAGTTATATTTGGAGCTGTCTATAGCAGCTTGTAAAATCAATTAATTCATGATGGAACATCTATTTTTTAATTATCTTAAATGATGGAAATTGTTTCATTAATTGGCTGATTTAAAAGATTGATTGGCGGATTTACTTGGTTGTTTTAATTGATGCTATCATGGATTTTTAAATGAAATATTTCACTGTTTTATTTTGGAATTTCATTCCTCCTTGGTTAAACGAGATGAGATTGGTCTAGGTAACTAGAGTGGTCTTTTGGAGTGGCTCTCTATAGGCCCGGGGCTCACAAGTGGCTGCCAGGGGAACTAGTAGCAGAGTAATAGTAAACAAGTGATAACATAATAAAATATTGGGGTAAAAACACTAATAAGATAACGAGTCCTCATACATGGCCTTGAGCGCTTGTAAAGGCTAATTATGCACCCGAGAAGGCTTATCAATCTGTGGGGCATCAAGTTATCCATCTGCGGGGCGTTGATTCAAGCATGATTGTGTCTCCTCATTTGTATGAGAAGCGTACTTGGTTCCGTGTGGTGCCATCCCTTTGAGCACGCATGATGAAACTCCATCTTATTTACACTCTAGTATCTAGTACCATAGTAGTCATGAGTAGTACCTGACCTATGATTGGATGAGAATCTCTAAGTTATAACATTGGCTTTATGCATTGTTTTTCATGTCTGCTCTGTGATTGATGTGAGTGTTGGCCATCTTGTATACCCTTACTTTTTTACTTCTATTTGGGCCTTGTGACTACCTCTGAGCACGGTGGGGTGGTCTCGTATGAGTCCACACGATTGGGAGGCATTGCCACTACCATTGGAGATTGGTGAACAGGTTATTGGAGCACTAGTTGGAGATGCTCTCTCTCTCTCTCTATTACTTTATTAGTTGTAGTAATTCAATTATTGTATCATATTCATGGCTATGCCATTGTACTTGTATATTCTTTTATGTAATTGTACTCTCTTGAGAGAGAAGATGTAATCATATAATTTAATGAGAAGAAAAGAGATGTTTCTTATTTGGCTTACATATTTTGGTGTGGGTATTGGATCCACTTGTATTATAATGATTATGGATTCATGTTTATAATTGGAAATGGGATATAGGAGCATTTGAGTTGGTGTTTAAAATGAATATAGTTTTAACAATGTTTCCTTTGGAGAGTGATTTAGTCCTCTCCCATGGGTTGTACATTTGGCCATACTTGGCCATGAATGTTGTCGACTTATTGAATTGACAACCGGCTTAAGTGTATGTTATCACTTTATATTCAAAAAGTAAATTATCTTGTCCTCTTTTGGCTCTTACCCTTCAAGGGTTATGTAGCGGGATGTTACAAAGTCTAATACTCCAATACAAGAAGAGGGTCTTAGAGATGAAATGTGAACTTTCAAGAAAGGAAAACCAAGGATGAAAAGTCCACCATGGAAGAAAGGATATATATCCATGAAACACTAAAAGATATTACTTAGGAAAATTTTACAAGGGAACAAATGGATTTCCAAGATTGATATGGAGGGCATGGAAGTATGGACAACCTTGAAAGGCCATAAAACACACAAGCATCAAGGAAAAATCTAGAAATGATCTAGCCTTAGACCTTTTAAGGATTTCTACATTTTACCACACTTAGGGTACCCATTTAGAATATATCAAATTGGTTACAAGCAATGGGTCTAATATTACTAAGACACACAAAATGGAAGGGAGTCAAGAAAAAAATGACATTATAGATTTTAGTCCCAAAAACTAGTATGTGGCAAGCTAGGCCTCCACATCTTTCACAATTCTTGTGATGTTTAACTCTTAGGATTCCATGAAAAATAATTTACTATAATATTTAAAAATATATAATTCCAACCCATCAATAAAATAAAGAGGTATTACATTACTAAAGACTCTAGAATCTAGCATACTATTATGAAACAACCACCCATTGATTAGTAAATAGGTACATAGAATAATTCTATATTCAAATAATTGTCCACTAGAGATGTTCCCAAGTACACATCAAGCATATCTTAGGTATTTATCCCTAGCAATAACATTAGGAACATTAAAATGTAATCCTATCTATGTTTGAGGATCCTAAGGAGTTCACCTATAGCAATAAAAATTCTAACTTGACTCATAAATTAAGCCACATTATAGGGATTATAATTAGGTAAAGGGGGAAATTGTGGTACTATAACATTATATAGTAGGCATAAATGAAATAAATAGACCAAAAATAGTGATTTCCTCACCTTTCATTGCACTTCCATCTTTGGCTCCATCTTATTCTTCATATAGTAATTTTAATATCATTTTAGGATTACCATCTTTTGGAGCTTTGAGATTTACCTTACTAGTTCTAAGCACATATCTCTTCTACTTCACTAGCTCCTAAATGAGATCCCTATTATTCTCAATTGATCTCTTTGCAACATTGTTGTTAGAATTTTATTTCTTGAAGTTTGATAATTTATGTGGTTGATGTATTAATTTTCATTGTACCATGAGCAGTATATCTTAGTTTCACATGTTGGTTTCTAAATATTTTACATCTACATTACTACAACATCCATTTGTGTTTTTATATCTTCAATTGATTTTTGATTACTTTTCTACCATTTCCACATGAGTTCCCTAAGATGTTGAAAATTATGTATAGGTAATTCATAGTAGTTTGAGCTACACTCATAATTATATTAAAAAATTATCAATATTTTGAAATACATATTTATGTCCATCATCATTGGGCCCATGCTCATATGCATCTAATTGGTATATCTCTTCATCATAGTACTTAGGACCTCCATCATCTATGGGGAACTATGTCTTATCACTACAAGTGCAATTGCACACTTTACTAGATCATGTAATAGATAACATATATCAAACCATTTAAAAAATTACTTGATAACTCACATGTTCCCTTCTCAACAAATCAAGAGTATTTCTATCCACTTTCCTAAAATTCTCTAATTTTTTAATCATCTTAAATTATCAGTTCTTATGGCCTATTAGACCAATTTATGTTTTAGGGTCAATTTATGCAATTTTCATGATTCATTAAAATGTGTTATGATGGAATTACCAAGGGAAAAGTCTTTATCATTGATTTCCACTCTATAAGATATGTCTTTCATTGTATATATCAATTTATCTAACTTGTGTTCAATAGAGAAGCGATTACTAGGAGCACCTCTATCCCTTACATGAGATGTTATATCTTATTATCTTATATCTTATTGATTTCTTACATGAGATGTTAGATCTTATTATATTTGCAAAACTATGGATTTCTTTGTTCTTTTCATCTTCAAATATCTGGGTTTGATTTCAATCTAGGTTTTCTTTAAAATAGATTCATCACTCCTCTTGTGGAATATGAATTTTCCTTGAAAAATCATAGTAGTCTTCTTACAAGGACCAAAATAAACTCTTCCCTAAAATAATTTTGTTGGTTCAAATTGAGCATCGATCAACTACACATGAGTAAACTAACAATGCTGATGTTTCTAAATTGTAGGGTCTTCAAAATATGAACCAATAATTTATCTTCTCAAAAATTGAACTAATTTGTTAGCTATTGAACAAGTAACTTTGTTTACCCTAAATAATTTTACTAATACCTAGGGCGAAGGGCATGCCAAAAAAGGTAGCAAGAATGGATTATGATTGATAATGGCATGAATGGACCAATCGCTAAGGCTAGGTAAATCCTATTGTAGGTTTTACTAGATTGGTTAAGGTATTCCTTAATGCATTTTCTTAGCATAAAGGAAAAAAAATGTTGAAATTGATCTTGAGATAACCATGCGCAATACACATACAAATCCCATTACTTATGTATGTTATTTTATCTTGGACTAAGCATTAAAACCTCTATGACTAGATGCACCGATCGTGTGTAACTTAAAATACCTTATTAAGCCCTTAAATTTTTTGGTATAATATCTCACTTTGCACATGGATACATTAATAAGGGTAATTCATATCTCCTTATAGATGATCCATATAGATCCTACAAAGTCTTTATATTAATAGAACAACGAATCTTACAATGTAGTGAAATAACTACTCCCACTAGTAGTTCTATACTTAATATTTTATCATTTTATATGGATGTAGTGGGATGATAGCAAGTTTAACAAATCGTGGATAAACACATTTATCTTTTATGGGCAATAAAGTATAAATATCATAAACACATAGCATTACTAATGTTAACCATAAATTTGACACCTTATAGAAGATGACAAGAAGGGCTATTCTTAGTATCCTTATAAATAATATAGACTCTATATGCATAGACTAAAAATAAATGATAATACAATCCAAGCGATTCAACATATATTAATTATCCATTAGTAAACTCCCACACTTCTTTTATAGTTTTGGTAGGACAACATACAAAGATATTACAAGGAGTTTTACAATCACTACACTGAAAAATCAATTAAAGACAATAATGAAATAAAAAATATGATCAAAAGAATCTATTAGAATACCCAAAGCATATGAAATAGTCATGTAGACATCCAAGTTGTCAAGAAATGCATATTATATCCATTCATCATTGATTTACAAAGTAATAAAACATTTAAATAGAAAAACTAGACTCATGCATTTGATCTCCAAAGATGCTTAGCCTAATACATAATACAAGACCACATTCATGCTTTCTCTATCTCTATTCTACAACCATGCCAAAAACCCACTTTCTTCCTTCCAAAACCATGAATATATATCCTTAGAATGGAAAATTCAAATTTATGCCACCTCATCATCTAATCAATCATGGGATACAAATAATATTCTACCAAAGAGTTGATGCATTAAGATGGAGCATTTTGGGTCAAATCCAACCCTACCATCACGTCCAGAAGGGCCAAAATCCCTAAGATTGACTATCAATTCATCCAAATAGGAGCAATTGTCCGTTGAAGCAAAAAAAATTGCCCAGGGAGTTGTACATCCCTCCAAGTCATCATAAATAAAACCGACGATACAAATTCTAGAAAATAATATTTTATTTTGAATAATTTTTTTTACTCTAGTCGATATTTTATTTGTTTAGAAAAATTGTTATAAAAATCATTTTTTAAAAAGAAATCCAGAAAGTTTTCATTTTCTACGATAATTATTCCACAGACTTACCTTGCGAAAATAGGGTACGGTCTATAGGTTTTTTACCATGTGGCAATACACCCATGGCCCCACATAAATAGCAAATAAACATTGAAATATAAATCGGTGCCTTAAAAAGAAAATCCATTGGCATTTTCAAAGATTCTACCCGAGATTCCTTGAAAAGATTCTATCAATTCTCTCCACTAAGATTTTGAAGAGTATTCCAACCGCTGGCCACCTAGGAGAATATTCCATTAGGGGGTGAGGATATTCCTTTTTGATGGTCATGAAACTGTCAAATTTAACATCATATTTTGCTGATGTTAGTGTGCATTTGAAATTTTTTGTCCCCTCACGGTTGAAGTTTTCAGTTTTCCAGTCCAACTTTGAAGCCTCATAACTTGCTCATTTTAACTCCTTTTTTCGAGAATTTTTTGATTTGGGCTAATTTTTCGTACTCTTCATAGTGGTGCAATCAAATTTTGGTTTTGGTCTGGATTTTCCAGAAATTGTAGATTCTCACAAGTGTTGTTGCTTCATCCTCATTTTGGGAACTTCAGGCGCTCATATCTTTCTCCTATGGTAACATTTTTGGGTGCAATTTTTATTGAAAGTGCATGATTTTTCATGTAATTTTTAGTGGTATGATCATATTGATCTCATTTTGTACCAAAAATTGTACTTGATTATGTGGCCAATTTTTGTATTTGCATATACCAAGATCAAGACCACTTTGTTGTTTTTGGCAAGTGGCATTTGTAAATGCACTAAGTATAAAGTGCCACAAATCAGATATTGCTTGGGGGTTTCATGATTGAGTAATTTGGGGGAGTAATCTTGTAGTGGTTGGTTGCATTATTTTGTTAGTTTTTGTTCTTGCAATGGGGAAATCTCAAATTGAACTCCTAATTCCACATAATTATGTTACATGGAGAAAATTAGTATGGAACTATCTCATGATGAAAGGTCTAATAGGCCATCTAAAAGAAACCATTCAACAACCTACTAATGCTAAAGAATTGGCAAAATGGGAGCTTGATCGTGAGAGAACACTTGGGTGCATATGTTCATAGTCCCATTTGATTTACAATTTCACATTAAATCATGTAAAACACCTAAAGAGGCATGGGAGGATTTTGAAAACTTGTATGGTAAAACAAATAAGATTAGAGGATATTAGATTGATAATGATTTGATGAATCTTGATCCAAAATGTTTTGACCACATCCGAGCCTACATCTCCAAAGTTAAGCAACTAAGAACATAGTTGAAAGAATGCAACATTGATAAAGAGGATTTACAATTGATTTTGAATGTGTTATCCAATCTTGGTCTTGAGTATTCAGTTTTTGTTTTTGGCTTTCATACCCATCGACTTTCTATGGGAGCATCATATGTTGATCCTAAGTTTGATGACTTTGAAAATCTCCCAATTCAAGAGGAAGCTAAGTTAATGAACATGGGTCTAATTAAGTCTTCCAAGTGACAAGCATTGTTGGCTAGTGAGTCTAAGGTACAAAAAGAATCAAGGAATCTTGATAAGAAGAAAAAAAAGAAAAAGAACAAGCCACATAAAGAATCAAAATTCTTTCCCTCTAAAGGAGAATCATCTACGAAGGAGAGGCCTACTTGTGCATATTGCAAGAAGGATGGACATGATGAATACTATTGTTATAAGAAGGATATTGATGAGCTGAAAAATATTCTCAAAAGGAATCACATTGATTTGCCTTCTAGAATGTTTGAATCACCTCCCTCTTCTTCAAAATATTCTAGAAAGGACAAAGGTCAAGCTTCTACATCAGGATATAAAGGACATGCTATTTGTGCTCTTTCAGGTGATGGATCAGGGAGATGGCTTCTAGGTTCAGGAGCATCTCATCATATGGCATCTTCATAGTCTATATTCTCTTCTTTTCAACCTTGTACTATGTATCCTATTTTGATGGGAAATAGTACATACATGAATGTAATTGGGAAGGGATCTATTAGATTTGGGGACAACACTTTCTAGGATGTTTTGTGTGTTCTTTATTTGACGAGCACTCTTCTTTCCATATATTAGAGTACACATGGTGGAGATGGGAGGAATGTGGAGTTCACACCTGATTTAGTCATCATTCAAGACTTGGAGAGTAGAGAGATCATTATTACTAGGATGGTTGATCATTCATCTCGATTGTATACCTTTGCAGTTTTTTCTTTTGATGGTGACATTGTTCCTTTGGCTGTTGATCACACTTCAAGTATGAACCATGATTTAGAGGAGACATTTGGCTTTTTGAACTTGCGAGTTCTCACATTAGATCAAGTTCTTGAGCCATGTATTTTATCTCCTCCATCTATTATTGTAGTTGATGATACTTGTGTTGCTACAAATATGGCTTCTTGTGATTCAGTGCAATAGGATATTAATTGTCATTCAAATTTGGTTACTTGTGATGGCTTCTTGATAGGTATTTTAGACTTGTTTATGGAGTCCCATATTGTAGATTTGGGGGACATCATTGATGACATTCATCTTCTCTTTGATGTAGAAGATCCTTCTTCAGTTGTTGTGGGGGAACACCTTGACCCTCTTGTTCAATCTCTACATGATCATTCTTTGCAGTTTGACGTGATTGTAGATCCTTTTGGACAACATTTGGAGGAGGCTTCCTTGTCTTTAGAGAGGATATCTTTCTCTTTGGACCATGTTCTACATTTAGCTCTACTAGATTTTGAATTGTCCTCTTCAGTAGTGTGGCCTAGAATGCTTGTTTGGAGTATGTTAGATTTCAACATCAACATGAAGACACTTGAGCATGCTTCAGAGACATCATCATCCATTATCCATCTTCCTGACATCTTGCATACATTCTTAGTTTTGTTTCTTCCTAAGGGGAGGAATGTAGTTCAATGAGATTGGATCATCTTCAACATTCAATGTCGAGCTTCTACCATCATTGTAGGAGACTCAACATTGAGGGGTGGCTGCATTGTCTCTCTTCTTCTTCTCTCTTATGGGGGATCTTTTTCCTCACTTGGGGTTTTGGCCTTCTCATGCATCATTGAGAGCATTTTTTTTTTGTTACTTTCATCTCTCTTTCGGGGAGGAGTTTTGTCCCATTGGGTTTTGTTCTTTTCTCCATTTGTGAGAGATTTATTTTGTATTTGTACATGGGTACCTAACATGGCCTTGTAGCTGGGACCCATCTTTGTGTCATTTTCATAATAATCTGCTACTCCCTAAGTTGCACTTAAGGGGGGTGTTGGTGTAAATAAAGTCTTGTATCTAGTTAATTCATTACTAGGGGACTAATTTACATGTTAAGTTTACTTAGGTCCTAGGAATCTTTCTAGAAGGTGTTACTTGTTATTAGTTGTTATCTTATCTTTTGACTCATAACACGGGTGACCTAGGTAGTTGTGATAAGTTATCTCATGTCATATGATTAAGACACTTGTCATAATCTTATGACTCACCTTGGCTATATAACCAAGGGGTCTCTCATACATTGTGTACATAACATTGAATTATAATTGATAGGGATACAATTTATTCTTTTCATATTCATATTCTCTCTCTTGTGCTTTCCATTTGGCCTCAAGATCTTGGCAGACTATCTCCATATAGCCAATTCTAACAAGATCCACCCAGGATTGTGTGAGATTGGGCTCATAAATCACCTACAACATGCCCTCATAAATTAAAAAAACCATAGACAACCCATAGTATAATGTAATGAAGGGGCTATTTCAGAAACCACCATGGGGTTCACCCAAATTGCAAATAAAACATTAACTCACCACCAAGGAAAGTATAAAGAATTTGAAAGAAATGTGATTATTGTGACAATTCACGAGGATCAAGATTAAAATTTAAGACACCTTATCATAACACACACATACAATAAAATCCAAATATCAAGGATAATATATTAAGTGAGAACATAACTTCCAACCACCCACAAAGTTAGGCAGGATAGGAAAATATGTGTAAAATACTTGCAAACTCCAAACATAAGCCAAGAAGATGGGTGAGAATGAGTAGTGGAAGGTAGGTTAGATAAACCATTTGAATCTTCTTTGGACAAAATCCATTCACATAGAAGCACAATAAATTGAATTATGAAAAAGTTGTATAAGACAATCTGAATACAAAGGAATAAACAATTTCTTTAAGTGAATAAAACTTTGAAATACAAAATAATCACTACCAACACATCATTGTAAAAAGATATACAATTATCATAACACTAAATCTAATCAAAACATGACCTAAATTTTGAAAAAAAAACTCAACACCATTTTATACAACATTCCATCAACTAAAAAGTGACTATTACAAGAGACATCCATCGATACAAAATACTCAAAAACTACTAGAGAAGAAAAACTACCACCTGACAAATCTCTAATCATGGTACCACTTTATAAGCCTCGAGAGACCAAGACACCAAGTGATGACTCATTATGAAACCATAAGGTGCAAATCGTGATATATGAGAGTCAAGACTATAAACCCAAGGGGACAAACTACACAAGGAATATTTCACCTTAAAGGAGACAACCAAAAAAAGCTAGTAAAAGCGTTACTCCTTTGCAGTACTAAAATTAAGATGTAAAAGACAAGTTGTACTAATAAGGGAAAAGCTAAGGTAGAAGGGATCATACCAAGGCATCAAGGAATACATAAGGGAGAAATAGGGTAATAGAACAACACTCAAAAACACCACCGTAAAGGAAAGATAAGGCAAACATGAAACCCTGCAATGATAAAACATAACAAAGGGAGGCTCTATAACATACATCTGAACTAACTGAATGATATCACATAAAACACACTTTCCATAATTAATCAAATATTTGGGTGGAGGCCAACATGGTAAAACATTGTGATTGTATTGTTAGTACACCCATGTTTTCTATATGCTGCAATAATCATATTCCATGATATTGTATCCATATAACCATGATATTGTCACAAGATGATGTTCTCTGCAACTTTCAAGACCAAACCTTGTAACTACACCTATGCTAGAAATGTATTCAAAGGAAATGGCTACTTGCGGCGCATTTGGAATAGCTTCTGAAAGGAAATCTGTTAGTAGTGATAAAATAAAAGAATTGCATTGAAATCGTATTGTCATTTAAGGGGTGGATTGTTATTTTTCCGATATCCAGTCTGCAGCTTTTTTTATTTGTTTCAATGTATGTAGCAGATTTGCATTCATCCTATTTTGGTCTCTGAATTTGTAACCTTTGATCCCACATGCGTGCGAAGAAGAAACTAAGGGAGTAGAGGGATTAGAAAAAGGAGGAGAAGGGAACGGTTGAAGCATACTTACCTGGGCGGGGTCTATCGGTGATCAAGAAAGCCGATGGCCTAGAGGGAGCACCTTCATTGCACAAGGAAGGGGGCTGTATCTAGCATCTCCCATTGTGGAGAGTGCACGTCATAATTTGTGATAGAGGGGGCTCGCGTTCGCGCGGCCCCCACACAAGACTAGACCAAGTAAACACCATACCAGACTAATACCAAGTTAATATAGAATCTGTCACTATAAACTATACCAGACTAATACCAAGTTAATATCGAATCTGTCACTATAAACACTAGTTTGAATCAATTCTTAGGATCTAGAAACTCTACTCTACATGAATTAGAAACTTTACTTCATGTTGTTCTTAAGGTTAAACATATGATAGCATATTTATTTCACAATAGTGGTATGAATCTAGGGCAAGGGAAAGAGTAAAGAGTTTAGAATAAAGAGCTTAGCATTTTTTATTGCATTGTAGATGTATTCGGAGGTACATTTATTTTTTCTTCATTTGAGGTCTTTTATGATAGCTTGATATTGACATGGGGATAGTCTAAGTTGACATAATTGAAGTCACTTTTTAGTTACTAGATTTATGAGAATAGTCTAAGTTGACATAATTGAAGTCACTTTTTAGTTACAAGAAGAGACCAAAGCCTAAGGTGGAATCTACATGAGTGTTAGTCCTTGAGCCAACTTAGATTAGAAATGTCATTACACATCTAAAAATAAAAAATACTCTTTTAAGTCTTGTGAGTCTTCCTCTAAGGTGAAGAAGAAATCAAGAGACCCTTGTAGTTTTTGTGGCAAGGAGAGATACTCCTCTAAGGTGAAGAAGAAATCAAGAGACCCTTGTAGTTTTTGTGGCAAGGAGAGATACTCCTCTAAGGTGAAGAAGAAATCAAGAGACCCTTGTAGTTTTTGTGGCAAGGAGAGATATGCAATTACTAGATGTTGGAAGATAGTATAGGCATTAGAGGAGGCCATGCAACAACATGCTATTTTATCCTCCAAGTCTTCTTCCACTGACATAGGTAAGGGTTATGCACTATCGACATAGGCTTCATCTTCAACACATAGTAGGATTGTTAACTCTTGAGCCTTGTATCATATGATTCATTCATTTGATCTACATGAATATCTTTTTGATAGCAATACTTCTAAAATTGAAATGGGTAACCCTTCACAAATTTCAATTTTGGGTTTAAGGACTGTACAAATGGCTGATGGTTACATTGAAGATGTTCTCCTTGTTCCTAAGATATTTACCAATCTTCTCTCCATTTACCAAATTTGTCACATTATGGGTAAGATAGTTGGGTGTTCACTTGATGATATTATAGTTCACAATCTCTATCATCCAAAGTTATTTCTTTAGGTAGAGGTGATCATGAGTTCATATTATATAGGTTTTATGCTTTTGAGTCATCTAGTGGCTCATCACCCATTACCAAATTCCTTGATTTTAAACTTTGGTATGAACATTTTGGTCATGTCAACTACTAGTATCTACAATAGTTGAGTACACAAGAGATAGTTATTGGTCTTCCCAAGGTTTCAAGCATAAAGGGTATTTTTCGAGGCTGTGTCCTTCGCAAAGATCATCAAGAGCCCTTTCCCAAGGGCAAGGCCCACCATGGTTCTACCCTATTAGAGTTGGTACATAGTGACCTTATGGCATTTCTTTCTCTTTTTTTTAAGCCAAGTATGTGCTTACCTTCATTGATGATTACTCTCCACACACATGGGTGTACTTTCTTAAGTACAAGAGTGATGTCTTTTCCACTTTTGAGGACATTCAAGGTGATCATGGGGATGTAGTTAAATTATTCTATTCAACACTTATGCATAGATAATGACATAGAATATTTGAACCAAACATTTTAGGACTATTTCACTAAGCATATTATTCATCATTAACTTTCAATTCCATATACTCCTTAGTAGAATGATGTTGTTGAATGCAAGAATAGATCACTCAAGGAGATGACCAATTGTATGCTTTAGTCAATCTATGGCTCCCTCCTTTTGGATTAAGGCAATCAATTGTGCTAATTATATTCAAAACTACATTCCCCACAAGGCAATTTTGAATACCACTCTAGAGGAGGCTTGGTCCAATATCAAGCCTAATGTTTCCTTCTCAAGGGTATTTGGTAGTGAGGCTTGGGAATTCTTACTAGATGGGACTCGACATAACACAATAGAGAAGAAGAGTCAACATTCATTTTTGTTGGCTATTGTGAGAATGTGATGGCTTATCAATTGTTTGATCCTACAATAAGATATTTCTACTTTCATGGATATGCCTAGTTTGATGGATCTTTTCAAAAATAGATTCTACATCTCCTTCTTCCTCACTACCTACTCCACCTTCTTTATCTCATGAGGATTCATATGCATTGAATAATACTTTAGATGATTGTTCAATACCACCACCTCCTACACCACAAATTTTTCCTCCTCCTACTTGTGTTTTCCTAAATGGGCCTTCGATACCATTTAGGAGGATAAATTTTTAGTGGGTGAACCTATGCCTTCTTGTCACACTCATTCTCAATATTTTTGTACAATTATTTTGATTCATATTATATCTACTGATCTACACAATTTTTTTTATAGGATTTAGGTGTTGTAGAGTGGGATCATGCTATGGATGAGGAGTATTTTTTATTGATCTAAAAAATTATGCATGGGATTTGGTTTCTCTTCCTTCCAAGGGAAATATGGTTCAGTTCAAGTGGCTCTACTACACCAAGTATGGGATGGATGATTATAGTAAGTGATATGAGGCACATATTGTTGCTAAAGGTTTTTTGTAGGTTGAAGGTGGGTAAAAACAAGTTGGGTCCACATACAAGGGAAGTTTCATTTTTGGAAAACAATCTTGACAAAAATAGGTACACATTTAATAAATCAAGCACTTATTTAGGCTTGAGATCCTGACCTACATTTTAAAAATAGGAACCAATTCTAAAACGAGCACCCATTTCTAATTACATTATATTTTTGAATGGGTATGTGGTTTAAAATGGGAAAATGTTTCATAAATTTTGAAATTTGAAACCCATTCCTTTTCTTTTTTTAGGTTTGGAAGCCCACCCCTTAACTTTGGACCTACAAGTACAATGCCATGAAAACATCTAATAAAAAACTAACTTTAGCAATATGGTCGGTGACATTTTTTTCTTTTTTTATGAAATTACAACCCATTATGGATGATGATGTCTAGTTTTCAAATATGTAATTTTTATGATTGGATTATTTTTTTAATTGATTATTGAGGAATCTAGTCCATAAACATGAAATGTTAGGTTTTTATATTTTTTAATAACTTTTAATTTTTAACTTTTTTGTGAAAAAGCTTATGTAACATCAATCTACACACAATTATTTACACAATATTTTTTTTCCAAAAAATGATTAGTTTAGCTCAAATTATGGTGTTCATACATAAGGGGTTTTCAAAACAAGAATTAGGGCAAACACAAAATTTATAAAAGAATATTTGGAAAAAATTATAAAAAAAATCCTCATCAATATTCAATATAATACACATCTTTCCCCAACATTTATTAGAAATAATTTTATTTAGGTCAAATTATGGTGTACTCTGTACACGTGCATGGTATGGTCCTAAAAAAGTGACTTTTAAAAAGTAGTTTTTATACATTCCTATTAAAAATTAATTTGGATAATCTGGGTATTATAATAAATTACATATTTGAAAATTAAACTCAAAATACTACATTTCATATTACTAGACTTTGTTAAGATCTTATGTGTAAGGACTTCAAAATTTTAGTCAAATTGTGAGAAATTTTGAAAATAAGGAAAAAACCTACTTTTTGAATATCTTGTGGACCCAAATTCTTGCACATACCTTAGTATTGACTACTAATAGAGATTTTCCCATATAGACAAGATATGATTTTTTTAATTTGCCATTTCTTTAGTTCTACACCTCAAAGTTGGCCTATTTACCAGATGAATGTGAAGAGTCTATTCTTGCATGATGATCTTCATGAAGAGTTCTACATGGAGAAACCCCCAAGATTTATGCAAGACTCTTCTCTTGTTTGCAAGCTATAGTTTTCTTTGTATGGTCTCAAACAAGCCCCTAGACTTGTTACTAAAAAAATATTTTCCTACTTGCATATGGTTTTACAATTGCTTCTCTAATCACAAAATGTTTATTTAGAGAGATGAGGCTAATATCTTGATACTACTCTTGCAAGTAGATGATTTGATTCTCATCAATAAATCCTCCTCTATGCTTTAGGATACATGAAATTCATTTATGGAGCACTTTGACATGATAGATCACAAGCTTCTACATTCATTTCTTGGTCTACAATTCTTTAGTCTTCTGACCTGGTTTCTTCATTTATCAACAAAAATATTCTATTGGCATTGTTCACCAGTTCAACATGGCTTATTGTAAGCTAGATCCTACATGATTTTAGTCAAGTGTCATGTATTAATTGCCACTTGCACCACACCTAGCATTTATGCTACTTTATATAGACAATTAGTGGATAGTCCCTTGTATTTGACACACACACATCTTTATATCACTATTATTGTTAAGCTTGTCTCTTTGTTTTCCATTATCCTCATGAGAGTGTTTGGAAGGAAATCAAGAAAATTTTGAGGCATATTTAGGGAACTTCACATTTTGGTATTAAGTACACACTAGGAGCTTCAAAGATAAGAGGTTTCACTAACTTAGATTGGGAAAGTGATTTTGATTCAAAGACGTCCACTTCTAGCTTCATCTTTTATATTGGTTTTGGTCAAGTCGATTGGTCTTGCAAGAAAAAAATTGCTATTGCATTACCATCCATCGAGTCTGACCATTGAGGTGTAAATCTTGCCAACTAGGAAGTTTTGTGGATTTGATAGACTATGCCAAAGCTTATTCTCCTACTTGATAGTCCTACACTTCTTTGGTGTAAAATCTAAAGTTCCATCACATTACATGCAACTAAGTTGAATATCAAAGGGTTAAGCACATAATGATACACACTCATTTCATTCAACAACCCATCCATGGTGGTCATCTCTCCTTAGAGTATTGTCCTACCGAGGAGTAGGTTGTAGAAATCTTCTCTAAACCTTATATGTCACCTTGTTATCTTTAGTTGCGATCAATGCTTGGGGTGAAGAAACTTGTCCTTGAGGGTATACTTAAGTCCTCCTTCCTTAACATTTTTACATTTTTTTTTTTGAGATAAGTATTTTCCCATGAGGTTTTCTCCTTTTCTTTAGTTGTGATAGATATTTTTTATTTGTATATGGAGACCTCATTATGCTTAGTTTTTAAGATCTATTTTAATGTATTATTTAGCTTCTCCCTAAGTTGGACTTAATGGGGGGTGCTAGAATAAAAAATATAATTACATAATTAATTAATTAATTATTATGTTTCATTTTACATTAGCATACTTAATCTTACACAAGTCATATGCTTTTTCATCTCAAGATTTAAGATTATGACACATGTCATGATCTAATGTAATCCTCACCTAGGGTTTCATTAGGGTTTATTAATCCTTTATCATGGGTAATTAATTGTTTATGTAACAATAAAAATCATAGGCTTCATATAATATATTTCTTTTTTCTCTTTCATGATATATGTGTCGAACAAGACAACTGAGAGGGGGGTGAATCAGTTGTAGCAATTTTAACATTAAAAAATTTCACAAGAAGTTAGATCAATAACCATTCAAGAATCCTTTACTTTACTAATGTGATTAATCATTAAGTGCAGTAGCAGAAATTGAAGGAAGTAAAACCATACACATAATAGCACCAAATTTACATGGAAAACCCAATGAGGGAAAAACTATGGTGAAAATTAACTCACAATATAAATAATTACAAAACCAAATACAAAGGCTCACTGCCAGAAAGGCTCACTTCCAAGATAGGACTTACTTGTCCAAAATAGGACTTATTGTCCAGTGAGGGCTCATTGCCACAAAATTACAAATAAGATAGAAGACGATTGTTACAAAGAGAAAACTATCTCAATGCAATAACGATTTCCACCATAATTCACTCACACACTTGTAGACATGCTTGAATGATAGAGCCTTCAACTCACTGCCTCCATGAACTCACCACTTGAATTGCACACTGATCTGCTTAAACTCACATCACACATACTATTTCACATGTATCTTTTCATCTATCTTATCTTTCATCAACATCTCAACTTATATTTATATTGTCTTCAACCCTAAAACTCATCCAAGGTTGGTCACACACCATTTGTATTTACAAATTTAAATTAGGTCAATGCTAAAACATTCTACAGTGGAATTAGAATGAGGGTGACCCAAACACATACATAATGAGGACCTAAATAAGTCCCAACATGCTTCAAAATGCTTACATAAACTTCATAAGTAGTGTTTAACACAAGCTCGACCAACACTAGTGTAAAACACATAAAAAAATTAAACACACACATCCTTAACTCGATCCAATCTCTCCAGATAACAAACTTCACTTGAATAGGATCTTATCAATTTACTCTAAGAACCACAAGTCTTGAAACCAAAATTCAGAGAAATCTAGAGCAACTACATTTTTCCCGAACCATAGCTAGATACACTGAAATACATAGTCACATACTGGTGAAAATATCTCGCATTGTATAGTGATCCAGAAGCCCAAATTCTAGATATAGAAATTACCAAAAAATATAAACAAATATGTCTAAACCACACAAGCATAGAAGCACATCCCAGAGCATATCCCAGAGCATACACTGAAATACTTGCAAACCTTCTTTATTATAATTTTCTCAATATCCTCGATATATACAATAAATAACCAATTTCCATGACATAGTTAACATTAATCACAACAACAACCAGTTGAAATTAGTGACAACACCTTCATAATTGAAAAATCCCCCCCCTTTGTCATTGATCGGCACACATGATGTGAAAAACCATCAAAGACAACACAACAACTTTGAACCATCAATCTCATGATTTCACTTTCTCTCCCCCTGAGTAGATAAACTTTTTCACATGATAGTTTCTCACCCTTTGACATCAATGGAAAAGGAAAAAGATATTTTACATTATTCCCCCCTTTGTCACCAAGAGCTTTACCAATATTGAATACTCCCCCTTAGGAGTACACCCAATCAACTCCACAATGAAAGCACATGACACTACCTGCTCCCCCTGAGAGGTAGCCACCAAACACCAGTCCAAAAAGAAGATAGATCCATAGATCCATTGGATTGATGCATCTCCATATGCATCTAGTTCAAGAAAGGAGGGGCTATAACCCCTAACTTCTCCCAAAGATGCTCAAAAGTATCTTTAGGAAGAGCCTTAGAAAATATGTCAGCAATCTGGTCCTTTGTAGGTATGTACTCAAGCTTTAATTCATTCTCCATAACCTTCTCTCTCAAAAAGTGATACAATATTGATATATGCTTTGTCCTTGATTGCATCACTAGATTATTTGAAATATTAATTTCTTGTATTATCACAAAAATTAGAGATGGATCATCATACATTACTCTGATATCCTTCAATGTCTATCTCATCCACAAAAATTGTGTACAATAGGATGCTACAAAAATATACTCAACTTCTGTAGTGGATAAGGAAGCCGAATCTTGCGTTTTACTTAACCATGACACCAATCTACAACCAAGAAAGAATGCACCACCACTTGTACTTTTTCAATCATCAATGCAAATTGCCCAATCTACATTTGTATAAGCACTTAGTGTAAAATCAGTATCCCTAAGATACCATAAGCCATAATTTTAAGTACCATTTAGATATCTGAATATCCTTTTAACATCAACCACATTTGTTTCTTTAGGATCTTCTTGAAATCTAGCCACAAGACAAACTACATGCATGATATTCAGTATGGTAGCAGTTAAATACAGTAGTCCTCCAATCATTGATATGTATTTTCTCTAATTAGCCTTTAGGTGAATCATCATCTTTACTCAATTTGCAGCCAATCACCATAGGAGAGCATACTAGTTTGGAACCATCCACCCCAAACTTCTTCAACATTTATTTTACACACTTTGACTATAAAAGAAAAATCCCTTTTTCTGTTTGATTGATTTGTAGCCCAAGAAAGAAATTCGTCTCACCAAACATAGACATCTCAAACTCCTTTTTCATTTCTTCAACAAATATTTTTACATTGTTTCATGTTTCCTCCAAAGATAATATCATCAACATATTCAAATACTATCAAGATGTTTTCATTTTCAATTTTGAAATACAAATTGCTATCTACATTACCTTTACTAAAACCTTGTTGAATCAAGTATCTTTCCAACCTTGCATACCAATATCTAGGAGCTTGCTTCAATCCATATAAAGCCTTATTTAAGTTGCAGACCATATCTGGTTGATTTGACAACCAATATCCTTCTGGTTGTTCCATGTAGTCTTCTTCTAACTCACCATTCTAAAATGTAGACTTTACATCCATTTGATAAGCTTTAAAATCCTTATGAACAAAAAATGCCAAAAAAATTCTAATAGCTTCCATCCTAGCCATTGGAGCAAAATTTTCCTAAAAATATATGCCTTCTACTTGTGAGTAACCCTTACACACAAGCCTTGCTTTATTTCTGACCACTTCTCCATTCTCATTCAACTTGCTTCTGTATACTCATTTTGATTTGATTATATTTTTATTTGTCAGTCTAGGAACCAATTCCTAGGTTTGATTTTTATTAGTCTACATAAGTTATTCTTCCATTTATCACATCCAATGTGCATCTTTACATGCTTCACTTATTGTCTTAGGTTCAACTATAGAAAGTAAACACAAATTTATTTTAGCAACAACAACAACTTTTCTTCTCGTCAATACTCCTTTTCTCTTGTCTCCAATGATTTGATCTTCAAAATGATTATTTTGCACACATTTAGGTGTCTTTAGGTACACCACTAGAGCTTCTTATTCTTCATTCTAATTTTCTTGTTCTTAAACAACTTCTTCTACTTCTCTATAATCAAGTTCATCTGATACATATCCATCAACTTCAATTGAACTCTTCAATGCTTCATCAACTTTAACATTTGTTCTTTCTAAAATATTTCTTAGCCTTTTATTGTAGCATATGTAAGCTTTGCTTCTAAGGGAGTATTGAAGGAAGATACCCTCATCACATCTTGCATCAAAGTTTCCTAAATCTTCTTCATCTCTTTTGATATAGCATTTGCTTCCAAGTACTTTGAAGTACTTTATTGTAGGAATCTTTCCATACCACAACTCATAGGGAGTCTTACTATTGTTAGATTTTTCTTGAACTTGGTTGAACACATAAATATTAGTGTGAATTACTTCTCTCCAGTAGACTTCCAATAGACCTTCCTCAATGATCATTGTTCTAGTAAATTCTTGAATCATTCTATTCTTTATTTCAACAATTCCATTCCGTTTAGGAGTTCTAGGAGCAAACAATTGCCTTTTTATTCCATGTGCTTCACAAAACATGTAAACCTCATTGGAGGTGAATTCTCCACCTTTTTCAGATCTTAAGCATTTTATTTTCATGTCTATTTCATTTTCAACCATAGATTTGAATGCTTTAAATTTGTCTAATCCATCAAATTTCTCTCCAAGAAAAATAACCCATGTCATTCTAGAGTAGTCATCAATAAAAAGCATAAAATACCTGTCACCTTGTAGACTTCTCACCCTTGTAGGACCACAAAGATTTGTGTGAATCAAATCTAGTATTTTGGTAGTAGATTTTTCCTTTAAGCTAAAGTTGTTTCTAGCTTGCTTTTCAAACTGACAATCCTTGCACATAGCATTAATAGGCTTTGTGATTCTTGGTAAATATCTCATAGCTTGTACAACACTAATTCTCACCATATTGTCAAAATTCATGTGACACATCCTCTAGTGCCATAACCAACTGTCATTAATATGAGACATAAAGCAATGTCCATCAACATCCTTAAGTTGATAAATATTTCCTTCAAACTTCTTTCCAATAGCAATCATGGTTTTGAATCCTTTATTTATTTCACATTTCTCATATTTAAACACAAGATTATATCCTTTACTACACATCTATCCAACACTTAAAAAATTATGCCTTAAACCCTTAACATAGTAGAAAACATCAATATTATGCTTTCCATAAAAACTGACTGAACCTATCCCACAATTCTTAGCACTAGTATCATCTTCAAACTTAACTAAGCCTCCATCATAATTTTCAAGTTTAATAAACTTAATTTTGTCACCGGTCATGTGATGTGAACAACCATTCTCAACAAACCAATAGTTCTTTTATTGTTTAGCATGAAGAGAAGAGACCATAATACCTTCAAATTTCTCTGGAGCACTTTCTTTCACATATATTTCAGTATTAGTGGAATTAGATTCATCTTTTATAGCCAAGAACAAGAATTTATTATCATCAAAATCTCCATAACCAAACTCATCATAAAAAATACCAACATCTTCATTTACATAATATGCTCTCTTGATCATCTTTCCTTTGTTTTCTTTTTCTTCTCAATGTTTTTTCCTCTTAGCCCTTTTAGGACTTATTGAAGCATAATGACCTATTCCCCCACAACTAAAACATTTGAAAGGTAACTTACCTTGATACTTACCAAAGCCCTTTTTCATTCTTCTTACAAAGTTAGCTTCCACTTCATCAAAGTTTTCTTCATCAAAATCTTCAACTTTTGTATCCCTAAAAGAAGTTTCCGTCTTTGATCCATTTCTCAAGCTAGGATTTCTCATTTCAAATGAGGTTAGAGTACCCAACAACTAATCTTTAGTATGGGTCTTATAATCTAAAAATTCCTCAATAGTAGATACCTTTCCACTATATGCATTAGGGAGAGTTTTGAGAATTTTATTTACTATCCTAGATTCATCCACTTGTACACCAAGTTCTCGCATTCCACCTACCAGCTCATCTGCTCTCTATACATAGGATTTAATGTTCTCTTCTTCATTCATTCATAGGATCTCAAATTATGCCTCCAAGTTTTGCAACTTTGTTTCTTTAACCTTTTCATGTCCTTCATGGATCTTTTCTAATGCATCCCAAACCTCTTTAGTAGTCTTTAGATTGATAACTTTAATTAATTTAAAATGTGAAAAACTATTCTTCAGAATAAATTTTTCCTTATTGTTTACTTCATGTGCGCCTTGATCTCATCAGTATTACTTGGACCATTAGCAAGAGTAGTGTATGGAATCTTATAAGCCTTCTCAACATCATATCCACAATATTCCAGATATCCTTCCATTTTTGTCTTCTAGAAAATGTAGTTGGTGCCATCAAACTTAGGACACTCAATAGCTATCTTGTTTGTCATCCCAGACCTTCCTTAAGTGGATGAGATCTTCTCCAAGGAACCAAGATCTGATACCAATTGTTGAACAAGACAACTGAGAGGGGGGTGAATTATTTGTAGAAATTTTAACCTTTAAAAATTTCACTAAAAGTTAGATCAATAACCATTCACAAATCCCTTACTCTACTAATGTGATTAATCATTAACTCCAGAAGTAGAAACTGAAAGAAGTAAAACTATACACACAATAATACCAAATTTACTTGGAAAACCCGATGAGGAGAAAACCACAATGAGGATTAGCTCACAATATAGAGAATTACAAAACCAAATACAAAGGATCACTGCCAAAAAGGCTCATTTGCAAGACATGACTTACTTGTCCAAAATAGGACTTGCTGTCCAGTGAGGGATCACTACCGCATAATTACAAATAATATAGAACAGGATTGTTATAGAGAGAAAATTATCTCAATGCAACAAATTTTTCCACCACAATTCACTCACACACTTGTAGACATGCTTGAATGATAGAGTTCACCTTCAACTCACTGCCTCTAGGAACTCACCACTTGAATTTCACACTGATCTTCTCAAACTCACATCACACACACTATTTCACATCTATCTTTGCATTTATCTTATCTTTCATCATCTCAACTTATATAATTTATACCGTCTTCAATCTTGAAACTCATCCAGGGTCAGACACACACCATTTGTATTTAAAAATTCAAATTAGGATGACACCAAAAAATTCTACGATGGAATTAGAATGAGGATGACCCAAATACATACATAATGAGGTCCTAAATAAGTCCCAATACACTTCAACATGCTTACATAAACTTCATAAGTCTATTGTTTAACACAAGGTCAACCAACACCAGTGTAAAACACTTAACTCAATCCAATCTCTCTAGATAAAAAACTTCACTCTCGAATATGATTTTGTCATCTTACTCTTAGAACTGCAAGTCCTGAAACCAAAATTTAGAGAAATCCAGAGCAACTACATTTTTATTGGACCACAACCAGACACATAGAAATACACAGTCAAATATTGGTGAAAATATCTCACACTGTACAATGATCCAGAAGCCCAAATTTTGGATATAGCAATTACCAACAATCATGAACAATATTTCTAAACCTCACAAACATAGAAGCACATCCTAAAGCATACACTAAAATACTTGAAAACCTTCTTTATTACAATTTTCTCAATATCCTTGACGTATACAATAAATAAAAAACTTCCATGACATAGTTGACATGAATGACAACAACAACTAGTTGACATCAATTACAACACCTTCATACTTGCAATAAGATATTTGATTTTGTGCTTGACAACCATGTTCAACCCAATTAGCAAGGCTTCATACTTCGCTATGTTATTTGTACACTCAAATGTCAATAAAAATGAATACTTGAATGTAACACCCTCAGGTGAAATAAACACCACTCATGCTCCATTTCCTTCTTTACTACATGCTCCATCAAAGTACATTCACCACACACCATGTTCATTCTTGGAAACATTCTTATCAATTGGATCAATATTCACTAATTCAGGTTATGAAGGTTTTACTCTAAAACTTCCTAGATCCACATCACAAAAGCAACTCAACTAATTTTGAGCAACATAATCCATAATATGATTTACTCTTGGTTCTCTATATATTTTGAATTCTTCACCATTTACTGGTATTGTAGCATATGCCAAGTCAAATTGTACATTTCCTCCGGTTGCTGTAGTCCATTGTCTTGACAAGAGCATCCCAAAATGAGGAGGCATGTCAATTGAAGTTATGTGAATAGTATATACTACTTGTGAATAAGCAACCAACTTCACTTCCACATCCTTCATGATTCCCACCACTAGGATAGGGGGTGATCCCACAATACTGGTTTAAATTTTTTGGGCAAACTGGACACCGAACTAATTTATTTTAACTAAATCTTCACTTTCGGGCTCCTATAGTGGCTAAACCATGAGGAATTTGAAGACGATGAAAACTAGTGATTTGTGAAAGTTTTTCTATAGATTCTAAATATATTTTTTTCATTTTTTTTGGAATAAGATTGCACTTATTTTTCCATCTCCTTCAAAAACTAGATTTTTTTATAAAATAGCATTTTTAAGGAGTGACGCTCACCGTATACAACATAAATTTTTTTGTATGAAGGATAAAATTCTATTTTTTTCAAATTTAGATTTGTAACTACGATATCTAACACTTTCATTTGGTTTTATAGTATTTTATTGAATATTTTTTCCTTAATCAAGTTTCGAAGTCAAACCAATTACAATTTAGACACAAGGCAGACCGTATACAACGTAAATTTTTCTATATGTATCGAAATTCATTTTTTTTTTACTAGACCAAGGACATCAATACCCAACATGAACATATTTTTCAAAATTTTATTTTGATAATCTGCTATTTTTCCACATGTGTAGAACAAAGAGCTTGATTTTTGGTGAAAAACCTATGTTTCATAAAACTAAAAAAACAAATACATAATAAAACCAAAACATATTAAAATTATATTCGTTGGATAGCTCGTTTTAAGGACTACCATCTTCCAGTTGGGTCTGTGAAGCCTCCTCCATTTTCATCCTCAACCTTTTTAGCTCGAAGGGTGGGAACGTGGGAAAAGGTGGGTTCGAGCAAAACCCCTTTCCACAATGGGAATTGCGGGTTCCCACATGTAAAGGGGTTCACTAGAACCCTGGTTCGAGCAAACCTCTTTGGGGTTCGTTCAAACCTCAAGTTTGCTCGAACCCCCCAAAATGATTTTTTTTGAAAACTTGATTTTTTGGAAGTTTACCTTCCTCACTCAAATTGTAAACCACTTTTGTGGATTCACCCTAGGTCTACTTTCCCTGGAATAACACTTACCACCATTAGTGTCCACCCACATGCCAAGTTATTTCATAACTCCCACTGGCATGATGTTAATAGCAACCCTTGAGTCAATCATAAAATTTCTCACCACTTATTTGTTTATAAGTAATGTGGTAAAAAATGGATCCACATGTGGTGTAATTCCCCGCCACGCAACCCTAGAGGAAGTTTCAATTCACTAAACAAGCGTACTAATTTTTTTTTTAAAAGGAAGTTAAAGAGTGAATTAAAACCCACATGTTCAACTAAATTGACAACCTCCCCTAGGGTTACATAACTGAGATTACTTAATCCCCATTTAACATGCGTCATTTAAAATACATTGAAAGTAAATAAAACAATTAAACATCTTACATCAAGGAAAAGTACAACATAAAGATAAAGCAATCATTTATATAAATCAGTTACAAAGGTCTATTACAATCCTCATTCCCAGAATGAGTACAATTACATAAGTCTGAAAATTACAAGATCCACCTCATACACAGGAGGGGTAAACAATAACATTAATACATTATGAGATACTAAGTACAAGAATCCTAAAGAAAGTAAAGAGAGATGTCCATCAAGAAGTCTCGCCACCAAGTACTGAAGATCAAGGGGACCCAACGGTTATGGTGCATGTTCCACCCAGCCATGTGGTACCCGAAGGACCAACCCCCATGCTAGGAGATAGTAACCAAGTAACATGGACGAGAAACCTACCACCTCAAACCAAAGGCAGACTCATACTGATAAAGACTAACTCAACCACACATAAGCACAATAAAGTCAAAACTCTAATCATGGTTACAATGCTTCCAGACATAATATGATCAAGTGAGCTAAAAGAAACATACGCACAACATAAACACGTGGTGTTATCCTAGACAGAGTGTCATCACAAGGTTTGTCATGAGATATCCTCTGGGAATTCTTCATAGGCTTCGGAAATCCTGGTAGCCTCAACCGAACCCCGACACTCATACAAACTCAAATGGAATCATCTATCTCTCATAGGGACGAGATAGTGATCTTGCCATTCCAGGCCTTCTCACTCACCCCAAGTCTAAACAAACCCTTGTGCCTGTGAGTGAGGTTAACTTATCTTGGTTAATGTGAACTACATCCTAATATGCTAAGTATATTTACTTTAGTTTTCAGTTGTTAAAATCACTTCTGAAGGTTTCCCGGTTTACCTCTTTGGGCTCTGGCCCCTAACAAAAGCCACTCTTCTAATTGGATAACACACTACGAAACTAACTCCAAGGGTTACTCAAGTGCTACAGAATTGCAACAATAAAACTCTCTCTCCAATCCTAGGAGGCAACACAAAGAATACCACTCCAATACCTAAGAGGACACAAAATAATTGTAACACTACCCAAGGGAAGTCAAACAATATTATAACAAGGGAATGACCCACGTGCAACTGGAAGACTTTTACAACCCACTACACAATAGTCATTCACAAAGTAAAACATTAATGAATACAATCGATGAACTCATGCATTGGCAATATAATTTCTATATTTGGTTATTCTAAAACCATGTTCCTATCTAATGCATTTTCACAGCAAATAGAATAATGTCATTCAAAGTTTACAATTGTATCAATAGATTCCCATAACATAACTATTTTCGCAACATATACTAATCATGGTTAATACTAGACCTAACCAAAATTTGATTATCCATGTCATTACATAACCTCATTTAAACAAAATATTAAATCCATACTTATCAAGATAATCTTCACATATCTAAATTTACTAAGCACTAATAGAACCAATACATTTATCATAATTAAAACGAAATTAATTATCCAAAGAAATTTTTCAAAAAATTTAAATTTACCATATATATAATATTAATTAAAATTCTATATATATGTATATAATTTAAATATTATATATATATATATATATTCATATATAATATAAAAAAATACATACTATATATATATAAACAAATTAAATATTATATATATAAGGTAAATCAAATTAAAATTAAAATAACCTTAAACCGAATTTCAATAAAACAAAAATTTAAAAAAAAAAATGAAAACTAATAGAAAAAAACTAAATTCATAAAAAATTAAATTTACAAATAAAATTTAAAAACAAAAAAAAACAATAAAGGGCGGGTCTAGACCGTACCACGTCTGCCGCCGGTACCTGCAGACCCCACGTGAATAAGAGTAAGAGCCAACTGTACCAATGTACAGTCGGTCGGCATGCGTAGGGGCCGCAGTCCCCAATGGATAGTGCGCCCCCCGTACGGGTGGCGCACTATGCAGTGGGTACTGCGTACCCACTGTACATAACAAAAGCCGGTGGGGGCCAAGCCCCCCACCAAACATTGCAAAAATTTTTTTTATAAAAAAAATTCCGAATGACAAAAAAAAACTTCGAACGGAAAACAAAGTAATTTCGGACGAAGCAACATTTGGACGAAAATGAATTCGTACACAGGTACGAAATGCCATGTTGTACATGGCCAATAAAAAAAATGGCATAATAAAATTTAATCAACAAAAATTTTATATATATAATAATGTGGATTGCATATATCATTTCTAGAAAATGGTATATGCAATGTATATTATTGTATATGTAATTTTTTTCCAGAATTTTCAAAACTAGGGTAATCGAAGAAATAATGTATAAACAACCAAAAAATAATTTTCTTTTGCAACCATAGCAAACTTTCCAACAAAGATTAAATTCAGAAAACAATAAACCATTCCTTTTCCTTTGAGTTTTCAGAAATTTCTAAGACACAAGAATAATGATTCAATGATCTGGTTTTTTTTTTCCCCCATTTTCTAAAAGGGTTTGCATTTCCAAAATAAATAAATCTGAAAATCAACTTAATGGAGTTTAACCTAGGGTTTCAAGAAAAATTCCCCCATTTGCAATTTTCTTCAAATTTAAACAAACTAGGTTAAACTAGAAATATTAAAACAAGAAATAAAAAGGAAAACCTGGTTATTTGCAGCCACCAAGATTATTGATGCAGACTTTCCTTTGAGCTCTTCACAATTCTTTTTCCACAATGCCAAGAAATTTCCAGCCAGCTTCAATCTACTAATTCCACCTTCTTTATAGAATTTCTCTCCCTTTTCAATTTAATTCTTCAACCAGAAATAATTTCTTAAACTTTCATCAAAAAATTTCTCCAACAATTTTCCTGCCTGTCCAAAAATGAAGCAAGAAAAATCCCCAAATTTTCTGCCCTAAACTTATAAAATAACAATTCCAAAATAACCTAATGTAACCCTAATTCACTTTCAAATGCAAAAGTTGAATTTACAAGTTAATTTCATTTCCCCTTTTTCAAAGGCCCTAACTTTTGACTTTTAATTAAAATTACAATTTCTCAATATTCCCTTTTTGATTTAATTTAAACTTTACAATCAAATACAATTACATACTTATTATAATTTATCTAATAACTAAATTCAAACCCAAGAGATTTAAATTTAATTAAATAAACAATTTAACTTTAATTAACTTACTCACAATTATTTATTAATTAAATTTAATCCTTTGAGATTTAAATCTAATTAAATAAATATTTTAACAAAACTAACCCACTTTCAATTATTTAATAATTTAATCCAACTCCATGAGATCTAAATTTAATAAATTAAAAAAATTCAACTTTAGTAAGCCTACTTACAATTATTTAATAATTAAATTTAATCCCTTGAGATTTAAATTTAATTAAATAAATAATTTAAGTTTAATTTCCACAATCTATTTAAATATAACCAAGAGCATAATATAAAATACTATAACATAATCATTTCTTCCAGCCAATGCAATATTCAAAAGACCAAATCAAAGGGTTAACACACTTCAAAATATTACAAAAACATCCAATAACATCTAACATGACTCAAACATGATAACTGACGACACACTAAGGCTAGGGTGTAGACCGGACACATGTTACCAAGTTACTGTCTCCCATTCAACTTAACCGTTGGATCGACACGCTCAGACCTGTGAAACCAAGTGGAGTTGATGTCATGTACCTGCAACCTGTAATCAAATAATCAACATAATATATGCAGTATATAATTCACACCGTGAAGAAGAAATCTCGGAATCGCAGGGCGCTCGCAAGCGAGTGATGCAATTCCATCTTCTTCACCAATACACTCATCCAAAACTGACACTAACGTCATAACAATAGTTTCATAAATAATCACATGATAATTCTACTGTCAGCATTCATTCATCAAAGCATGTAAAATCAAATTAGATAATCTCATCACAGTAATAGTTTGTCGCTCAAGAGTAGCGATCAAAATATCATAATAAAATATGTCCAGTATCTCAGTAGCTGTAATCCAAGCAACGCATAAACAACATGAAAATAGAAGCAAAACGGAGGGTTATTACATGTGGAGGATTCATCAATGCATCACCAAGACAAACTTCAAGTACTTTTATATCTCCTTGCTTGTTATTGTTCTTATCTTCCAAATTTGCGTTTCTATTGGTTCCATTGGATATTAATTGAATATCACTCTCTCTATATTCTTTTATCTTCATCATTTCTAATAGTGGTACATAAATCTTCACCTACTTGACAAATATTGTGTGAAATCAAATGAAGAGGTGTTCTCAGTTTTAACTATCTTCTTTTTTTCCAGCGGATCTCCTTTATTTTCTTCTTTTTCCTTTTTATTAGTTTCATCATGCTTATGTTTTTTTTTTACTTCTTTGTCTTCCATTTTGGGAACATGTCTTTGCTCATTTTAATTGAGTTATGTATTCCCTACCTTCTTTGTTTTATCCTGAGTCCCCTTTTCTTTCATAAACAATCCTCTTGGAGTGCCTTTATCTGCATTTATATTTCTGTTTCTTAGCCCATAATTGCTTTTTGCTTGTTCTACTACAACACTGATCAATTTTCTTTGATCTCTACTTCCATTGGCCTCCTCCATCTTGAATTGTTTGACTTAGGTGGTATGTAAGGAGGCTATGATTGATCATCACTTTCACTCTCTTGATTAGAGAAGACCTTTTGCTCTGCCATATGAATATTGTACCTTTGGTTGTCAACATCATACTCATAGCCTTCTTCTTCTAAAGATGAATACTCTTGCTCAATCGTATGGAGGGTATGAGAGGTTAAGTATATTGTATGATCCTCTTCTTCATTGTCAACTGGCATTTCTTCTTCTTGTATTATCTGGGCTACAACACAATGATCTGGGGAATGAGGCAACCTGCAAGCTTGACACCAAGGATGGTTGTTAACCATGTATTCTCCCTTCTTCTTTAAAGGATCCAAAGTTTCCTTATATTTAGGCCTATAAACTATAGGTTTTCCATCTTTCTAATTTGTATTATACGATAGATCAGGTAACCTTGGTCTTTCATTTCTATATGTATTTTCCTTCCTCTGGAGATTGTTAGAATTTTGGGAATTGTGAGATTATCTCTTTTACCAATCATCCCAACAACTTTTCTGTTGTTCTCAATGGTTAGTGATATTTTTTGTGCCTTTGTTAAACTTACAGGGCATCTATTTCTGAGGTCATACCCTATTTTTGGATCAATTTTTTTTAAATAAATGCTCCAGGCTGCAAGGTCAGTCAGTTTGAATCCATGTGGTATCTTATTGATCAATTTGGAGAACCTTTGATTAAAGTCATAGACAAATTCATTTTGATATTTTTGAATTCTTATCAATTCATGTAAGGAAAAATCAAGAGTGCATTGGTTTCCATATTGCTCTAGAAATTGATTCTAAAAGTTTGCTATAAAATCAATTGAGACATTGGGCAAACCATTGAACCAATCCCTTGCTTCTTCAGTTAATGACATCATGAATAGTCTCATATTTACATCTTCATAGTCCATACCAATATCCTATATGAAAGCATTAAATTTTTTGATATGCTCCTCAACTGATATCACATTATTCCCATTGAATTTAGGAACCATATTTCTCCAATTGCTGTCTATTGGGTATGGATATAACTGATATCCTATTCAATCAAATTGTCTACTTACAAGGTTTTGTGGAGGCATATTCAGGGGTGGTAGATTGGGGTATTGTTGGTATCCATGCTAAGGCTGATGATAAACATTGTATTGTGGTTGAGGATGTACATTGTGATGTGGTACATACCTCTAACCTAGTGGTGGGTAGTACTAGGAGGCATTGCCAGTGTTTCGAGGTTGGGATATTAGTGGTGGTATGTTATGTTGGGAATGTTATCTCGGATTACCACCTATATTGTGAGCTAATCTTGCAATACTAGGAGCACCGGTGTTCTAAGATGTTCCTTGAGGGTTACCATTGATACCTTATTTATGTGGAGGAACATATTTTGGTGGTTTTTGTGCTTGGATGCCTAACTGTGCCATTTGTCGATCTATCTCTTGAATTTATTGTATCATCTGTTGTCTCCATATAAGTCGTTGTCTTTTCTATTCCAAATGTGCTTCCATTTCTAGATCAGAAATACTATTAATGTGCACAACAACATGGTCAACACACTCTCCCTGATTTTCCTCTCCTTGTTGTAGTGAGAATCTCTTGTCATATTCCTCCTGCCTTCATTTTCATTCTTCCTCAACTTGGGGTTTGAACTCTTCTTCTTGTTGAGGATCTGGCTAGAAATTGAGGACAATATCGTTTAGATTATTTCTTCCAGGTGGTGTTTTGGGGTTTCCATCATCGACATGTAAAGGAGTATCAAATTTTTTGAAGGGATATTATGAGGTGTTCATATTATCCTTTGGTTGTTTAGATATTGTTTCTCCCTTATTTGTATGCCCTTTTCCATTAGGACATCCATGTTTATCTGTCCACCTAATAGTATTCTTTTTAGGACCCTCCTGATGTAAAGATCTTCTTCCATTCATGTTGGATGATATGAAATATCTCTGGTGTATGTTGTCTATTCTTTTTGATCTGATATTCACTTTATCACTCATAATTTTTTTTAGAGTCGCCACCTACTTTTTCATAAGTAGGAAAATGGTTGTGTTCTTTCCCAGTGAAGTCTTCACCCTCTTGGTGTTTGAATTGACTCTATATTGGAAGGCTTGGGTTCAGAGTTGGTTTCCCTAGTAGAGTCACCAATCTATTAGATCTGAAAAATGGAGGTTATAAATCCTAAGAGGACGCCAGGTTCTATGATCAAACTTGCAATGTTCTTGAACCAATGAAGGGTGATCCCACAATACTAGTTTACAATTTTTGGGCAAACTGGACACTGAACTGATTTTTTTAACTAAATCTTCACTTTCGAGCTCCTATAGTAGCTAAATTGTGAGGAATTTGAGGATGATGCAAACTAGTGATTTGTGACATTTTGTCTATAGATTCTAAATATATTTTTTTCAATTTTTTTGGAATCAAATTGTACTTCTTTTTCCATCTCCTTCGAAAGCTATCTTTTTAAAAAACAACATTTTTAAGGAGTGATGCTCATCGTACATACAACGTAATTTTTTTTGTATGAAGGATAAAATTCTATTTTTTTTGAATTTAGATTTGTAACTATGATATCTAGGACTTTCATTTGGTTTCATAGTGTTTTATCAAATATTTTTTCCTTAATCAAGTTTCGAATTCAAACGAAATACAATTCAAACATAGGTGGACTATATACAACATAAATTTTTCTATATGTATCAAAATTCAATTTTTTTTAATGGATCAAGGACATCAATACCCATCCTGAACATATTTTTCAAAATTTTATTTTGATAATCTGCTATTTTTCCACATGTTCAGAATAGAGAGCTTGATTTTTGATGAAAAACCTATGTTTAATAAAAAAATTAAAAAATACATAATAAAAGAAAACCATATTAAAATTATATTCAACAAATAGCTCATTCTGAGGACTATCATTATCTAGTTGGGTTTCTGAAATTTTCTCCATTTTCATTCTCAAATTGAGCTTAGAAAGACATTTCTTTTCAGAAATTTACTAGCTTGTTGAGAGATAAGGGGAAATGGGGGCTTCGCTCGAACCCCTATTCAAACAAACCCCAAAATAATGTTCGATTGAACATGGGTTCAAATGAACTTATGTTCATTTGAAACCCTTTAAAATAATGTGTAAATTTATGGTTAGGGGGGGTTCGATTGAGTTCAATCGAACCCCCGTCGTATACATACAAAAGTCAAACCAATTTTTCAAGGTTTGTTTGCGTTTTTTTGAGATCAGTCTGTGAAAAAGATAATTTCCAAGTGACCCTTGTGCTTGTGGGCGCGTCGACATTAGTCTGTGAAAAAGATAATTTCTAGGTGGAAAGAGGTAAATTTTTGAGAAAGTTATAAATATTTTTTGTTATTGTTGCATTTCTTATTATCTATGAGGCGACTATTGCAAGTTTTTGACAATTCTTTTGTCACAGTTTTTTTGCATTTTGGAGGAGAATTTGTTTTGAATCATTTTTAATTTGAAGAAGAAAATGGGAAAAAAAGAAAAAAGAAAAAATAAGGCTCAACAAAATGTTTCAAAAGAAAAAGAAGAAAATAGGTGTAAACAACACTTGACAAATTATCATAGAAGGAAACAAGGTACGTGTTTATTTCTTCTCTCATATCAAATATGGCTAAATTTATTTACTTACAATAGTGGGTTCATCAAATGTATTATCTAGCAACAAGAAAAAATGCATCAAATAATTGATATATAAGAAAATTGAAGGTTCCTCATTTCAATTTTATGAAAATGAAAACTCAAATGCTCATCCTCAATGAATTCTATGAAACTAAAATCTGCAAGTTATCACTAGATTTCATAGTACTGAATTACTCTCAATTTCCTCTCTTTCTTCATAAATAATTATTTGTAGCACTCTATGTGCAGGATCATGACGGGCCAAAAAGTGGCGATATGTAAGTGATATGATGACCCATGTGGCTGACGAATTTTTTTTACCCAAAATTGATGAAAAAAAAGGGTTTTTAAAGGATATTCTCATCTTTTCACCAATATAAATTATGCTTTACTTTGAATTTAATAAATAATTATTATTCATTTTCTATTTGAATTACGACTAAAGTCCTGATTGATAGGTTGATTGAAAAACATCTATAGCTTTCAAACGGTATCACTTTTTTGAATCAGAAACATGTGTCACATTCTATTCTTCACATACTATAGGATTAAATTATTTTTTTGAATTTAATGAAGTTTTGACCAAGTTAAGGTGGTTAGACATACGAGTTTTTATATTTATTTAAAAGTTGTAATAAAAAATTCATAATTAATTATTTACTTGGAAAAAAATTACAAAAAAAAAATGCATCACATCGGGACATGCGTCCTCTACATATATCTAAAATATTATAAAAAAATATTATCATTTTATTGTGGTTAGGGTGGTTAGAAAAACACCTACTTCTTATTTGTTTCCTAAAATTTAAGTACTATTGCATTGAAATTTCAAATTTTCACCAAATAGTTTTTTCTTTTTTTAAAAATAAACTTAATAGTTTAGAAACTACATTCAATTTTCTACAAATTCTATTCTCACATATTTTTGAAATAATATAGATAACTTATTCGATTTTTTATACCAAGTTGCCTAACTCTGATTTTCTGAATTTTCATTGCCAGTTAAGGGATTATTTTTTCCATGATGATCCTGCACATACCTAGCATCAATGGTTCATCTTTATACATTCTTACTTTCATTTTTTCTTCATTAGATCCATGATACTTTATCACAACTCTATATTCTTCTTCTATGCTACAACCTTCCTTTTAATCACCATCTATCCTTTCTTGCACATCCTTGATTTTTTTATTCTACATCATCACAATTTATTATTCCTTCATATTTAGATTATCTTGAATGTATTTATTATTGTTACATGAGCTGATGTGAAGTCTTCTTCAATTTCCCTTAGCATCCCTTTTGCATTCTCTACTAGTGTCTCCTCCTTCTTGAAATACACATTTTGATTGTAGGGCCTTCATCTTCCTTCCTTACTTGGAAACAACCAATATGTAGTGCCCCACTGTTTTTTGCATTCTATTAATAATATTCCATATATCTCCTACCTCCTAAAATAGGTTTTTAAAATTTTAGTACTCTATCTAATTTCCATATCAATTGCAAACATATTTGTGGTGCCTACTACAACTCTTTTATGAATCCTTATACTAAATGCTCTACTAGTTTTGATCTATAATATATTCTCTTTATTTGTATTTGTTTGTAGCACCCAATTTTGTATCTATCTATGTTTATGTCCTTCTTTATCCTTATATTTATTTCATCCAATTGTGCATCATCAATTATATCTATGTTAGAATCACCATCTTTCACCAGTATTTCCCCCTCTATCTTGGTATCTCCCTTTGTATCAATCTTAGGTAGCTTCCTCAATGAATATAGCCATCTAAATACATCTTCTTCTACATCTCTTTCTTTTTTCTATATCCTTGTCATAATATTTTCACATATTCATATTATATGATATATGCACTATCTGCTAGCCCTCCATATAAAATGTCAATTCTTCTTTTTGGGAGTCAAAGATTTCATTACATTCTACATGAACCAATTTGAGATTAAGCAAAATTTTAAAAGCACCAAAGAGTCCTTTTGAATCTCAAACACCTCAAAATTTATTTTTCCTTTAAACCCAAGAGGTTGACCTTTTATATTCTACCATGTGCTAATGAAAATTTTGGATGCTCCCTCATCTAGTACTATATCATAGGGAGTATCATGTAAATTTGGTTTCCCAAGCCCCTCCCAATTTACTTTAAGAATAATTTTAACATATACTCCCAAGTTTATTAATATATTTTTCATACATAAAAATGAGTTCTATATGATTGTGCCCATTTAAAATTATTAAGATGTGAAAGAGATGCATTTTGTTGTAACTATCTTGTTGTATTTAATGCCTATTCTAACATGTTCCAAGCCAAAAGTTAAATTATTTGAGTGTTGAAATTTATATATATTTGTTGTTTTTATAACTTGAAAATTAGATTTTGTGGTATTAATATAGGGACTCAAGGTTGAGACACAAATCCTAACAATCTCTTGTAATGGGATGTCTTCGAAGAAAAATAAAATATTTGAATACTAGATCAACTATCTACTTAGGTACAAAGAGGCTCATAGACTTACCACACTATCTAATAACATGCTAATTTTTTATGGAAACCATAACATTATTATGTTATAACATGATTGAATTATAGTTTGATAGTAACAAGTCTAAAGCTTAGTCACTAGCATGCATAAATTTAATTGCATTAAAACATAAAAATATAATAGTGCTATCATGTTGTAACACTCATATTTTTGATGAAAAATAGTCATGAGTAATGTGTGTTATTTTCTTCATGTAATAGGATAGAATTATTGTGTGAGTGTATTTTTGTTGATTTGGGGTAATTTTAATTTAATGAATAATTTCTCTATAAGATGGAAGGGGCCAGTTTTTTTTATTTTTTAGCAATTTGAGTTCAAAATTAAATCACTTTTATTTTCATTTATGTTGAATAATTTTTTAATTATTAGAAAATTTGAATATGTCGACACCTCCAAATACTCATCTCTAAGTCAATAAATTATCCATGATAAATTTTATGTTGAATGAAATGCATAAAATAACCCCCTCAATTTTCTCCATCAATTCCAAGGCATTATTGTGATTATCAAGTATAGATTTTAGGGTGTCTCAAAAATAACAAAATGGAAATTCAAACATTAGTAGAAATATTAAAAAAATATAAATGTAAAAATAATGCATTGGAAAGATTTTGTAACATCATTTGAGTTTATAATATCTATAAAATATTCAATCAAAAAGAACATAAATATAGGTGGACAAATTTTAGATATATATAGTGAGCTCATGAATAGTATCATAAATAAAACTACCATGTAAACATGTGAAAGCCAAGAAATTGTAGACACTCAAATTTGTCTTTACAGTCATCACATTATTTTTTGCATCATTGTTTGCATTATTGTTCATGTTCGTTTGCATTATCATTCATGTCTATTTGCATTATCATTTGCATTATTGTTCATGTTCATTTGCATTATCGTTCACGTCCATTTCCATAAAAAAGCATAATAGGTCATTATCATGTAATCAATCCTTTATCATAACCATCAAATATTGTTTCATAATAAAATAATTATCATTAATTATTTTATTTGCATGAATCATTAAATTATTAGATCATTAAAATATTAAATAATTATCATCTCATTACCATCCATAGCGCATAATAAATCATAAACATTTCATGATCATTCAGAAACTGTTTTAAATAATTAATCATGATATCGTTTCGACAATCATTTTCATTGCATTTTCATAAATCATCATGTTTAAAACATTAAAATCAATGTTACATAAGTCATTTACATAATCCATATTCCCTTGAATCCATACTAGAATATTATTAAATATTTTTCATTCACATTTAGAAATGAATTTAGTCACTTCATTTAATCATTCACCATGCATTTGTTTTCCTTTTATCATTTTCACTTACATGCATCTCATTTTACTATGCAATGTGGGATTTTAAAATCTCCTTTTTGAAAATATTTTGTCCCACATTCGTTTCTCTCAATCTCTCCATCCTCAAAAACATCTATTTAATGAGGTTTTCCTCTCATTTTTCCCACCACGCTCCACATTACACTACACACTACTCTTGCATATTTTTACTTCAGGACGTCTTGTCGAAGATTGAAAATTGGAACTACTAACTATTTTGGTGCAGGAAAATTGATTGAAGAATTGATTTTGAAATTGACGGTCTTTTAGCTTAGAACACATTTCGATTGGTGCTTTAAAATGAAAATCTATCTTCCATCATATAGATTTTATTAGGGGGTGAATGAACATTGTTTTTTATGCTTGACATGGTAGGGAGTATGCTCTCACCTTGTACAAACTTGGTGATCAGAAAATAGATCCATCATATTTGTATGTGTTTAATACCTTAGAGGGGCTTTCCTCACAAGAGGGAACAACTCCAACTTGTTTTTCACTTGGGCCGGTATATAAAAGGATGAGACTAAAATATCAAGTCCTCATGGTATGCAGGACTTAGCCATGCAATGCCATTTGAAAATGGGTACCTACCTTTTATTTTAAAGGTATAAGAGCCCCTAATAGATTGGTTAAAGCCTTAAGTGGCTTGTTGTACGCTCACGAGGTGCCATGTCCCCAAGTATTCACTAGTACCCTCTTATTTTAGAAAGCCAAAATCCCTTCTATTTGTTGGTGCAGCAATGGTCATTGCCAAGACATCCACATTCTCATAGTTCTTAGTAGAGGTGAAGATTTTGTCATGGGAGATTCATGAGGGCTCGAATCTTGGTTGAATCGATAAGTGAGTTTCGTGTTGGGGGAGCCAGTGTGGCGAAGCTTCTAAGTCACCCGCTAAGAATAAGTGCGGCTGGGGAAACCCACATGGAATCCAGTGAATATAGTCCTTGCCAACCTTAGGATTTGTGCTTGTATTGTTAAAATCAAACATTTTTTCTGCTATGTCTTGTGTGTGTGTTAAATATACCTCAAAAAAAAATCACACCTAGTACTTGGAAACACCTTAAACCTTGCAAAATCCCAAAACATCAAACAAAAAAAACATACAAAATGAACTTATCGCTTAGATTTCTTGGGGCCATCATCCTTTAGTTCTGATTTTTCAATCCTTGCATTCCACCTAGTCTTTCCATCCCATATAGTCCTTGCATATTCCTAGTCTTGCATACATAGATCACATCACATAGTCCATGCATACATATAAATCATTCCACCTAATTCTTGCATGGACAACCCCTTGCTTATCAAGATCTTCTCACCTAACATTTGAGTGATCCGTGAATTTAGTCCTTTGCATATTCATAATTGATAAAATAGAACCCTTAGCTTGCACTTCCACTACTCTTCCTAGGTCTCAAAATAAACCCATTGGCTATCTATCATCCACATCACTTAAGGTTTATTATCCTTGAGTAGGGAAATCCTTTTGGAGTCCATCATCTCCTACACACCCTCTCTTGATAATTGGTCTCTTGTGTTTATCCATCATAACACAAGTCAAGCCTTGCATCATAACCAACTTTGGACCTAGAGTTTCATTTGATCTCTTGCATTCTTATCTTATCACATCGTATCATACCATTTTCATATCCCATCTTAGAATCATATCCTTTTCATTGCATCCTAGTCCTTACATATTCCTAGTCTTTCATACATAGATCACATCACATATTCCTTGCATACATATATATCATTTAACCTAATTCTTGCATGTACAATCGCTTGCATATAAAAACCATCTCACCTAACCTTTGCATTTTCCATGAATTTATTCCTTTGCATATTAATCATTGATCAAATAGAACCCTTATCTTGCACTTCCACTACTCTTCCTAGGTCTCAAAATCAACCCATTGGCTATCTATCACCCACATCACTTAAGGTTTATCATCCTTGAGTTATGGAACATACCATTATCCTTGAGTAGGGAAATCATTTTGGAGTCCATCATCTCCTACATACCCTCTCTTGATCATTGATCCCTTGTGTTTATCCATCATAACACAAGTCAAGCCTTGCATCGTAACCAACTTTGGACCTAGAGTTTCCTTTGAGATCTTGCATTCTTAGATTATCACATAATATCATACCATTTTCATATCCCATCTTAGAATCATATCCTTTTCATTGCATCCTAGTCCTTACATATTCCTAGTCTTGCATACATAGATTACATCACATAGTACTTTCATGCATATATATCATTCCACCTAATTGTTGCAAGATAATCTCACCTAACCTTTACATGTTTCATGAATTTAGTCCTTTTCATATTCATCATTGATCAAATACAACCCTTAGCTTCCACTTCCACTACTCTTCCTAGGTCTCAAAATCAACCCATTGGCTATCTATCACCCACATAACTTAAGGTTTATCATCCTTGTGTTAGAGAACATACCATTATCCTTGAGTAGGGAAATCCTTTTGGAGTCCATCATCTCCTATACACCCTCTCTTGATCCTTGGTTCCTTGTGTTTATCCATCATAACACATGTCAAGCCTTGCATTGTAACCAACTTTGGACCTAGAGTTTCCTTTGACCTCTTGCATTCATAGCTTATCACATCATATCATACCATTTTCATATCCCATCTTATAATCATATCATTTTCATTGCATCCTAGTCTTAGGTTTCATACATTATCTTTGGTTGAAAATCAGAACAATCACACTTCACAATTTAATCACCTCAAATTTGGTCAACAAGAAGAGCAAAAAATCCAAAAAAATTAGAAACATTTGAAAAAAAAACAAATCTATGTGTCCTCCAAGTCAAACTTCTCATCCTCCATACCAAACATGAATAAGATTTAATCCTCCATCCACCTACCTTCACCATCAAGAGTTGCCTAACACAATCCATGCCATTAATCCACAATTCAAGTGTCCACTTATCACCCTTATCCTCTATTCTTCATTCAGAGCCTAATAATTGCTTATCATCTATTTTCAAATGCATTTTTCCATGGAATTATTAAGTTCAAGAATCTTTGATTTGATTTGATTTCATATGTTCAACTCCACTTATATATCATCATCACTCACTTTCTTTGCACAATATTTTGTGACATATAGAAATGGCTCAACAAGCAGGAAGTTCTCAAGTAGAAGTCGAGCCAAATCTAGATATTGGACCAAACGAATTAGCTGAAGAACACATGGAACTTGAAGATAGGGAGGAGGCCAAAGTTCAAACAATGCATGTTGGAGAGGGGTCAGGATCACTTCCTTCTACAGCAATGGATGAGCATATAAAAGTAGCTGAAAAGGTGGGAAAACAATTTTCTTATAGAAATTTTGATCATTTACTTGAATTGTATATGGAGAAACTGAAATGTTATGTCGACTAACCTAAAAATAGGAGTAAGAGGTCAATGAATAAATCTGTAAATAGAATAATCCATGATCATTTCAATCATCTTGAAACACTTGAAAAAACCCAATTGTTATCATGTTTACTTCTTCGTAATGAGCTGAAAGAGACATTACAATTGTTGGGTGTACATTCTACATTGAATAAGAGGAAACACATGAGACTACAAAAAGATATTGTTGACAATGATAAAAAAGGTTTAGATTCCATTAGGAAAGGATCTCAATCAGTGGATAAGGCCATTGCAAGAAAGGTTATTTTGACATATGTTTTAAATAAATAAATATCAAGAAAAATAAAAATTTCAGCACTTTCCACTGAATTTGGTTATAGTAGAACCACACTAATAAAATATGAGAAAAAGAGAAAGGTTTTGGATGATAGTTTTGAAGGAAATTGTGCAATTATGTGTAGAGATCCCCGTTCTGATAGAATTGAAAATGCTATTAGGAACTTGATCTCAAGTTTTTGGAATGATCAGACCCATTCGTCATGAAATATTAGAGATGTTATGAGGCATAGGATTGAGCCTGGTATTTATGAAGAATATAGTAAACATTGGTTAGACATAACATAGCTTGAGATTTATATGAAATTTTGTAATATGTATCCTCATATAAAGATTGGGCAAACAATGTTGAAAGGTTAAAGCCATATTATGTGAAGATAAACAACCTTTTTGAAACTTTTTGTTGTCGTTATCATATTGAATTTGATCTCTACTATCAGGTTTTTCGAAAGATGAGAGAAGAAAGATATGGTTTTAAAAAGGAACATCCTAAATAGGTAAGTTTTTTTATAAAGGATCTGTTATGTGATCATGAAAATGAACCTCAAATAAAATGCATAAAAGGACTCTATGAAATATGTAGAAATTTGGCTAAATTTCCTTCAACAAAGGAAGATGCTAACCTAACAAAGACAATAAATTGCAAGAGTTAAAGTATGTAAAGTTTCAAACAAATTTTGCGAAATAATCCACAAGGCTAAACTATGTAGAAGAGGAGATACCTATTGTGAAATTTATGGGAGATTTTCAAAAATTGATACAACCATACATACAACATTCCTTTTATGCTAAGTGGCAAGTGTGTTAAAAAGAAATATGTCAATCTAAAAATGCAAAAGAAAGTAGAATACAAGATAGGCACATAACATCTAACACCTCAATGATTAGCCTAGTTGGATTCAAAACAAAGAAAGATGAAATTTTTTTTTGATTATACCTTGTCTTGAATCAATCCTTTGGTTGGCCCTTAATATCGTTTTGATGTGTGCTCCTTGGATGATAGACTTGCAATGATGGTGGTAGATGGATGATTAATGAAAGTGGTTGAATACAATAATGAATTCTAAGATGAAAATGCAAATACCAAGAGGTTGCAATAAATGGCTAAGATGGCTTAAATGGCTTGGGAGCATAAGTTTGGTATGAATCCACTCACTAACTCAATTAATGAGAAGAGGGGGATATTTATAGAAGAAATTAAATTCTCTAGAGAATTCAATGGTCAATATTGAGCTACCATGGCCAAGATGGAGGGCTATGATGAGTTGAGGACTCACAAGCCCTCACATATTGCTATGTGGCGGGTGAAGTGTCCAAAGGACAAGGTGAGATGGCAAGGGTACAAGTGACATGGAAAAAGGCCATGTGGTCCCAAGGTACTTGCAAGTACCTTGGGATGAGAGAGGATCTCCACAAAAAGTAATCCCTTGTCCCCAAGTGTGACTGAAAGTGACAAGTGAGGACTTTTAGAAAGTCCACCCTTGTCACCATGGGGATTGGAGATGGCCTTGGAGGAATAAAAGTGAAATTTTAATTCACTTTTTGGAAGAGACCAAAGGGTAAAACAAGATTCCCCTAAAAGGGGTCTTTGTCCTTTGGGTACGATGTGACATATGAGATGCCATGGGGAAGACAAATGCATGGGAGGAATAAGTGTGAATTTTTAATTCACATGGGGAAGAGGTCAACCCAAAAAAGGTAAGTACCAAGAAAGGTTGACCTAAGGACATGCTAGAAAGGGTAAGTGATTAGGATTAAGATTGTCCAAACAGGTGATTAGACTAATTAATGATGATTAGAGGCAAGTGGATAGATTTGGAGGATGTTACATTAATCCAAATTAAGGATATGCACATCTTAATGAAGGATTAATCAAATTAATCCGACTTAGTGAAAAGGTTATGGAGGATGTGACAAGGAGAGAGAAAGAATGAATTAAAAATTGAAGAGGATAATTGACTAAATTAAATAAATTGATTGCATTTATTTAATTTAGAGATGAAGTGGGCTAATGTATAAAGTATTTAATTAATTGAATTAAATGCCTTAAGAATGTTAGGGAAAAGAGGAACATTAATTAAATAAATAATTTAATTAACGTTTGATGAAGGGGATGAAGTGGATTAATGAAAGGGATAAATTTGACCTTGTGTGAAGGGTCAAATCTAGGTGTCTACATTTTCCCCTTCTTTGAAATATTGTTAGAATAACAGTGTTTCGAAGAAAAATAAAATGTAGATGACTCTATAGAGGAAGCAACTGAAAAAAAGATGCCTCGACATGGGAGAGGTTGCATGAGCTGCCTAAATGGAGAGGAGTGAAAGGGGATGCCCCAATCAAATGGGAAGATGACCAAGAAAGAGGTGTGGATAGATTGGTGGGGTATTCCCCCTCGAGAGGGCAGTAGGGGAAGAAAAAGGGGGCCTCGAGTAACTTATCGATATGAAAAAATGAAAGGTAGCGTTGGAAAGAGCTCAAAAAATGAGACAAGTTTTCTTTTTGAATGGAGTCGAATGGACATACGGGGTGCAAATGGCGGCCCCGAGAAGTTTGAGATTAATTAGGGAAAAAAAAACGTAAATAAAGGGAAAAATTCCCTGAATTTAAATAGAGGGGGGAAAGATATAAATAGTAATTTTATAATTACTATTCCTCATTTGGATAGTTGTTAGTTGAGAGAGAGAGGAGAGAAGAGGAAAGAGAAGAAGAAGAGATAGACGATGCTGAACGATTATGATGACGACATCATCCACGCGTGGACGAGGTGCACAGTTTCTACGCCAAGCATGCCATCCCACGCCAGGTTAGGCTCAAATCCCCCCTTTTTGATTTTATCATTTTTGGATGTATTTTGAAGTTTAATGCGTTATTGAAAACATGGGTTTTGGTTTCGGGGTAGATTAGGAAAATGGGTAGGAGGTAAAATTTAATTTCGTCAGGTGGGTTAGGAGAAATGTCCAAGAAGGATAGAGTTGAAAAACAAGGGGTTTGAGGAAAAAAAAGAGAGGGTTAGAATAAAATTTTCCCCGATTGGCCCCATACAAGGGCGTCCATGCCCAAAAAATAGATGTCCCTGTCTGAGGAAGGGCGGCCGTGCCGCATGGAGGGGCGGCCATGCCCTAGGGAGGGGCAGCCATGCCCTTGCTGAGCAGCCCATCCGCCTGACGGGCGGTGATGCCCTTGTCTAGGGTGGCCTCACCCAATGGGTGGTGACACCCCAAACAAGGGCGGCCCCGCCTTATGGGCAACGACGCCCCTAATAGGGGAGGCCGCATCCTGGAAAGGGGTGACCTTGCCCAATGGGAGGTGGCACCCCAAGAAGGGGTGACCCTTCCTAATGGTAAATAGTGCCTAGAAAAGGGGCAGCCGTGCCCCAGAACAGGGGTGGCCACTCCCCAGAAAAAGGGTGGTTGGTCTTAGAAAGGAACATATGAAGGGAATGAAGGGAAAAAGTAGAAAAAATAGAGAAAATGGAGGAAAAACAACTGAGGGAAGAGTGTTAGAAAAATTAGTTCAAACAAGAACCCGGGGCCGGGAAAGAAAGGAAGGGAAAGGTGTTGTAAGGGTAGGAAAATGTGAGTGAGAAAGATGTCTAAGGCTAGGAAAGAATTAAAGGAGATGATGTGGTGACTGACAGATTGTGTGGTTTGACTATAGAGGTTCGATACTTTGCAGATGCATGAGAGGAGATCAGAGGTGCTAGCAGTGACACAACAAGCGATGACCAGAGTGGACCATCAGTGTTTGGCATAGGCAAGGGTAATACATTTCTTAGGGTATCCATCCATTAGGGCACATGGAGAGATGTTGATGACCTTGATTGAGTGCTAGGATTCAACAACGTCAACATTCCATCTCCCAACAAGAGAGATGACAGTGACACTGGAGAATGTCTGGCGGATTTTGAGATTGCCCATAATAGGGCATATGGTGAGCAAGCTGAGATCAGAGGGAGAGGAGCTGGATCATACCATATGGATCCTGTTTGGGTGAGAGGACCTGCCAGTAGAGAAGAATGGCTTGGACGTGGATAACTACTTGGGGTTGGGAGTACCACCGCTGCCTTTGTATATTTGTGTGTTGATCAGTGAGATACTCATTCCGGATAGGAGTGGGAGATGCTACAACCTTGTCACATGGAGGTTATCTGACATATCATCGAGGGGAGGGATGGATAGTTCGTATGGGGTCCATGCGTCTTGGAACAACTATATAGAGACATGCACGAGATCTGCTATCGGGGAGTGATCAATGTGTGTCACGTGACATTGTTGCAAGTGTGGGCCTGAGAGCACATTAGTGTGGCCAGACTAGATGTGGTGCGAGTGGGTCATGAGGATATGAGATTGCTGGTGGCCTGGTGGTATGGTGCAAAGTATGAGTGGGTTTTTTGATATCGGGGGGTAGGAGATATAGATAGATGGAGGAGGTTTTTTGATGATTTGGAGGAGGAGGATATAGTGTGGAGGCCATATATGACACGACTCTTTAGAGGATTGAGGAAGAAGGAGGTGAGGCATAAGGGATACTTCATGAAGTGCTACTATATAGTTGGGAGAGAGCCACAGATAGTGGAGTCACAGAGGCCAGATCAGGTGACGAGGCAGTATGGGCTAGTGTAGGATATTCCAAGTGTCCCTAATATGTTCAGATAGATCACATGGGAGTGACCATGGGGTGATGTGATTTCAACAGAGTTTGCATGGGAGCACTCGGCGACATTGGTGCGAGAGCTAGTAGAGTATGTAGGGAGGGCTAAGGGATTGGTAGATGCAGGGATCACTATGAGATATGCAATGTGGTTTATGCAACACCATCCTATATGGATTACACCCAAGGTGCTGATCATAGAGGCATTAGGATTTGGATCAAAGGATGAGGCCAGAGTAGCAGGAGGGGGGAGGAGATGGCAGGAAGGCAGGGCTAGGGGGCAATAGAGGAGAGTAGGGGCAACCCGAGCAGAAGGAGATGAGAAGCCATGGGCAACCTTAGTAGGAGGAAGTGAGTAGAGAGAGTCAGAGGTGGGTAGAGCCAGAGGATGACAAAGGAGAGTACCGAGAGTAGGCAGAGTAGCAAAGCAACATGAGAGAGTACCAGAGGTAGCCGGAGCAAGTGGACAATAGGGGGTGCCAGAGGCAGACAAAGTAGGGGGACAAGGGGAGGATCCATAGAGAGATCAACGAAGATCAGGTAGGAGGAGGAGGAGATGGAGGGCTCGGGTCTAGTCCGAGGAGGGGAGACAGGATGTTGAGGTGATGGAGAGGGATGAGGATGATGTAATGGACAATAGAGCTGAACAGGTATCTAATGAGACAAAGATGGAGATGCACAAGAAGAGAGAGGATCTTGAGGTGATATGAAAAATGAGGGTTGGGAAAGGGGGACAACTGAGGAGAGTTCGAGTGGTGATTGGGGTTTAGCAAGAGCCCAAGAGACTAGAGATTGAGGTGCATGAGGAGAGAGATACATAGGAGGATGTGATGGATGTGGACGTCCTAGTGGTGGAGCCACTGGTAGTGATACTGTATGTCCCACTCGAGGACCCTATCCTATTATTGAGGGGGGCCCAAGTGAGGCTATAGATGATAGAGCAGAGGCTGAGGATTGCAGAGGTAGATGTTATCAAACTCGAGGCTAAGGGGAGGAGGCTTTAGGTAGAGGTAGTTAGGTTGGAGGCTACAGGATAGAGGGATTATGGCTTCATTGTTGAGTTCCTGACTTCACAGGTACATGATATAGAGAGGGAGAGAGATGATGGAGGAAAATGATTAGACAAAATGACCACAAAAGAAGAACAAAGGAAAGCACCAGGGGTGGATCAAATGATCAACCTTGCCTACATGCAAGCGCAAGGGAAACATAGTTCAAAAAAGAGGAAAGTCCAATGATGATTAAGATCAGAAAGTGGATAAATGGTGACGAATGATGAAGGACAAAATATCCCGGGGGTGGATCAAGTGATCGACCTTGCCTATGTAAAAGTGAAGGGGCAACATAGGTAACCAAGGAGGGAAAAACAAAGATGACTGACAAAACAAAGCCCCAGGGGTGGATCAAATGATCGACCTTGCCTACGTGAAAGCGCAGGGGCAACGTAGTTCACCAAAGACGGGATGGGATCTAGATTGAGACAAACATGATGGATGATCCTAGATGGAGACGATCAAATATCAGATTAGGATAAAATCTTAGAATGTTGGATAGTGGATGATGTTCATCCAATGCTCAACCATAAATATACCAAGTGACCAAGGGATGGATGGGAGGATATGATAGGATGATAGGGATATTGAGATCAGGATGGGTACATCATAAAGTGATTAGGAAGCAAGGTAGATAATGATTAAGCCCTATACAAAAGGCACCTATTTCCAGGTTTTCACTAATCGTACATATTCAAGGTGCCACACGGGGGTGGTTTTCACCATAAGATGAATTATTTCTCTTTACTATTTTTGGAGTTTTATTTTTATTTTTTTGATTTATTTGGATTTTGATAATTTTTTACTTTTTTTGTATTTTTGAGATTTTACTAAGAAGTATACCCCAGTTGACCTAAGTATAGAATTTCCTTAGATGCATGATGTTGATGGGTTCTTATAGGGGCTCTCCTTCGGGGATAGATAACCTGTATGCTCTAGAACCATATTTGGTGGTGATGACATAAGGGCCTAACCAATTAGCTTCAAATTGACCCTTCTTATCTTGACCTTCCCTATTCCATTGATTTTCTTTGAGAACTAAGTCGTCAACATTGAATTGATGAGGGAAGACCTTCTTATTATAGCTTCTTTTGAGCTGATGCTGATAGGTTTGCAGATGGTTATAAGCCAAGACCCATTTTTCATCCTACAATTCTAACTGTGCAAGTCATGCCACTCAAGTGTCTTCGTTAGTGATCAAATTCTTTAGTAATATTCGAAGTGAGGGGATTTTGACTTCAATTGGAAAGATGGCATCGATACCATAGACAAGGGAGTATGGAGTAGCACCAATGGGGGTGTGGATGGATGTGTGGTAGGCCCAAAGGGCAGGATGGAGATGGAGGTGCCAGTCTCAACTAGTGCTATTAATCATCTTCTTAATGATTTTAATCCATGTTTTGTTTGTTTCCTCAGGTTGACCATTTTACTTGGGGGTAATAGGGGGTAGACCAATGATGTTGGATATGATACATTTCACAACGGAATTTCATGCACTTATTCTTGAATGGCTTTCCATTGTTAGTGATGATGGTGGAGGGGATTCCATACTTGCAAAGGATATGGTAGAGGATGAACTTAGATATCTGAACACCAGTGATTAGAGTGAGTGGTATGTCTTCCACCCACTTGGTGAAGTATTCAGTGGCTGTGATAATGAAAGTGCGACCATCGGAAGATGGAGGGTAGATCTTGCCAACCAAGTGAAAACCCCATTGTGAAAATGGCCAAGGTGTCGTGATAGGCTATAACTCTTGTGCCGGGGCATGAATTAAATATGCATGTTGCTAATAGGGAAGACACCTTTTGAAAAAATCACAAGCATCATGTTCCATCAAAGGCTAGTAATACCTTGCTCTTAGAATCATTTTGGATAAGGCCATACCATTAGAATGGGCCCCACAAATACCACTATGCACTTTTGTTAATGCAGTGCGGGCTTTGGTCTTGTCTAAACACCAGAGGAGAGTTCCATCATACCCACATCGATAAAGCATATCATCGATGATGGTGTAGTGGGCTGTGCATTGGATAAATGACTTTTATTTGTTTCTTGTGAGGTTAGATGGTAGGGTGTTGTCATGAAGATAAGTGTAAATGTCTTGGTACCAAGGGTATTCAAGACCTACAATGTCACAAATAATTTCACTCTCAAGGATGTCATATGGAGGGATTAACAGTTGTTCTACAAGGAATTCACATTTGGTACGCTCTCTAGGCATATCCAGGAGGGAACCAATAGTGGCCATGGTATCAACAACTTTATTCTATATCCTAGGGATTTGGTCGAACTGGATGAAGATGAATTATTTCTTGAAGTCATCCACCATGCATTTGTAGGGTAACAACTTATTATCTTTTGTGAGGAATTCACCATTAACTTGCTTGATTACCAATTGAGAGTCACCAAAGACATGTAGGTTTGAGATACGCCACTGAACGACAATATTAAGGCCTGTGAGGAGAGCCTCATACTCAACAATATTGTTGGTGCAAGGAAAAACCAGTCTGAATGATTTAGGTATGTAGTCACCTTTGGGGGTGACGAGTAATACTCCTGCTCCTGATCCGTTGTTAGTGTGGGATCCGTCAAAATACAATGTCCATGTGGTGGATGTTGACACTACAAAGAACCCTTCATCTAGAAAATCTATCTCTAAAGAATACACATCAACCAATGGAGCATCTGCTAAATGATCCGCAATGACCTTCCCTTTGATTGCTTTGTGATCCACATATTCTATGTCAAATTCACTGAGTAGCATGACCCATTTAACCATGCAACCTGTCAATGTTGTTCTTGATAACATATATTTTAGCAGATTAACTTTGGAGATGAGCTTAACTAGATGGTTGAGCATGTAGTGTCTGAGTTTTTGGGAGCTAAAGATGACAGCTAGGTAGACCTTTTCCATTGGAGAATAATTGAGCTCATAACCGACCAAATTCTTGTTGATATAGTAAAATTCTCATTCTTTGGAGGATTCATCGTGTTGTGCCAATAATTCCCCCAATACCACATAAGTAACTAAAATGTAAAGGAGGAGGGGCTTTCCTGGGATAGGTGGCATTTGAATAGGTAGGTGAGCCAAGTATTCCTTAATCTGATCAAAACCCAACTGACATTGTGGGCTCTACTTGAATGTAGTGTCTTTCTTTAAGAGGTGTGTGAATGACTGACATTTATTGACAAGTTGAGCAATGAATCTATAGATGGACTAGAGATTACCTTGTAAAATTCTTAGCTATTTTAGATTATGGGGTGGAGGCATTTCCATGATTTATTTAACCTTAATGGGATCAACCTCAATTCCTCTACGGGAGACGATAAACCCCAAGATTTTTTCGACTGTGACACCAAAAACATATTTCTTTGGATTGAGTCATAGCTTATATTTTTCGAGGCGTTCAAAGATCTTTTTGAGGATGGCAGGGTGCTCTTCCCTTGTTCTTGAATTTCCTAAGAGATTGTCAATACATATTCTTCCATTATTTTTTTTTTTAAGGTTGTGGAAGATTATCGTCATAGCCCTTTGGTATGTTGCCCCTGTATTTTTAAGGCCAAAAGGAATGGCATTTTAGTAGAATGTACCACAGGGTGTTGTGAAGGTGGTCTTGTGTTAGTCCTCAGGGGCAATCTTGATTTGGTTATAGCTGGAGAAACCATCCATGAGAGATAGTATCTCGTGTCCTGTAGTGAGGTCGACCAACATATCAATGTTTGGTATAGGTAAGTCGTCCTTAGGACAAGCCTTATTAATATCTCGAAAGTCTGTGAAAATTCTAATGTCTGCGCTAGGTTTAGCAACTGGGAATATATTGGATATCTAGTCAGAGTAGTCAATTGGTTGGGTGAAACTTGAATCTAACAACTTTTCTAATTCTTTCTTCACCAGGAGGGCCACTTGACGATACATTTTTCTGAGCTTCTATTTAACAGGTTTTGCATCATGAAAGACATCTAGTTTACGTACCACCAAAGCTATATCAAGGCTAGGAATATCTGAGTATGTCCAGGAAAAATTCCTTCTTTCAAGAGATTGAGGATGGTAGAATTTTCTTCTGTTGATAGTGCCTTAGCCGCATAAGTGATCTTGGGGTTCTCTTCTGTTCCCAAGTTTACAACTTGTGTTTCCTTGATCAAGATAGATGATCAAACAAATAAGCGAGTTTCAACAAGGGGAAGATGAACATCCCCATTTTCTAGTGCCTCTTCGAGAATTTCACTAGCATATACACCTTTTGTTTTTACTATTTCTAAGTCACAAAGTGCCTCAGGGAGGTTTTCACTAGGTGACCCTTTTTTATTTTGTTTCTTTTTGTTTTTATGGCTGGGGCGTTCATCTTCCCCAAATACCATGAGATGCTCATACTAATCCACTAAGGGAAAGGTGCTGGGAGGTGCGGTACCTTATAGGTCATGATCTATGGGTTTAGGATGTTTAAGGGATAATGTGATGGTGCAAACAGATAGGCATTCAAACACGGTGGGGAGGTCAATGTGATCAGCACCATCGTACACATGTATGATGGATTCTTCCTCTGGCATGTCCTTGAGGGAACCGTTGTCAACACTAACATTTTTAGAAGTTCTAGAGGATGCCAGAAGACCCTTCTATTTGGTATCATAGCCTAAACCCATTTTCTTCGAATGAATGAAAGCTTCTATTGGTTGTAGGCATCCATGTTCTATCACACCAAGGCCTCCCCTCGATAGTTGTGTTTTTCAAAAAAATTGGAAGGCCAAGGATAGGCCTCTTGGAAATGCTATTTCAAGGGGGGAGATGGTTCTGGTTCTTCATGATACACCCATTGGATGATGCCATCTTTAGGTGTGTCTTGTTGCAATCCCAAAGAATGAAAAATGTTGGATCCTACAATTGGAGCTTTAAGGGTGATTGTCTTTTCTTCATTTTTTGGAACGGATGGAGATAGTTGCCCATATGTTCATGGTGAGGGTGACATGGTTACCATGTTCAATTTTGTACACATTTTGTACTCACCACATCCCTTGTTGATGAGATGGACCTTGGTGATGGTAGAACCAGGTGTGGATGATGGCGTGGATGAAGGGATGGATGATGTGGTATTGAGTGTGTTGGTGGATGGATGAGAATCAGATGTTTGAGGTGCCCCCATTTCTACTCCAAGGCAGTAATGTGAATGTGGAAAGGAAGCTTCTAGGGCATGATGATATTCAAATGGATGAGGGTTAGCCCATATGGTTACTTCCATTCCTTGAAATGGGAACTTCAAACATTGATGGTAGGTGGATGGGATGACTTGCATAGAATGAATCCATGGACACCCAAGGGGGATGTTGTATGGAAGATCCAGGTCAAGAACATGACACATAGTATACTATACAATGGGAACCACCTAAATAGGAAGATAAATAGAGCCCTTAGAATCTCTTTCTATGTTGTCATATGCCTTAATGGTGATCACCTGATTATTTAGGTAAGCCTGGGTGTATCCCACTTGTTGTATAAACTTTAGTGTACAAATATTTAGGGCTGAACCATTATCCAACAATACCCTTTTCACTTTATGACAATTCACCCTGACCTCAAGGTGAAGGGGATGGTTATGGCTTGAGTCTAGGCATGGCATGTCCTTTTGACTGAAACCTAATTGGTAGGTTGTGGACAAATTTCCTACTAATGCTTGGAACTGCGTGGGATCAATATCATCAGGGACTTGGGTGTTTTTTAAGGCATTATGCAAGATGTCTTGATGCATGGGGGCAGACCTAAGAAAATCTAGGATAGAAATTTGAGCTGAAGTCTTGCCCAAGTGGTCAAGGATGTTGTATTATGAACTGACAGATGGCTATTGGGTAGATGCAGGAGCAGTTGGAACTAGATGCAGGTCCGACAAGTGGTAATAACACATTGTGGATCTTTTACCTTGACGTGTATCATGGATACATGTGACTCCACTTGTTCGATGTATGTGACCACAACTTGATAATTGTATGGCACATTTTTATAGATGATATTATTTGTGCTAGTATTTTGATTATTATTGTTGTTGCTAGGGCTAGGATTATAAGTGGATATACTGGGACCCTGATTGTGTTTAGGAAAAGTATTTTGGTATATTTGGAGCTGAGCATTGGACAAAGATGTCATGTTAGCATCCACATGAATCTCACCCCAATCTATTAGATCTTGAACATAAGTTTTTAGTTCTTGACACTTATCCAATGTGTGCCCTTTGATCTTGTGGAAGTCACAATACTCGTTCTCTTTGAACCAAGTTGGCTTGGGATTGGATTCATCGAGGGGCTTGGTTACAGGATAAGTAATGGGGTAGTTGGTTTGAAAAAGTTTGTTAAAAAAAATGCTAAGGGGTTCTCCCAACTGAGTGAATTGTCATTTATTCCCCCCTTGGTTGTTTTGGTTTGACTATTGCTGAGGTGCTCCTTGGGGCACATATATGGCATTTGGGATTGGTTGCTACTGTTAAGGAGGATATTTATGTGAGGTGGTGGCCACCTAAACATGTTTGGTGTCAGTGACACCATCATTAACAATTTTTTTATTTTTATTCCAATATCGAGGCTTATCCTCAGAGGATTTCTCTTTATCAAAATTAAAAAGTATGACTTTCCCTTTAGCAACAAGAGCTCATTCTAGAATGGGACCGTTCTCCATGAGTGCCGCAAAGGTGGTGATGCAATGGATTCAAAAATTATGAGCCATGTTCGGATGAGAATTTTTGATGAACAATGTAACCATTTCCTTTTCTGATAGTGGTGATTTTATCCGACTGGCTAAGGCACACCATCTTTGCAGATAGCTAGCGAGGGTCTCTCCATCATGCTTCTTTTCTTTTAGAAGATCAAGCATGTCAATGTATTTTTCCAGATTGAAAGAGAAGTGGGAGACAAATTTCTTGAATAGTTGTGCAAAGGATTTGATAGATCCTTTTTCAAGGCCCATGAACTAGTTAAGGGCGACCCCTTGTAGGCTCTTAGGGAAAATCCAGATAAGATAGTTATCGTTATGCATGACCTCTTGGAAATGGGCATAAAATTCTTGTAAATGGGCTTTGGGGTCCTTGGTTCCCTTATACTTATCGAATTTCGGTATCTCAAAGTGCTTGGGAAAGGGAACCAAGGAGATGGAGGGATCAAAAGGATAAGGACATGTGTCCTTGAACTTGAAGGACTGCTTACCCATTCTAGCATGTAGATCCTTCAATGAAACTTTAACTTCTTCCAAGTCCTTATTGACAGGTGCTACAAGAGTTGGAGTAGGCTGATTGTATGGATAGTATTATAGGCATGATGAGGATGGCCCCATCGTGGTTGGATCATAGGTGGGTTGAGATGCATACAAATGAGTTTGCAGATTTTGATTAGTATAAGCTGGATAGGAGGATGACGTATTGTGATGAATGGAAGCCACTTGTTGGTAAGGTGGCTATTGCTGATAGTAAGAAGTGGGTGAATGGCCTTGCTGTTTTGTATAATTTTGATAATACAAAGAGGTAGGGCCCCCGTTTTGATGTGATGATGGTTATTGATAATAGGGGATGGAAGGTGCACCCTACTGGCAGGCTTGTTGTTGCTGAAGATAGTGTGGATAAGATTGGTATTTGCGCAATGGTCAGATGTTGCACGATGCATGGGGATGGATTAGATGGCTGCTGGTACAAATGATTCTGTGGCCATGGAGGATTGGTGTAAGGTGGTGGTTGGATCCATGTTTGGTTTTGAACATTCTCATGAGGATTTGCATTGAGGTTGGATGGAGCAATGTATGTACAGGATGGATGATAGAGATATTTCATAAGCGGATTATTGTGTGTTTGCATAGGGATATGTACATGCTGTTGTGGGGGTCGCTGCTTTGTTTGTTGTTGGTGAGATGGGTGACATGGAATGTGTTGTTGCTGGGGGATGGCTACAAAAGTTCCATGCAATGGTTGTGGATGATAGGATGCTGTTTGTGTTACTTAATGTGGCGATTGTGTGGGAGTCGAGACATTTTTTTGTGGGATGGACATATTATGCTGCGACAGTTGTTGATGGGGTGGTAGAGAGGAAGTAACAATAGTAGTAATGTGTTGAGGTACTATTTGTAATGAACATTGGTGGGGATGGATTGGAGGCCATTGGAATGCAGGTTGTGATAAATTGTTAGTGGGTATAGACCCTGGAGGTGACTTTAAAGCAAGGGTAGGTGTGCCCCTAGTGTTGATAGGTGGTTGTTGAGATGTAAGTAGTGGAGAAAACTAGATGTATGAAGACATTTCATAGGCATACAGATTGTGGGGTTCACATTATGCTATCAAAGCTGCAATTGGGAGATGGGGATAGCTAGCGACTTGGTGTATTAAAACATTGCCAAAGTTGGGGTTATACCAGTTTTCAGTGAGTGCACCTTCGGGGATATATAAATTCCTAGGGATATTTTGAGATGTTTGTGGATTGGTATGTGTGGGAAGAATGTGAGTAACAACCTATTGTGATGCATCAAATTTGGATGGTGGCTTGAATCCTCTCATAAGCAAGGTGGAAATAATTTTATCTCCACATTCATTTAGGAGATGATCCATCATTTGGACATTAATAGGGTCATTGAGGTATTCATCAACAACCACTTTGGGTTGGTTGACCATGTTCTCATCACTGGGTGGTGTGGTGTTCTGGATGTCAATATTCGATTGAGATGAGGTGCTGTTATGAGGATCTTGCGGATTGCTTGGAACATTATTGGGATCTTGAGGGATATTTGGTCGGGAACCTTGGATCTATTGGTCTTCCATTTTATTTTTTGCTTGTGAATGAGTCTGAACGAGCATGAACGTGCAAATTGACTAAGTGATCTAAGATGCAACTAAGCTTCTAAATGATAATCTAAATGATGATTTGGATTGGACAAAGATTGTTGGATTGGATGTTGGATTGATTGATAGGATCAATTGATGATGTATCAATTGATTGGATGATTGGATAATGATTGGATTTGATTGGATTTGATCAATAAAACAATTGATAATATTGGATGAAATCATATTGAAGATCAAAATGATTGGATAATTGGAAGGGTTTCTAAATTGGGTTCGAAAATCAACCTAGGTGATGTAAGGTACTGATTGATCAAATTAAGGGATGAACTGATGATCATGACACTGAATCCACCTTGAGATGGAAGGGGATTGATAGGGCTAAAGATGATGATTGACTTAGGATAGATAGTGATCCTAAGTGGATGTTCAAGGATGACAATTAGGTTCATGCACCTAGCTCAATTCGGATAAAAACTTCAAACAAAGTTTAGAAGATTCAGATTGATACGATGACGATGGATATATAAACTAAGGCTGATATGAATGCAACCTATATGATTTGGATGATGATGTGGATGCAAATAAATCATGATGCAAGCGAACGAGATGTGCAAACAATGGGATAGTCAATGGGCCCTTCGGAAACCATGGGAGGTTGGCTTTTTAGATCAGATTTGGAAATAGGTGTAGTTTTAGGGTAGGGCCGCCCAAAATTTTGGGCAAGGTCACCCCTTCTAGGAAAGGTTGCACAAACAAGTCAAGGTTACCCAAATAGGTCTTGGTTTCAACTTAGAGCGAAAAATGGTTAAACAGTTATTGATAAACAAACTTACAAAATGGGTAATCAGATTGGTGGAATGGGAAAAAGACCACTCAAAATGGGTGAATGAATGTACGAGGCTGGGGAATGATACTTAGAATGGGAAAATGAGTCCCAAAAAAAAGTGAACAACTTCCTGGAATAGGTGAATAGCTTCCCAAAATGGGTGAACAGTTGGGTGAAAAGGGGAATGGTGTTCAGAACGAGAAAATGGATATTTGAAATGGATGGAAAGATGGTAATAATAGGTAAATGTGTACCCTAGATGAGGGAACAACACCCATAATCAGAAAACATGTTCTCGAAATAGGGTAATGACAAGCGAAAGAAGGTCAAAAAAGGTTGTTTGGAAGGGTAGGGTCAACCCTCTAGGGTAAGGCCACCCCTTTTGGAAAAGTTCACCCAAAATTAGGGCAAGGTCACCCAAACAACGATAAAAGTTTCCCAAATAGGGGGCAAGGTTGCCCAAGCATGGAAAACTGGAAAAAGTTTTACTTAAGCAAGACAAACAACAATGAAGACAAGGAAGTAGGGTTGCCCCTTTAGGTCAAGGTCACCCATTGAGGGAAAAGTAACCTTTATGGACTGATTTGAACCTAACTTAGTCAAAAATAGTGATAGAAAAGGATGAAAATAATAAGTAGAAGGGAAAAATTGACTGACAAGTACTGGTTTCTCACAAGAAAACAGTTCAAACAACATAAGCCTAGGTCTAGTGTTAAGGGTATGGTTAACACAGTTTTCTATCCAGGTTGAACAAAGTTGCTAAGGGCATCCCTGATATATGCATGGTATGTGGGGCCCAAATCGTGAACACCAATCCGTCACAAGCCTGAGTCAAGAGCAACCAACGAGAGACTGGGAGCTCAAACCAACTCTTCACGTCTATCTAGGCATCACACTAGCTTTGATGCTCTACCAATTATGACACAGTTGGATTGAGGTATAGCTTTCACCTCCCCCCTTTATATAACCCACTAGTACGTGTGGTTGGGATCGTCCCTTGGGGTGATGAAATCCCCAAGTAGGTCCCGCTAATAAAATGAAAAACGGGTAAAAAAATTAAGTGAACTACAATTTCTCTTCACCCAAGATCACCAAATGGTGCAAGGGGATTGGATACATCAATAGTCCACTCCAAACACCACAAGTAGATTCTTTGACCTTTTAATTATCCCTATGTTCCTAGTTCAAAGAAAACAAAAGCACAAGACTAGTTAAACATAGTTTCTCCACCTCCAACACACTTGTCAGTAGTTTTGTTTTCTATCTTTGACAAGTGGATTCTATTTTTGGGCATGGTTGCCTCTATGTTTTGGGAATGGCTACCCCTTTGTGAACCTACAGACAAATAGGGGTCAAAAAATAGTGAAAAAAATAGCAAAACAGTTTGTTGTTTGGGCAAGGTTGCCCCTCCTGGGCAAGGTCGCCCCTTTGTAAACTTGCAAAAAAAAAAGGGTCAAAAAATACTGAAAACAACAACAAAATAGTCTGCTATTTGGGCAAGGCCACCCCTCTTGGGCAAGGTCGCCTCTTTGTGAACTTGCAAACAAACAAGGGTCAAAAAATAGTGAAAACAACAGAAAAACAATATGTTGTTTGGGCAAGGTCATCCCTCCTAGGCAAGGTCGCCCCTCTGTGAACTTGTAGACAAAAAGGGTCAAATAATAGTGAAAATAATAGCCAAAACAACCTACTATTTTGGCAAGGTTGCCCCTCCTAAGCAAGGTCACCCCTCATGGGCAAGGTCACCCCTCTATGAACCTACAAACAAACAGGGGTCTAAAAATAGTGAAAACAACAACAAAAGAGTCTGTTGTTTGGGCAAGGCCACCCCTCTTGGGCAAGGTCACCCCTCTGTGAACCTACAGACAAATAGAGGTCAAAAAATAGTGAAAACAACAACAAAATAGTCTTTTATTTAGGAAAGGCCACCCCTCTTGGGCAAGGTCGCCCCTTTGTGAACCTATAGACAAACTATTGGCAAAACAAGAAGATACAACTGAGAGGGGGGGTGAATCAGTTGTAATAGAATCAACAACTTTAATCAACCTATTAACCTTTAACTCCAGATTTGAGGAATAATAGTGAAAGAAATAAATACACAACACATAAGAAACACATAATACCAATATTTTTATGTGGAAACCCTATTAAGGGAGAAAACCACGGTGGAGGTTAATCTGCAATTATACCTTGTTAAAAGTATAATAAAAAATAAATAAGGAATGCACTTGTATTCAGGAACACTGCCTAGAGCTCACTTCTCAAAGAGAATACAATCAGATTAAAACCATCTGAGTGGTATGAATTGAGAAAATAGCTTCTCCAAAAGCTTGATGAATGTTTCGATTAGACACATACACTTTGCTCAATCTTCTTTCACATTCTTCTTTGCTCTTGGATGATTCGACCTTTATTCGCACTTGTACATCACTTGTACACTTGAGCATACACCACCCACTTACATTCATACCACAAAAAAACCTTTCTTGTATATCCACTACATGGATTTACATCAACAACTTCATCAACCATAAATAATAGATGAATTATAACTATCGGCCTCAATACATGAATTCATATTTATGCGCACCAACACAAGTTGGTCACAACAAAGATAGGACCCAATCCAACATCCTCAAACATGCCAAACAACAAGAAATTAATCCATAAGGATTCACAACATGCTATCACCATCATCTCAGCCAAGAACATGAAAAATCGAACATAGGAAAAATATTCAACCACGATCACACCAAGTAGTGCAAACATGCAAAAAACATAGAACATGATCTAAAATCATCCACGAATATCACAGGAACATACACAACAACTAGAATTACCTGAATTCCAACTTCCTCTTCCAAGAACAATTGCTACAGTACCAGAATGACTATAGGAACACCAGAACACTTGCACAAATATTTGATGCATACTATTGAGACTTCTGGACATCATACTAGATAGGTTCAACAATAAACCCATTAGCGTGCAACACCTGAATATCAACATACATAACATTTCATTATTCTGACCTTCTTAGCTTCATTTTACCATTCTGAGACTTCTGGACAACATGCTAGATAGGTTCATCAATAAACCCATTAGCGTGCAACACCTGAATATCAACGTACATAACATTTCACCATTATGATCTTCTTAGCTTCATTGGCGGCCAACACATATGTTTAATATAATTTTCTCAATATCCTTGACATATACAACCTTAAGCATCATCAATGCTAATAGTGTTGACATCAATGACAACCACATATCAACAACACAACCACAACATCGAACAATCTCCCCATTTGGCATTGATGGCAACACATGATGTGAAAAAGAATACCATCAACCCAAACTAACTCTTCCATCTTCTCCCTTGCACTTCTCCCCCTTTGTTATACAAAGGTTATTCACTTTACACTTCTCTCCTATTGCACTTTTTCACATTGTACTTCTCTCCCCCTTTGACATCAATGGCAAAGGTTCACATGCTCTGAACCACATATTTTAAAACATCTGACTACTCCCCCTGAGTAGCAGTCACAACATCAATCCAGAATATGATATAGAAATGAATTCATGGACTAATGCAAACATCTACATCATCAACTCTGATCAGGAGGGGAAATCACCCCTAACTTGCCTTTGAGGTACTCAAAATTATCTTTAGGCAATGGTTTAGTGAAAATATCTACAACTTTCTCTTTAGTAGGTACATATTCCAGTTTGACTTCTTTCTCACTCACTTTATCTTTCAAGAAGTGATATTTGATGGAGATATGATTTGTCTTTGAATTCATCACTGGATTCTTGGAAATGTTTATGGCACTTGAATTATCATAGAATATGGTAATAGGCTCTTCATAATCAATCTTGACATCACTTAGCATCTGCTTCATCCACATTAATCGTGTACAGTTATCAACAACAACAATGTATTCTGCTTCAATAGTAGATAAGGAAACTGAGTTTTGCTTTTTGCTTAACCAAGTGATAGGGAGGGTTGAAGGAATCACTCCATGATTCCTACTCTAGGTTTTACTTGGAAGACCCCTATGGTGTCTCACTTCACCACCTTAACCTATAGGACCTAATTCTTGACTAGGCTCCCCTGGTTCTCCTTGCCAACCCAAATACCAACACATATTCTTCCAACAAAGTCAACCTTGGTGCTTTCTTTGCAATTCTTCCCTTAGCCCTTAATCCACCCTAAAGGCTAACCTACTGCCAATACTAGATTTCATCTTTGTAGGGGTGTGGAGATGCTTATCTTAGGTTCAATCCATCATATTATGGTTCCTGAGGTTCCATCTATCTTCATTTGCCCATCCCTTCCTCCAACCCTCCCTATAAGAGGTGGTGAATGTCTTGCCATCCTTCTTGAAAGAAATGGTGTTCTCTTTGCCATCATATATGGCACCTCTGTCATACTGCCATGGTCTACCCAATAGAAGATGGCATGCATCCATGGGCAACACATCACATAACAAATTATCTTTGTAACCTCCAATGGAGAACTCCACCATTGTTTGTTCATTTACAAGAACACTCTACCCTTTGTTCAACCATGTTACTTTGTAAGGGTTAGTGTGGGGTACCTTCTCCAATTTCAATTTCCTTACTGCCTCTTCTGAGATTATGTTATCAGTAGACCCTGAGTCCACTATAACCTTACACACCTTTCCAAGGATTTTGCACCTTACCCTGAATAAGGCTCTCCTTTTCTTTGGCTCTTCCTTGACCGATTGTCTGATCAAAACTCTTCTAAACATTAGGTTCTCCCCCATTTTCGATGCAATGTGATTAACCTCAAGTGATTTGGTACTCATGGTGTCCTCTTGAGCATATGCCACTCTCTTCTCAGTATTTGATGAAGTTGCTTTCTCCGAGCACCTATAAGCTGGATGTCCTACTTGCCCATAATTATAACACTTCATACTAGCAAAGTATGAGTTGCTTCTACATGCTCCTCTTCCTATACTTGATCCTCCTTGAGATCCTCTACCTCTTCCATAACCTCCTCTAGAAGATGTTTCACTTCCATGCTCTGTGAGTTTGGACTCTCCCTGGTTTCTTTGTTCAGTCCCTCTATCATGGTAGCCACCCCTATGCCCTCTTTGATCTCTACCTTTGCCTCTACTCTTAGAAGCCTGATCTTGTTTTCTTTTGCTTCTTTCCTCAATCTTAAAAGCCAATTGGTAGCATTGGTGTATTGTCTTGGGAATTAAAAGAGTCGTCTCCTCTTGAATGTTCCACTTCAAGCCATTAAGATACATAGCCACCTTGAGACTTTCATCTTCTGAAACATTATACCTCATACAATGTTTTTGAAACTCCTCTGTGTAGGTGTTCACATCTTGGTCTCTTTGCTTCAAGCTTTGTCTTTTCTTATGCAACTGAATCTCATAATCATCTGGCATGTATGCTTCTCTCACTTTGGCAACCATACCCTTCCAAGTTGAAATAGGCTTTTTACCTTCCTTTTCCCTCTCTGTCTGGATGAATTTCCACCATGTCAAGACAGATCCTCTCAATCTTGATTTGGCCACCTTCACCTTTTGTGCTTCAGTGACTCCATCACACTCAAAATGGTTTTCCATACCGTCTATCTAGTCCATGACTAGGTTAGCTTCCAATTTCCCACTAAATAGTGGTATGCCTTTAAGTGCTTTCCCACTCAAAGCTTTCAATGCCTTCAAGAATGATTCTTCTTGTAGAATAGGGTCAAGTTCAGGGGTCTTGTCTTCCTCTCCAACCTCTTCATTCTTTGGTACCCTGCCTTCCAATCTATCACTGACCTCTTCGGCCTTGGTTCGTGCATTACTCAATGCTTGCTCAAGTTGAGCTAGTCTTTCTCTCAACCTCCTATTGTCTTCCTCCTGATCTTTGAACTTCTTTTCCAACTCAATGTTTGTCACCATGGTTGTGGAACCACTAGATTCAAGGTCTAACATACAAGATTCTATCCCAAATCTTTTGCTTGCTCTGATACCAATCTGATAGGGAGGGTTGGAGGAATCACTCCATGATTCCCGCTCTAGGTCTCACTTGGAAGACCATTATGGTGTCTCACTTCACCACCTTAACCTATAGGACCTACCTTTTGACTAGGCTCCCTTGGTTCTCCTTGCCAACCCAACTACCAACACATATTCTTCCAACCAAGTCAACCTTGGTGCTTTCTTTGCAATTCTTCCCTTAGCCCTTAATCCACCCTAAAGGCCAACCTACTCCCAATACTAGATTTCATCTTTGCAGGGGTGTGGAGATGCTTATCTTAGGTTCAATCCATCATATTATGGTTCCTAAGGTTCCATCTACCTTCATTTTCCCATCACTTCCACCAAACCCTCATTTAGGGTTAAAAAGGATACTAGCCGGAGGAGCCCCAATTAGCCCTCCTTCACAGAGAGAACACAAAATCTTTCTTTTGGGTTCTTGGTCCTCATGCCTACCTCTTGAATATTTTAGTGGCCTTAACACTCCACTATCCGTACACAGGTTTGATCTTCAATTTGGCAAATTTGGCCTTTTGAGCCCTTTCCCTGACCACACAGCAGACTGTCATGAGTTTCTCTCACCAAAATGATTGATGAAGCTTCCTCCTTCATGCTAAGTCTTTGCAAGGAATCTAGTTGCCCTCTCCACACCATGACTTGATAGGGAATGATCACCTCTTGCAAATCAAGTGCCATGCACTCCATGTCTTTCCTAGCCGGACACTGCCTGGCTCGCCAAAAGACTTCCATGGTGTTTCCTGAACTATTAAAGACTCCTACACCTATCATATATACAATCATGGAGTCTAGTCACAATTCCCAAGAGACTGTACGCTATGTACAGAGGGAGTGTGATCTAAACCTCCATTTTCAACTACCTAACTGTCAGAACAACAACTATGAAAGAAACAACTATCTACAAATAGAACTTCAAACCTAATTAAGAATCAAAGGTACTACCACAAAATGCCTAGTTCACACTCACATTACATCTTACACTACCTACAGAACCAGATTCAATCCGTTTAAGCTCTCTTTTGAACCAAAACCAGAAATTCACATTAAGAATCCACTGTTTTTCCTTTGAATTCAAACTCTCAAATCAATGTAAAAGCTTCCAACCTCAATTCCATGTCGAGGTCACCCTTATATAGGGCTAATAAAGTAGTTAAGCTTGGCCTTAACCCCTGCCTAGTCGCTTGTGGCTCTCTTTAAGCCTTATTTCAAAACTTAGGAAACTAACACCTAAATAAGGCAAAAAGGTCTTAAGCCTTTCTTGTAGCCAAAACTCAAACCTAAGCAATGGTCAACATGACCTTAACCAACACAATACATGATCTCAAATTCCACTAAGGCATAAACATAAAGGAATAGGAAGAGATTGCTGAGTTTGGCCTAAACAAATTGCCAAGTCATGACCTTCTAGACAACTTTCCTAAGGTGAACTATGGGGTGCTCCTACACCACCAAGACACTAGCTTCTTCCATAGGAAGAACACTCCACCACTTGTACTTTTCCTATCATTAGTATTGCTTGCCCAATCTACATCAGTATAAGCATTCAAAATCACATCATCATCCTTTGGATACCATAATCCAAAATCAACTATTCCTTTCAGGTATTTGAAAATCATTTTTACAACAGTTACATGTGTGTGATTCCTTTGGATCTTCCTGAAATCTAGCAACCATGCATACAACATTCATTATATCTGGGCTTATCTAGGCTAAATACAATAATCCACCAATCATTGACTTGTATCTTGATTGATTTTCTTTAGGAGTCTCATCCTTCTATGTGATTTTGCATCTGGTCACCATAGGTGTGCCAACTGGCTTTGATTCTCCCATCCCAATTTTTTTTAGCAACTCCTTTACATATTTGGACTGAGATATAAAGATTCCATATTCTAATTGAGTAATTTGCAATCCCAAAAAGAATTTCAGTTCACCTATCATTGACATTTCAAATTCACTTTTCATTTCATTAGCAAATTTCATACACAAATCATCATCACCTTCAAAAATAATATCATCAACAAAAACTTCAATTATCAGCTCTTTATCTTGATCCAACTTGAAACATAGATTACTATCAGTAGTACGCTTACTGAATCCAAGCTTCAACAAGTATTTTTCCAATGTAGCATACCAATCTCTAGGGGCTTTCTTAATTCCATGTAGAGATTTCTTCAATCGACATACCATGTCCTTTTCACCAGTCAATTGAAATCCATCTGGTTGTTCAACATAAACTTCTTCTTCTAGTTCACCATTCAAAAATGCTAACTTTACATCCATCTGATGAAATTTGTAATTATTGAAAGTAGCACAAGCAAGAAGTAATCTCATAGCTTCTATTCTAGCAATAGGGGCAAAATTTTCACCAAAACCTACACCTTCCATTTGTGAATACCCTTTACAAACCAATCTTGCTTTATTTCTGACCACTTCTCCTTGTTCATTAAGTGTATTCTGAAACACCCTTTTGGTTCCAATCACATTCTTGTCTTTAGGTCTAGGAACAAGTTCCCATGTCTCATTTTTTTGTATCTGCATCAATTCTTCTTTCATGGCTTCCATCTAATATTCATCTTTGCATGCTTCATTAATATTGTTAGGCTCAACTTTAGAAATCAAGCAATATTATTCTAGAATTCTCCTTCTAGTTTTTACACATTTGATTTTGTCTCCTATGATCTGACTATCATAATGATTTCTTCTTACATACTTAGTAGTTTTGAAGTTTTCTCTTACCTCTTGTTCTTGTGTTCTTTCTTCTGCATTTTTACTTGCTTCTGCTTCTTGATTTCCTTGGTTCACCGAAACAATTTGTAGTTGACTCTGTGATTGAACATTCTATCCATTGTTAGAATTATTGTGATCACCATCTAAATCATATCCATTACATCTAGATGGTTTTCCAATATCTTCATCAACTTTGACATTAGCGCTTTCAACTATTCTCTTCAACCTTTTATTAAAACACCAGTAAGCTTTGCTCTTAGTAGAATAACCTAGGTAGATTACTTCATCACTTTTAGCATCAAACTTGCCTATATCATCAACTCCCTTGATGTAGCATTTGCTTCCAATTTTTTTGAAATACTTTACACTAGGCTTATAACCAAATCATAGCTCAAAAGGAGTCTTACCAAAATTGCTATTGACATTTACCTAGTTGATAGTGTACACAATAGTGCTTACTACTTCTATCCAGTAGAAATGAGGAACATTTTCTTCCAACATCATGGTTCTAGCAGTGTCTAGATCTGTTCTATTCTTTCTTTCAAAAACTCTATTCTGTTGAGGGGTCTCGGGAGCAAATAACTGTCTTTGAATTCCATGCTCTTCACATAAAGTATTGAATTCTCTAGAAATGAATTCTCCACCTCTGTCTAATCTCAAACATTTAACCTTTAGACCTGTCTCATTCTCTACCATAACTTTGAAATTTTTGAACTTTTCTAATGCTTCAAGTTTTTCTCTTAAGAAGGGAACCCATATCATTCTTGAATAATCATAAATAAGCAACATAAAGTACCTTTCACCTTGTAGAATTTTGATTCTAGAGGGACGACATAGATCAATATGTACCAATTCCAATACTCCATTAGAGTTGTACTGTTTGCTCTGAAAATGGTTTCTAGTTTTCTTTCCCATCTAACATTCCTTGTAGATAGTGTTAGTTGGCTTCACTATCTTAGGTAAATCTCTAACCACTTGAGAAGAACTTATCTTTAAAATATTATCAAAGTTCACATGAAACAATTGCCTATGCCATAACCAACTTACATCAATCTGAGCAATCAAGCAACTTCCATTAGCAATAATCAACTGAAAGATATTACCTTTTGTCTTTGTACATGAGGCAATTAATTTTCCTATATTTCCCAGTATCCTACACTTACCATCCTTGAATTGAAGATTGTATGCCTTTTCTACCATCTGTCCAACACTCAACAAGTTATTCTTTAAGCCTTCTACATAAATAACATCATCAGTATTATGCTTACCACAAAAATAAATAGTGCCTCTACCACGAATCACACCAGAAGTGTTGTCTCCAAATCTTACAATTCCACCATCGTAATTCTCCAAGATAACAAAATAATTTTTATCACCCGTCATATGATGTGAGCATCCGCTGTCAATCACCCATTCATCCTTTTCTTCAACTTTGGTTACAAGAGATTTATCAACATTCACATTACTAGCAGATTTAGTGGACACCTGACCATTCTCTTTGATAGCAATAAATACCCATTCATCTTATTTTCCATTGTCTTTATTAGATTCATCATTAGTAACACCTTCTTCAACATAACAACACTTTCTTTGAAATCTAGTGTCTTTAGGCTTGTATTTAGAAATTATTTCAAGACACCTTGATGCAAAATGACCTATTTTACGATAGGAAAAACATTTAATAGGTAGCTTTCCTTTATACTTACCATGGCCTCTGGATTCTCTTCTTATAATTATTGCTTCCAGTTCTTCTAGATCTCTTTTTTCATCTTCAATATTTTTCATCTCATCTTCATACCTAAATGTTTTTTTGGAACTTTCTCCTGTATCATATTTCTTTTTTCCTAGATATAGTGGCTTTGAATGCAGATTCTACTTTAGGAGTAGATTCACCAAATTTGCTCAACTCAAAGGCTGCAAGTTTTCCAATTAGCATGTCTCTTGTTATTTTAGTCACTGACCTGAGTTCATCAATAGCATGAGATTTCGCTTTGTAGGAAGGAGGCACAAATTTGAGTATCTTAGAAACAATTTCTTCTTCATCCAAGACACCACCGACACATCTGATGTTTGTCACTAGTTCATTTATTTTCTGAGAGAAAGAGTGGATGTTCTCATCTTCGCTCATCTTCATGTCCTCCCATTTTCCTTTTAGAATTTGTAGCTTAGCAACTTTCACAAGTGGATCTCCTTCATACAATAACTCTAACTTTGTCTAGATCCCATGTGCAGTCTTCAGACCCATCGCATTTGACATTTCAGAATTTTTCAAGGCACTCACCAATGATTTAATAGCTCTGGTATTAATTTCAACTTCTTTGATCTCATTAGTAGTAGAGGGACTATTATGAGGAATAGTATATGTATCTTTTATAATCTTCCAAAAGGGTTCACCAATGGACTTCAAATGACATTCCATTCTGAATTCCCATATGATGTAGTTTGTACCATCGAATCTTGGACTATACTTCTTGTAAGATGCCATGTCGGATCACCTCAAGCTTTTAAGCTTTACCTTCAAAGGAACTATCTTTGATACCAATTGTTGGAAAAATAAGAAGATACAACTGTGAGGGGGGTGAATTAGTTGTAACAGAATCAACAAATTTAATCAACCTATTAACCTTTAATTCCAGATCTGAGGAATAATAGTGAAAGAAAGAATTACACAACACATCAAAAACATATAACACCAATATTTTTGCGTGGAAACCCTATTAAGGGAGAAAACCATGGTGGAGGTTAATCCACAATTATAACCTATTAAAAGTATAATGAAAAATGAATAAGGAATGCACAAGTGCATTCAGTCACACTACCTAGAGCTCACTACTCAAAGAGAATACAATAAGATTAAAACCATTTGAGTGGGATGAACTAAGAAAATAGCTTCTCCAAAAGATTGATGACAGTTCCAGTTAGGCACATACACACTACTCAATCTTCTTTCACATTCTGCTATGCTCTTGAATGATTTGACATTTATTCATACTTGTACATCACTTAAACACTTGAGCATACACCACCCACTTACATTCATACCACAAAACAACCTTGCTTATATATTTGCTACACAAATTTACATCGAAAACTTCATCGACCATAAATAATAGATGAATTATAACTGTTGGCCTCAATATATGAATAAATCTTTATGCACGCCAACACAAGTTGGTCACAACAAAGATAGGACCCAAACCAACATCGTTGAACATGCCAAACAACAATAAATTAATCCATAAGGATCTATAACACTCTATCACCATCATGTCGGCCAAGAACATGAAAACTCGAACATACATCAAAAAAATCTTCAACCACGATCACACCAAATAGCACGAACATGCAAAAAAGATAAAACATGATCTAGAATCATCCATGAAAATCACAGGAACATACACAACAATTGGAATTACTAGAATTCCAACTTCCTCTTCCAAGAACAACTGCTATAGTGCTGATGTAGACACATAAAAATGACCTAGACCTGCGACCACTATTTTACCACTTCCCATCCTAGCATAATTGTAACATTTGAATTATGTCCCTAACCCACATTCAACTATTAATTAAATAATTCATGATTATTTAATCAATTTAGAATCTTTCGTTCTTCATGATTATTAAATAAATAAATATTATTTATTTAATTTAATATGTCACTAATTGTCAAAATCTTCTCTTAATTAAATAAAGTCATCAATTTATTTAATTAATCTTCATCATTAATGTCCTCCTGATTATTAAATTAATATATTTTAATATATCTATTTAATATGTCACTAATTCCCAAATCCTCTCTTAATTAAATAAATTCATTTATTTATTTAATTGATTAACTACTTCTTCTAAATTAAATAATTATTTTAATTATTTAATTGTGGCATGTGACACCTTGTTATTTTTAAATAAAACAAATCATTTAAAAATATCTCACATGGTTAACTATTTCTTCATTTAGTAATTAATTCCAAAAATCAATTACTTCTTATCTCACAAAATCCCTATTTTGAATTAAATTAATTCAAAATGGAATTATTCCTCTACAAATCAAGTAATTTCCAAAATTATTGATTTTCTAAAATCTCATCTTCTTGTCTTCTGATTTCTTACTAATTTCATCTCCACTGTCACATTCAGTCTGGATTTAATTCATTTAATTAAATCTTATTTACACCTATGGGTATTTTACCCTAACCCTAATTAGGGTTGCCTTATTGAATCTTGACCTTTGATTCTAGGGTATTCTTCAATCTCTCATCTTGTCCGTTCATTCAAGATTGCATTTTCTATAAAATGACAATCTTGATTTCATTTTCGGATCCATGATCATTTAATATAAACTTTTATTATAGGCATTCTAGAGATCATAGACTTTATTTACTATTTGCATATTAGAAATTGCTTTCTAGTGTGCATAGTTTGATATTTTAAAATCCTTCAAAAGCATTGTTAAGGCTAGGCATTAGAGAAGTTTGCTCACAAAGAAATCTGAGGGCATTCCATCATTGCAGCAAGGCTTGAGAAGGTGCAATGGAAGCAATCATGAATAGAGAAGATTGGTGAGATCATTCCATTTCACTTTATTTTCCTTTTTATATTCTTATGTGTTTCATTGCTTGATATTAAACTAACTTGCAGGTACAGCTAATTGTTTGAATCTTATCTTGCAGGATTTTTTAGATCATTACATTGGTGAACCCGACAAGTTTGTTTAACACATTTTTTGTAGATTTGTTGCTTTTCTTGTTTGTTTTTGTTGTTTTGCAGGTTACAGCCAAGAATTCGCACAAAATCCCGTCATCTTCTTTAGAGCACAGAAAAATGGGAAATAAAAATTAAAAAATGATTATCTGGGTTTTGTAGGCCTTGTTTCTAGCTTTCCAAAACTTCAAACGATTTAAAATTTTGTTAAGATTTGAGAAAGTTATGGTCATTTTACTATTTGCTATTTTTTTTTAAAATTCTGGTAAAAATTTCGCCTTTTAGAATTGTAATCTGGATCCGACGCGACCGCGGCCAGTCTTTTTTTTTCTGGGTTTTAAATGAACCAATCCTAGGGTAGACACACTTAAGGATTAAATTTATCAACCCTAGGGTAGGCATTTTTTTTAAATTTGGAATTTATCAATCTAGGATAGTCACCACACAAAATTTTGTTGAATTAAAATGAACACCATGTCTGTGTGAAGCAACATCTTCACTTAGATTAGAAAATATTTTTTGTGGGATTAAAATTGAACACTTGCTTTGTGTGTTTTGGATAGTAGGCATATGCTCTCCCCTTTACTGGGTGATCAAAAAGCCAGACCTATCTTTTCTTTCATACTTATGCATTTACTGCTTTCATACAACCCTTAGCAGGCCTGCCGTAGTGGGAAAAAGTACTCACCCTATGGGAACGACCTAAGTGGGAACACCTAAAGCCAAGGTTTCCAACCCACTATAATCAAAAGCAATTTGTTGATGAAAATCCAACTTGACAGTAGTTGATAGGATAACCATCCCCAAAACCTTTGTTCTAAAGGTTGGGAGGTCTCTCGAGGGAGTATATCCATTGTCACACTGAATGAAAAGACTTACTAAGAACCTAGTGTAGTAGCCAGCCGTGTCAAGTAACCAGACATCCTTTCAATCACAGTGCAAGGGGAGGGAAGAATCTCCCCCCAAGACACTCACCATATAATCACCACGGACTGTTTGCTCAGGGGATTCGGTATCCACTTCCGTCACCTTGAGTACGCACCTGGAAAAGACAAAAACACAGGCGCCCTCTAGGGGGTGACAAGGCTGTGTCAGTCGACGTGATTTTAAGATGTGGGCTATGATTGCGAGGATGACCCACTTGACTTTTAAGAGTGAGTTTGTTTGAACAAGCATTTCATATTGTTTTGATTTCTGTGTTTGCCAAAAATCTTCAAACAAATTGCAAAATCACAAATTGAAATCACAAAAAACTGGTAAAAAATTATAAACTGTCTTCCTTCACTGTTTCAAGTCAAACTAGACTCTAAACTGCTCAATCATCATTAAAACATTGCATTTTTAGATACCATCTAGCCCATTAATTTGCATTGGTAGCTTCACCACCTCTCTAGACACTCACTTTGGCAGATTTTAGGAGTTGACTCTTGTCATCCATTGTCCAAACTTTGCATTCATTAGTAGGTTGTCATTGGACCCAATTACCTTTGTCATTTCATCAAGTCTTTGGTGAATTATTTCCCACTCAATAGTCTAGTGTGGAAATTTCACTTTGTCTTAGTTATAGTCCTTCCACGGTCCATTGATTTTCCAAAAGTTGAATCATTGCACAAACATTGCTTGTCCAAGTTTGTCCTTTTTAGATCTCTCATTACTAAGTGCATCTTAGGCTCCATTAGTTGCATATCATTTAGCTCATCCTTTTAGTACCACACCATCCTTGCATTCACAAGCCTTTAGTCTTGTTTGCATTCATAGCATCCTTTAAAAATCCAAAAAGAAACCAAAAAAAACATAGTCTCATATTTAGATCATTTTCTCCATCATCCCAAGTTGAGCAAAACTTTGTATGGTTGAAACTAGACTACAGAAAAAGAAACGACTTATGGATTCTTTTAGACAAGACAACAACTTTCCTGAGTTCACAACTGGCATGGACTCATTTCCCAATACCATGACTAATCCTTGTTTTGACATGGAAAATTCCACAATCAATCCTTTTAGTGAGATGAACATGCCATCATCTCCCTCACATATTTTTGAACCATTTATCCGATGGGATCAAAATGGGGATGTCTTTGAAGAAGACATATTAGCTGCCACTCAACATCCAGAAGTTGCTGCTTTTGTAGAAGAAGTAGTCTTAAATGACTCTTCTAGATTTCTAGCTATGCTCCTTGACCAAGGGGCTAAGTTACCAAAGGGATTTGACCTTAACACGCTTAGACCAACTTCTCCCACTCCAACATCATACATGGGAGCCTCTTCACAAAACATCATCAACACAATCCATGCTACCTCCCTTGGTCACACTACCACCACAACCAACACAACATCTATTGGGGGATCATCCTCCCACACCAACACCACATCACAATCCATCCCACAACAAACATCCACTATTCCTTCACAAACAATGGCGGCAACCACATCAAACCTCCTTGGAACCACATCTAGTTCCATGAATACATCGGCAAACCTACTATTAGGTTCTTCAAGCGCCATAGCAACCAACTCATCTAACCCATTTGGGAGAAATAAACGACAGGTTTTCATCCAAGGCACCCAATCCACTTCATCACAAGTCAATACCAGCATTCCTATGACCCAAAACACCCACATTCCTCAAGGTCATAATCTTTTATTTGGGAAAGGCAATCAAAGCACCCAATCATATACTCCATTTGGGCATCAACAAACTCAAAATCAACAAGGCACTCCATTTGGCAATCAACAAGGTCACAACCAGCAAGGTCCTCAAATCCAGTCCAATATGGTAGGATACCACATTCCCACTTACGCTTCTCAAGTCCATACACAGCAGCACATCCCTCATCAAAGTACTAACTACCAACAACCGCCTCACCACAACAATCATTTTGCTCACGGACAACCCATTCCCAATCAACACATCTCACAACATTTGGGGAATCAAATCGCATCCACCACCAACATAGGTAATGCTACCAACCATCCAATGGTGGAAGCACTCACACAACAACTAGCTACTCTTCAAACACAAGTGGAGACCTTGCAACAATCCAACAAAAAGTCATACATGTCACATGACTTGTGTCCCTATCCGTTTGACACAACTTTATATATGCCACCATTTCCTCATGGATATGTGGTCCCTCATTTTCCCAAGTATAAAGGCAAAACAAACCCCCTTGAACACATAAGGGAATTCACAACTAGTTGTATTGACATTGCTTACGAACAAACTTATCTCATGAGACTCTTCTCTAGAAGTCTTGGAGGTCATGCACTAGAATGGTTCTCACTTTTGCCTAAAGGAATAAAAACATGGGATGAATTGGCAAACAAGTTTGTCGAAAACTATGCTTACAATATTGACACGGACATTGACATCACTTCCTTATGCAAACTTACCCAAGAGGATGCAGGAGAAACTTTCATTCCATTCTTTCAAAGATGGAGAACCTTAGCAAGCAGATGTCCGGTAGAAATACCTGAAAAGGAAAAAGTAACTATGTTTGTGCAAAATCTCCTTGGACCGCTAAGGTATGGCCTACAAGTTCATTGTTGCACCACTTTTGTTGACCTTGTTGAAAAGGGTGTTCAACTCGAAAAAGCCTTGATTGCCAAAGGTGAATTGAAATATGGTAACAAAACCATCAACATCACCACCAATAATAACCCAAGTAGTTCAAACGACAAAAACAAATACTGGGTTAAGAATAAGCACATCACAAACGACGGTGTAGTTGATGCAAAAACTATCAATGCAATAGGTCATGTACTCACAATCAAAGGAGTACACAATCAAAATGCACTTGTAACTACACTGACACCAACTGCCAATGCTATCCAAAACAATCACGCGCAATCTAACCAAAGGCAGTTGCATCAACCCCGACAATTCCAAAAGTGCACATACACCCCTTTGGGTGAACCTATCGAAACTATCTTAAAGAAACTTCTTCGTCATCACGTTGGAAGAGCCTAAACCGTATGACCCTGGTTAGTTCAAGCCGTCATGGTGGGATGACAATTCATTTTGTGATTACCACCGTACCAAAGGGCACAAAACTTCCTCTTGTCGCCAATTGTGAAATCTGGTGCAAGATCTCATTGAAAACCACACTATACAGTTGGGTGGGCAGTCATTTACATCTAATGCGGATCATACTATTCACAAAAATCCATTGCAGGATCATAACAAAGCTTCCTCCTCTGACACAAAGAATACCCACAATCAAGCCAACCACATCTGCCCGGCCTACAATACTGTCCACCCTCCATACAAGTATCCTGATGGCACCATTATTAACAATCTTCGCGCTGCTAATGAAGATGAATCTATTAATACCATCAACATCAAAAGAGCTCTAGAATGCAATGTGACTACGCGTAAAGGCAAGATCACTATCCCGGGTCCTTCGCCCCATCAACCAAGGATCACCATACCTAGGCCATCCGCTAGACAATCCACCCCAAAACCAGAGTTCAACATTGTTGAGCAGTTAAATAAAACACCTGCCCAAATATCCATTCTTGAACTACTTCGTATTTCACCCACACATAAGGCCATCCTCGATAAATTCTTGCAAGAGTCGTCTGTCCCAACCAACATTGATGTCAACCACTTTCAGACTATGGTCGGATACCTGAATTCGCCCCATCACATCACCTTTTCTGATAGTGACTATTCCTCACCAAAACCATCCCACAATGATGCCCTTCACATTGAGGTTTTTGTCCATAAGCACAAGGTTAGACGAGTTCTAGTAGATGGCAGAGCAGGATTGAACATCTGCTCTCTGAAATTGGTTAAAGCTCTTGGTTTCTCTGATGCATGTGTAGATGCTAGCAAGAGCATCGTCATCAAGGCATACGATGATGAAGAACACGCTTCTAAAGGCGTCATTACAATCCCACTCCGGGTAGGACCAGTTATCATAGATACAACATGCCAGGTACTGGATCGTGATATACACTACAATATCTTACTTGGTCGCCCTTGGATTCATGCTCTAAAGGCCATTCCATCCACATATCACCAATGCCTGAAATTCCCCTTTGATGGTACTGAGATCACTATCCCAGGAGATCCGGATCCATTTCAATACTGTACCAACTTGTGAGCCACTGCTGAACACCAAGTACCCATCAACCGGGAGGCCTTTTCTTCCACCTCATCCAAATATATTGACCCATCGACGCTCACGAAGTCATCCACTCCATCACATTCTACCACACCATTTGCCTCAGCCTCCATCCCAAGTAAAAACCTTCAGATCCAGGACCTTGGTTGTGGAGAATTCAAGTTGAACATGGCTTACTGCATCACCACAATACCAAAGCCACCCAAAGTCTATGGTAGACCATGTTTTGCAATAGAGCCCAAAACAACTTTCAAAGTTCCTCCGAAAAGTGTCTTCACACGGTGGGGTGATATGGGTAATGAAGTGATTATCGACATAGAGGATTGGATCTACAAAGACCCAAAAGAGTTATCTCCCCTACCAGTACATCTTTATGGCAAGGGCTATGATATATGCAAAACCCTAGGTTTTGACGGCACAAGTGGTCTGGGAAAGAATAACAATGGAAGGAGGGAACCAGTCATTGTTTCTGCGAGACCAAGATACATAGGGCTAGGGTTTGACCAACTCGGAACTGACGACCAACGTATCTATGAACTTTCAAGTGAGGACGTAACGGCTTCATAAAGTGTTGAGACATGCGAAGAATCCCTTACCGAAACTGACTCAAATGAATGGGAATGGGGATCTGACAAAACTATAAGTGACTATGGCATTGACGAACTATTCCTAGAACTTGGCCAACTTTCCTTCGCAAAATGCTTCAACCAGAAATATAACATTGACCCTACTGACCAACATTCTAAAAATAAAGAATGGGTGCACATTCCTTGGAACCCAGAAGAACACAAGGTGTCGTCGCAATACCTGAATCATCCCACCCCATCCTTGAGATCACCCATGAGCCTAACCTACCTGAGCCCACTATCCATACCTCTGAAATGCCAACCACTAGTCAGGATGGTTTTATCCCATACTATGACTTTGAATTTGACTCATCTGACTTTGAGTATGGTCCATCCATTGCATCCGACATAGAAAGAGAAATTGAGAACTTTGCCTTCACCCTTGAGGCATCAGTTTACACACTTTCTAAATCCTCCCCATCCTTTACCAACACTAACGATGGGATCACATTAGTATATCCACAATTGATTGACTGGGACCAACAAGAACCGCCAACTTTGGACATCTTTCAGAATGATGAAGCAATAGTAGAGTTCATGGGGCTCCGAGAAGGTATACCATGGGGTGATCATAAGGTAGGATTTGCTATTGACCTAGATTGTGCAGCTTACTTCGGGGAGACGGTACAATCCTCCAGTCGCAAAAGTAAAAATGATAAAACAAAAAAAGAAATATCTTTAGGTGAAAACCGCAAGGCACCTTCTGATAACAAAATAGTAAAAATAAAGGACGTATCCGAAGGTGAAAACCTCTCTAAGGTGCCTAAGGATGGAGGATTGGACTTTCTTCCCGTTACACAGGAGAAATTGGCAATGTTAATTGAAGACACCACCGAAGTTAACATAGCCACACCAGACCATCCCAAAATGGTTCTCTTTGCTGCATCACTGACTGAGGAAGAAAAACCTGAGTTCCAACAATTCTTCGCAGTAAGAAAAGTTAACTTTGCTTGGTCATATTCTGATATGCCAGGTCTAGATCCGGAACTGGTTCTACATCACCTTCCACTGATCCCAAATATCAAGCCGGTCAAACAAAAGCTGCGAAAGATGCACCCGCAGATCGCACTACTTGTCAAGGCAGAATTAAAAAAGTTACTAGATGCTGAATTCATAAGGTCAATTGATTATGCGGATTGGATATCAAACATTGTTCCTGTTACCAAGCCGAATGGCCAAATCCGTATCTGCACAGATTTTAGAGATTTGAATAAGGCTTGCCCAAAAGATGACTTCCCCCTACCAAACATAGACATGATTGTTGACCTCACGACAGGATATGAGATGTTATATCTCATGGATGGCTTCTCCGGCTACAACCAAATCAGAATTGCAATAGAAGATCAACATAAAATAGCATTCACTTGTCCTTGGGGAACATACTGTTGGAATGTCATGCCTTTTGGCCTAAAGAATGCAGGCGCCACATACCAAAGGGCTATGACAACAATTTTTCATGACATGATGCACACTCTAATGGAAGATTATGTGGATGACCTATTAGCAAAATCTTTGACAAGGAAAGAACATCTCAAAGTCTTAGACAAAATTTTCAGACGGCTTGAAGATTACAAGGTTAGATTGAACCCAAAGAAATGTGTTTTTGGAGTCACTTCAGGCAAACTGCTAGGATACATCGTTTCAAGATGAGGCATTGAGGTTGACCCAGCAAAGGTAAAAGCAATTCTGAACATGCCTCCACCAAAGGGAATTAGTGAGTTGCGCACACTTCAAGGCAGATTACAGTCTATTCGTCGATTCATCGCACAATTGGCAGACAAGTGTCAACCATTCCAATATCTACTACGCAAAAGTAATCCTTTTGTATGGACAGATAAATGCAACATAGCCTTTGACCAAATTAAAGAATATCTACTAACACCACCAGTATTGATGCCGCCTATTGAGGGCAAGCCATTAATCTTATATGTTTCAGCAACGACAAATGCATTGGGGGCATTATTAGCGCAAAATGACCATGAAGAAAAAGAAAGAGCCATATACTACATCAGTCGCACACTAATTGGATATGAGCTCAATTACACAACCATTGAAAGGGCATGCCTTGCAGTTGTTTTTGCGGCACAAAAACTTAGACACTATATGCTGAGCCATCAAACACATTTAGTGGCAAAGATTGACCCATTAAAGTATCTCCTTAGTCGAGCAGCATTAACAGGCCGTTTGGCAAAATGGGTTATGATATTAAGTGAGTATGATATACAGTATGTGGAGTGCAAGGCTATAAAAGGGAAATTCATAGCAGATCAATTGGCTGATGCACCAATCCCGGCCACTCATCCTCTGATAGCTGATTTTTCGGATGAGTCTATTTTTCACGCCGAACCAGCTCTACCATGGAAATTATACTTTGATGGATCCCACACTGGTCATGGCTCAAGAGCTGGCATATTATTTATCACACCACAAGGGGATTCAATTCCTAAATCATTTCAGATTGCTTTCCCTTGTACAAATAATATTGCAGAATATGAGGCATTGGTCACAGGTCTCAAAATCGCAATCAAATGGAAAATTCAGACATTGCTCGTATTCGGAGATTCTCAATTGGTCATCAATCAAGTGAATGATGACTATGACACAAAGGATGAGAAATTGCTTCCCTATAAAAGAATGGTGGATAGTTTCCAAGGGTATTTCAAAATGATTGCATTTGAACAAATCCCACGAATACAGAATAAAGTAGCTGATGCAATGGCTACCATTGGATCTCTCCTAGACATCCCCAAGAATGTGTCACAGTTTGAATTCTTAGTAGAACAACTTTTGATGCCAGCATACGATATCCCAGAGTCAGAAATGGTGTGTGAGATTGTTGGTCCCAGTTTGCCATGGTATCAGGACATATACAACTATCTTAAATCCCAAACCCTCCCACCCAACCTGTCTAACAACCAAAGAAAATCCTTTATCCGAAAAGTAGCTAGACATACCATCGTCAGTGACACCTTATACCGCTATGGCTTTGACAACACCCTTCTTCGCTGTCTCGATACTGATGAAGCCCAAATGACCTTACGAGAAGTACATGAGGGTATATGTGGATCTCATTCGAGTGGTCCAACCTTAGCTAGGAAAGTCACCAGATTGGGATACTACTGGCCGACATTGGAAAAGGATGCTCTTCAGTTTGTCAGAACATGTCGAAAATGCCAAGTACATAGTGACCTGATTCATGCACTGGCACAAGAATTAAGACCTATCACTTCTCCATGGCCTTTTTCACAATGGGGACTTGACCTTGTGGGTAAGATCCATCCATCCTCGCCTAATGGCCATAAATTCATAATCATTGCCACTGAGTATTTTACTAAGTGGATTGAAGTCGTCCCTCTCACTTATATCACCAGAAAGCAAATATCCAAGTTTATTCTAAATTACATCATTTGTCGGTATGGTGTCCCACAATCCATCATCACAGATAACGGAATTCCATTAAAAAATCAGGACATTCGTGAACTCTGTGAGCGATTCCACATCCAACACCATTTTTCCACCCCATACTACCCACAAGGTAACGGCCAAGTTGAGGCATCTAATAAAACAATCCTTCGCATCTTGAAGAAGACCATCAATGATGCTGGTCGAGATTGGCACCTGCAACTCAATCCTGCTTTATGGGCTTATCGCACCAGCATCCATACCCCCACTGGAGCCACTCCATTTTCCCTGGTCTATGGATCTGAGGCTATTTTACCCATCGAGGTCGAAATTCCTTCTCTCTGAGTCTCTTTGAAAGGAATGACTAATGATGAAGAATACAGACATACTTGTCTCCATGAGTTAGATATGCTACAAGAAAGACGACAAAATGCCTTAAATCATCTACAGGCATATCAAAATTGTCTCTGTCGAAGTTATAACAAAAGAGTCATGGTGAGAAAGTTTGAAATCGGTGACTTGGTTCTCATGCAGAACCCCAGAAATCAGGTAGACCGTGAAAAGCCAGGCAAGTTTGAAGCTAATTGGCTCGGTCCTTACATCATTACTACCGAATTTGGTTCCAGAGCTTATCAGTTGGCCACACCTGATGGAGAACAGTTGACAGAACCCATCAACAGTCTACATCTGAGAAAGTTCTACAAATAGCATCAGAAAGTTGAGCTAAACACCTACAAAATACAAAAAAAATTGAAAAATACAAAAAAATTGTCCCTTGATGAAAACCTGGCAAACAGGCGTCTTGGTGACACCAAAAAAGTCAAAAAATGGCAAAAATAGTAAAAAGAAATAAATTCATCCAATAGTGAAAACCTGGCAAACAGGCGCTTTGGATAAGTACCATGGTGAAAACCTGGCAAGCAGGTGCCATGTGTAGTCGATCATTGCTTCGCCATCTACTATCACTCAAATCAATCTTTACCCATTTGTCATAATCACAAAGGCCTGACACATTCACGACATCTATCCTAAGTCCTGTCAATTCCGACCATGGTTAACATTTGGTTGACATCATTCCTTGCATATCCTGGCCTTTATCTTGCGTCTACCTATCTCCATATCTTTGAACTTGGGTATTCCCTAACTTGTCTGGGGGCAAGAACTTTATCATGTAACTATAGTGGGTACCACACATGATCCTGCATTCTAAAAAGTCCTGAAAAAATCCTAAAAATCTGAAAAAGTCCTGAAAAAAGACCTAAAAATTGAAAAATGTCCTGAGAAAATACAAAATCATCCAAATCAATGTCAAAATCCCAAAAATAGAGTCAAAATGTCTATCTTATCAATACGATCAATTCAATTGATCATGTCATTCAATCTTTTGTCCATGTTCGAACTATGTTGTCTCTACGCATTTGCTACGTAGGCAAGATTCATCTCTGAATCCCCAAGACATTAGGTCACTCCTTCTAGGTTTGTCACAAAATAAATCATGATTCAAACTATTGTCCTTTGGACAAGTTCATTGGTCAGGTCGAAATACAAGGTCTCTGAGTGCATGACGTAGGCAAGGCCATCAATCGATGAGCCCCCGAGGCCGCACTAGGTCAGTCCATTAGGGTTCATGGCACTACACATTCACACATGTCAAACTATCCTCAAATCAATCAAATCTCATGTCAAAACTTGAACTATCAGTCTTTCAACAACCTATTTTATTGACAATCTCAGTCAAATCAACATGTCAGTAGTAACATGTAGTCAAGCTCATATCAAAA